>JAHFWL010000605.1:0-265888 GCA_021292165.1 Shinisaurus crocodilurus | reverse complement strand
TTGTTGTTGAACTGTGAGTTGTAGTTGAATTGTAGGTTATTGTGTGTGGCGTAATGGTGAGAGTGTTGGACTGGGACTCGGGAGATCTGGGTTCTAGTCCACGCTCGGCCATGAAACTCACTGGGTGACTTTGGGCCAGTCACTGACTCTCAGCCTAACCTACCTCACAGGGTTGTTGTGAGGATAAAATGGAGAGGAGGAGGAGGAGTAAGCCGCCTTGAGTTCCTTGCAGGAAAAAAGGCGGGGTATAAATATAATAAATAAAAATAAAAAATAAATTGTGTTGTCTGAACCCAGCTGTGCTAACAAGCCATGGCTTGTTAACCACGAACAACCCATGAAGAGAACCCATGGTGTGTTATTGGGTTGTAAAATGTGGGGGATTCACCATGGTTTGTTATCTCAGCTGGGTTCAGACAACACGATAACCCACATTTCAACAGCAACCTACAGTACAATTAAACCCATACTCAACCCTTGCGTGTGGGTTATCGTGTTGTCTGAACCAAGTCAAGATAAGTCAGCTTCCTATGTTCCTAAGGCCTCCGAGGGAGAATGGGGAATGGCTGTAAATGGACTGGAGTATGAAGGTCCCACAGCATGGTGTGCATTTGTCCATGTGATGAGTGCGGAGAACAAAAGTGGTGGTAGATAAGTGGCAGCTGATGAAAGCCGCAGCCCCACCAGTCCTAATTCAAGGAATTGAGGTACATTTTTATAGAAGGTGTTTATCTATACCAGGTGACTCTGCCTATTTTGTATCCTCACTTTAGGTTTCACTGGCGCAGCAAGCCAATGACTTCCACAGACAATGTCAATGTGGTCTTATTCTTTTCCTTGGTTCCTTTGCAGCTGAGTAAATGTAACATAAACCTTAGTCTGCCCAGTAATCACCCAAAGGATGTAGCAGTCCTTTCATTTGAATTCTGGTGTATGCTGAGGAGCATTATGTTTGCATGGAACACACCTCCAGTGCTCCATGTTGTGAACCATAACTAGAATATGTGAAGTACCATAAGCACTGCTTCACACAGGCTCTTATTTTATGTACGTTGTACATGCTGTGAGACACAGGAACCACTCTTGGGCTCACACATCTTGCCCCCCACACAGAGAATGTGCTGTGTGATCTGACACATGTGTGCACACATCTATAAGTGTGTGCATTCCTCCCACATTATCAGTCCATCACTTATTTTGTGATGGATGGATATCACTTGACATACGCATCATATCCTACTTAACATACTTAAGTATGGGACATACTTAAACCTGAGAACTGTTCCTAAATCCCACTGTGTGTTGAAACTACATGCTGGGCCAATGTGTGAACCTGCTTTGAGATTAAAAAGTAACAAACATTACATAGAGAAGCATCAAGCAAACCTCAGTGGGTTTTGCTCTACGAATTCATCATAAGTAATTGTAAAAAACAACAACAACAAAACTCCCACAAAGTGTGCATTTGCCAAACTATGCCTAGTGACCGTAAATCTGTCAGGGCTTGTTAACAGCAGCTCTCTGCGAACATTTGAAAACACAGGGACAAAAATAAATGCAGTGTGTATCAGAGTCTCAGCATAGCCAGATTCAAAACTACGGGCCAAAAAACAGCCTGATTATTAACATGAAACCACAGGATTTGCTATGTTGGATCAGACCATTGGTCTGTCAAATCAAGTAACCTGCCTTAGGCAACTGAGCGAAAGGCCCTTTCCATCTATAAAATGTCTAGCCAATGTGATGGATTGTGTATGGGAGGGATTTCCCCCTGGTCTCTACAGCTGCAATCAACTTGCAAAAACATGCAAGAGACATGGCAGAAGAGGAGGAAGAAGAACGGATATATATATTTGTGTTGGCACCTGCAAACAATGCCCTGCCATTAAGAAAAGTGATTCTAGGAAACAAATATGAAATCCTACATTTATATTCCTCAAAATTAAAACAGAAAACTCCAGTTTAGTAAATCATTCAGTGTCTTGTTTTGAGCATGAGTATCCTGAATTAAAGAAAAGGGAATAAAAGTTTGAGAAGCAGTGCTGTCCAATAAGCAGATGATTCAGATGCTTTTCACTTGGAATTTGAATAGTGGTGGTGAAGGAAAATGGCTCTGTTCCCCAACTGGGCAACATGTCACTCCACAGCCTTGGGCAAATAGTTATCTTTCGGCCTCAGTTCCCCACCTGTAAACAAAACAATAGCCTACCTCACAGGGGTCATGTGAGGAGATGAACATAATAAGAAAACATTGTTACCCACACAAACTCTTGGGGATAAGGTATGCTCAATCTCTAATTATTCAAATCAAAGTACTGGGTATGGCCAAGTTGTCATGAGAGGTTGGCTTTAATTGTGTCCAAGAGGCTTTATCAGTCACCTTAGAGCCAGTAGATACTGAGGCTCACTGTTTTAAAAGGCCAACTGGAAAGTTAAATGTCTCAGCTCATAATCATATCTAGCTAGCTAGCTAAACTTTAGTCCTTCTTCCTAGAGTTCTTCCTGTCTTTATACATAAAACCTGGGATGGACTAGCCTGCCATGATTCAGGGTATTGGATGCCTATTAGCTACTGAGCCATGTTCAAGGTTCTGTTGCTGACATTTAAAGCCCTGAACAACTTGGGGTCAGGATATCTAGCTGACTGTTTTCACAAATCAACCCTTGAGAACTTCCGAGGAAGCCCAATTCATGACAAACAGTGGCCCAGTTTGCACGACACGAGGTTAACCACCCCCATGTGTGCCAGCTCTATTCCCTAATTACCCTTGTCATGACATCTGAACCTGGTGAGGATGGGTGGCTAGGGTCTGATGGCAGGTTTGTTCAGAATTTTTCACTTTATTTCCAATCTCAGTATCAAAATATTTACAACTGCTGACACCATTATGAAAATGGTGTGGAGTTTCTTGACTTGTACCTTTTGCTTTATCAAAACATGTGTTTATATTGTAAGTCATAATTGGTTCTTTGATGTGTTGGTTGGTTCTTTGATATGTAGTTTTAAAATTTGTATTCGATGGCAGATAACAAACCGCCCAGAACCCATAGCCTGTTGTAGGGTTACGTGGTGGTTTGTTAAGCACCCCAGCAAGTCACCCTCGCTGGGCTCAGATGACACAAGAAGCTCCAGGGGAGGGCTGAATTGGCAACCTGGAGCTCGTGGGCACCATAACGCATAGTGGCTTAAATAAGCCTCGATGGACTGTGGTGATCGTGCAAACCAGGTCACTGGCTGGGTTCAGACAACACAAGGGTTGAGTATGGGTTAAGTGTGTTGGGACATGTAACACAACAACAGCTGTGCCACAAGTGTTTTCATTTGGAAAGGTACAGGGTGGCTAGAATAACAAGCTTATTTAGACTAGAACTGTTATTCTCTTTCTCATGGGAAAAGTGGGCTGGACAGAAATATGAACTGATCACATGGTTTGTACTTTCTGATGACGTGTTATGATTGTTAAGTTTCGTTTCCTGTAACTTGAGAGAAAGGGATTGCTTTCTGTATTCATTTCTGTTCCTGTCTTCTCTCTCTGACTTGTAGCAATCATGTAATGATGTGTGCTTGCCAGGACTGGCTATGCACTGGATTATGCTATGCTATGTAGCTTGTATTAACTCTGATATAGGTGAATAAACAGATAGAAAGAAGTCCTGAGTAATGGATTCTATTGGAGTTGAATTCCAAACTACAGTGATGCTGGAAAGGCTGTAACCTGAGACGCTTGGAATGTACTGCGCGCAGGGGAGACAGTGAATCTCTGTGGAGACAGAGACAGAGGCTGCTCTTTCCAACTAACGCTCTGCTGGATCCACGTAGGCAGACGGGCCTACAGAGTGGATTATCAATCATATGGCTGGAGTAATTTTTACAGCCATAACAAGGTTATGGGCCCAGGAAAATCGGATTACAAAAATGACCTCTTGGACTGTTGCCGGAGATCGAATGGAAGGACAGTTCGAGGCAAGGTCGAGGGTCTGAGCCAGCGGCGGCGGCTTATTTATCCGGCTGCTGTGCGTCAACGCTTCAACTACTCGGAGAAGCAGTGATTGATGGCAGAGAAAGCCATTAAAGCGGAAGAACCATCTCCTGGACCTTCTTCAGCTGGTAAGCAAAAGGGAGAAGAGGGAGGTGGATCACTGGAGGGCTCTGGAAGTGAAGCCGGGAGTTCTGGAGGGGAAGAAGATATCCCTGTTGTCAGAATGGCTGCACAGGCCCTGAACCCACAGATAGTTGAAAAATTATCTGGCACGAATTACGTGATCTGGAGCTTCCAGATGCAGCATTATTTAACTCATGCGGGGCTCTGGAATGTTGTAACACAAGATGCTGTGGCTGTGGGAGCCCAAAATTATGACGAATGGAAGGAACGAGACGAGAAAGCGAAGGCAATTCTCTGCTTATCTATTGAAAGTTCCCAGGTGCCATTCATTCAATTTTTGGAAACAGCAAAGGAGATCTGGGATACCCTACAAGGGACTTACCAGATGCGCACGGCAGGAAGTAGGATTATACTTGCGCGTAAGCTGTACAGGCTGAGCTTACAACCAGGTGGTTCTATGCCTGAGCATCTGAGTACGATCCGGGACATGTTTAACAGGCTGAGAGCACAAGCGATGCAAGTTGAGAACCTGCATCAAGTGTCTATTCTGTTATCCAGTCTGGATTCCTCATATGACACAATTGTGACATTGATTGAGGGGTAACCAGAGCAGAATTTGACCATGGAATATGTGTCAGGAAAGCTTCTCGCCGAATGGGAGAAAAGAAACAGCAGGCATGCACGTAGATCAGCAAACAGCGCGGCTGACTCAGGCAATGCTGGGACAAGCGGCAAGCTGGTGGGGGTTACCCAAGCAACTGCTTTGAAAGTCAGGAAATGCTTCAATTGCGGATCTACTTCACACCTTAAAAAAGACTGTAATTTTAAGGGCAAGAAAAAAAAGAAAAAGGAAGTTACCAGTGCACCTGAGGATACAATTAAAATGGGCAAAAGTTTGATTGCTCGGGTGGGGTTTTCCAACCAAGACATGTGGGTGCTTGACAGTGGAGCTTCTCACCACATGGCAAATTCCAGAGACTTGTTTCAATCTCTGGATGATGGATTTACAAATCAATTTGTGGAGCTAGCTGATGGAAAAAGAATCCAGGTGACAGCTACAGGAACAACTGACTTTGCTTCTTTGGGTCAACAGAAAGCACTGCTTGTTCAAGAACTGGATACAAACCTGATAAGTATATCACAATTGGCTAATGATGGATATGAAATAAGTTTTTCTAACAGCAACTGTGTAATTTCACATGAAGGGGTGATCTGTGTAAAAGGTAATTTGCAGAATTCTCTGTATGTTATAAATCCGTTTGTAACACATGATGAGAAGGCAAAGTATGCGAATTTGAAACCACATGACAATTGTTTACATATTTTTCACAAACGTTTTGGACATGCCAACTACAGAAGCATAGAAAAAATGCCAGGTCTGTGTGAGGGTGTAACAATGAAACCATGTTCAAAATATGTGGAATGTGAAGTATGTAGTACTGCAAAGTCACACAGGTCTAACATTCAGAAACACAGTGATAGAGTGAGCACAAGAATCTTTGAGCTGATACACTCTGATGTTGCTGGTCCATTTGAAACTAGCTATGGGGGGAACAAATATTTTCTAACCCTAATTGATGACTATTCTCGATTTGGATTCGTATATCTGCTGCAAAATAAATCTCAGGTTCAAGAGAGATTTGAATCATTTGTTAAATGGGCAGGGAACAGATATAAACAATATCCAATAGGAGAATTACTCACGGATGGTGGGGGAGAGTACATGAGTACAAAGTTCAAGAAATTTTTGGAAAATGAGGGTATAGGGCACAAAGTCACAGCCCCATACTCCCCATTTCAAAATGGCGTTGCTGAAAGACGTAACAGAACACTCCAGGACATGATGAGGGCCCAATTGACTGAGTCAAAGGTGGGAAACCGTTTCTGGGGGGATGCATTGTCAAATGCTAACTATCTGCTGAACAGGTTACCAAATTCCACAATTGGAAAAACTCCATATGAAATGTTTCATGGGAGGAAACCAAAGGTAGCACACGTGCGCATTTTTGGGTGTAAATGTTTTGTTCATATACAGGCTCAAAATAGGACAAAGCTATCTGCAAGAAGCTTTGAATGTTTTCTGCTGGGGTATGATGCACAAACGAAAGGGTACAGGTTGTGGTCACCACATCACAACAGGGTAATTCTGAGCAGGGATGTGATTTTTCACGAGCAAACAGATGATCAGAAACAGCTGGTGGAATTGCCAATGCATGCAATGTCTGAAACACAGCAGGATGCTTCTGAGGCTGAACAGGCCACTGGGCAGATATCTGGGGAACAGGAGGGAGGTGAACAATCTCTGAGGCGTTCAACCCGAGAACGCAAAACACCTGTTAGATATCAGGATGAATTCCAAAGTGGGAAAACTGTTGTACATAAAGCTCTCAAAATAGCTTTAGAACCACAAAGTTTTGAGGAAATTCAAAGCTTGGAACCAAAAGTGAAAAATGATTGGTTTGAGGCCATGCAGGAAGCAATCAATGCAATGCATGACAACAACACATGGAGTCTAGTATCTTTGCCTGTGGGGCGCAAGGCCATCACCTGTAAATGGGTGTACAAGGTGAAGACAAATCACCAGGGGCAGGTAGAGAGGTACCGGGCAAGACTCGTTGCCAGGGGGTTTGGGCAAAAGCATGGGGTAGATTTTGATTCCGTGTTTGCACCAAGAACAAGGTATGCAACTGTCAGACTATTGTTGAAATTGGCAGCACAAAGAAAAATGATGGCATTTCATTTTGATGTAAAAACAGCTTTTTTATATGGGGAATTACAAGAGGAACTCTACATGGTGCAACCACAAGGTTTTGTAGAAGATCCCAGTCTTGTATGTCGTCTGAACAAGTCCATATATGGGTTGAAACAGGCAGCTCGATGCTGGAACCAAAAGCTGGACACAGTTTTGATTAGTTTGGGGTTTAAACAAAGCAAAGCTGATCATTGTCTGTATACAAATTACACAGAACAGGGAAACTGGGTGTATTTGTTGATTTTCGTTGATGACATCTTACTGGTAACACAAACAGTGAGTCAAAAGGAAAAAGTTGCAAAAGAATTGCAAGCACACTTTGAACTGAAAGATCTGGGTTTGGTACAACACTATCTTGGAATGCAATTGTCTCAAGATGAGGAAGGTTCTTTCATAGTTGAACAAAGTGGAAAAATTCAGAAATTGCTGGAAATTCATGGATTGGAGAATTGTAACCCAGTTACCACTCCAATGACTCTTGAATATCAGAAACACACAGATAACACTGCATTTGATGATATTGGCAAATATCAGAGTGTTATTGGAAGTCTGCTATACTTGGCAAATGTGAGTAGGCCAGACATCAGCAATGCTGTAAACATACTTAGCAGGAAAACACAAAATCCTTCTAACTATGATTGGCTAGCTGTCAAACGAGTGTTAAGGTATTTAAAAGGTACCATGAATTGCAAACTGAAATTGTCAACACACACAAATGGAGGTTTTTGTGTGTACACTGATGCTGATTGGGGATCTGCAACAGATAGAAAGTCCACAAGTGGGACAGTTGTAATGTATGAAAACAGTCTTATTGACTGGTACACACGAAAACAGACTTGTGTGGCGATTTCTAGCGCAGAATCTGAGTTCATCAGTTTATCTCAAGCATGTAATGAGATAGAATGGTTCAAACAATTGTTTGCTGATATGCACATACCAGTAGACAAGGCTGTTACAATTTTTGAGGACAACCAAGCTTGCATCAGCATGGCTCAAAATGAAAAATGTAGGCCAAGAACCAAACACATTGATGTTCGTTACTCTCATGTAAAGGACTGTGTGCAAAAAGGGTGGATAACACTCAAGTACTGTGCATCAGGGGATATGGTGGCAGATCTTTTCACAAAACCATTGCCTGAAGTAAGACACAGGAAACTAATGAAGGCACTAGGCCTCATTGAGTAAATGTAAACAACATGTATCACAGGCTGTGGGGGGATGTTGGGACATGTAACACAACAACAGCTGTGCCACAAGTGTTTTCATTTGGAAAGGTACAGGGTGGCTAGAATAACAAGCTTATTTAGACTAGAACTGTTATTCTCTTTCTCATGGGAAAAGTGGGCTGGACAGAAATATGAACTGATCACATGGTTTGTACTTTCTGATGACGTGTTATGATTGTTAAGTTTCGTTTCCTGTAACTTGAGAGAAAGGGATTGCTTTCTGTATTCATTTCTGTTCCTGTCTTCTCTCTCTGACTTGTAGCAATCATGTAATGATGTGTGCTTGCCAGGACTGGCTATGCACTGGATTATGCTATGCTATGTAGTTTGTATTAACTCTGATATAGGTGAATAAACAGATAGAAAGAAGTCCTGAGTAATGGATTCTATTGGATTTGAATTCCTAACTACAGTGATGCTGGAAAGGCTGTAACCTGAGACGCTTGGAATGTACTGCGCGCAGGGGAGACAGTGAATCTCTGTGGAGACAGAGACAGAGGCTGCTCTTTCCAACTAACGCTCTGCTGGATCCACGTAGGCAGATGGGCCTACAGAGTGGATTATCAATCATATGGCTGGAGTAATTTTTACAGCCATAACAAAGTGTGAGTTGTCGTTGAACCATGTTGAAATGTGGGTTATCGTGCTGTCTGAACCCAGCCAAGATAACAAACCATGGTGAACGACCCACAGTTCATAGCCCAACAACAAACTATGGGTTCTCTTCATGGGTTGTTCATGGTTAACAAGCCATTGCTTGTTAGCGCAGCTGGGTTCAGACAACACGATAACCCATGTTACAACAACCACCTATGGTTCAACAACAACCCACATTCCAGAGACTAGAAAATAATGATTTGTTTGTTTGTGGGTTCATGGAATAATAAGTGAATTAGGGACAACGGGGAAAAAGAGATTTCTCATTCTGATTATCGAGTAAGAAAAATTATTGTTACCTATATTTGCTGTGGAAGAAAATTGGAAGTCTATTTTGTTTTGTTAATTGTTATATGTTTGATATTATGTGTTTGCTTTACATAGAAATAAAATTAAAAACAACAACAACAACCCACATTCAACCCATATTCAACCCTTGAGTGTGGGTTATCATCTTGTCTTCAAGGGTTATCGTCTTGTCTTCAACCCAGTAATTGTGTCATCAAGGGACAGCATGTAAGTGGGCCTTCTCGGTTGTGGCACCCACCCTCTGTAACACTCTCCCACGTGTGGTCCAAGAGGTGGAAACTTTAGATCTCTCTTAAAGATGCACCTGTTTACTCAGTCATTCCCTGACTTGTAATCGCACTGCTCTGTTCTAGCATTCTTGTAACATTTTAAATGCACTTATTATTTATTTATGTATTTATTATTTTACATGGTTTTTATATTGGTTTTAATAATATATCTTACATATATATTTATGTAAACCGCTTAGAGATCTCATATTGGGCAGTACATAAGTAGTATACACACACACACACACATTCTGGAATAGTGGATCAGGGAAAGGAATTATCATAAAGGCCACACTCCCCAATTGGATCACCATCCAGATGTGAGAGACGCATTTGCTTGGCTCAGTTTAGTTTGGTCTGGTCTCCACATGGAGATCATCCACATGGTTCATTTCCCATGCTCATAGTGGCAGTCACTGCTTTTTTCCAGGGCACATCTTAGCTATGCCTTACAGCACCAATCAGGAGCATAAGAAGCCACTGTCCGGACAGCCTTCCTAAATGCTGTGCTCTCTTTGGTTTAAAGAGGATTAATGTAATGGCGAAACACTTACACTGTGTTTGATCACCAGCCTATCCAGCCTCAGTTGTACTCCATTATATCACAGCTGTCCAACACATGCATCATAAACAAAGCGCACATGTGCAGTGCATTATCATAATAAAAATGCAGATTCCTCTCCCACCGCCCCCCTTCCCCTGACTGCTTTAAATGTTCTATTCTCCAGTTATTCATGCACACTAACCTCTTTCATTTGTGTGAGAATTATGTGAGACATTTCTCAGCTCTTTGAGAGGGGGAAAGAAAGCATACCAGTCACATAAAGCAGTCCAGAGAGCCCGCGGAGCAAGTAGCAACCCGAAAGCCGGTAACGAGAGCATTTGGTTAGCATTACCACTGTCGATTTATTGCAAGTCCTCGGCATACACATCAAAAGTTATAAGCTTTTTAACATCTCAGGGAAATGAGATGAGGCTGGATGATTTCCCACTGTGATTCATGGTGTCAGGCTGGGATAATAGCAATAGGCAAGCTCCCTCTGACAGAGTAAATGAGGATTTTTATTTCCAGCAGGGACACCTTGGGGGTTTCGTCCAAGAATCCCTCTGGCTCGTGCATTTAACACGTATCACAGCGAGGTGCAGAAAACCAAAACAACAACCAGAACAACAGCAACACCGCCCGCCCCCTCCAAAAGAGCCTCTGATAAATCACACGGTTAAGCAGGCTTTAAAATCCAATATTTTACTACTGCAGAAACAGCAAACTACCCCTTTATGGAATTATTACCCTTATTATTTTACTCATTGCTGCTGGAAGCTGTTCTCAAGCCATTATGTCAACATATGTAGTCTCTTTGGGTTTATATTTTATGCCTCACTTTCTTTCTCTGTTGCCTCAACTTTTAACCCCTTGTGCTTCTGACAATTCAGCATTCACAACGACCTTGGATTGCCTTAGAAGCTCAGGCCCGGGGGGGGGGCAAATCCAGCCCACATGGGATCCCAATCTGACCCCCTTCCTCTGGCCACACCCCTTTGCCCCCAAACCATAGAACTGACTGGGACAGAGCAAGGGAGAGAACAAACTTTCAGTGTGTCACACCTCCAGAATCTGGGACAGGGAAAACGAGAGAGGATTCCTGTGGGCTACATCCATGGGGACCTACCATGTGCTTAAGGTGGAACTTGCCGGCCAGATGGGCGATAAATAATAATAATAATAATAATAATAATAATAATAATAATAATAATAATAATATAACAACAACAACAACTTGTGGCTGTTAAATGGGCAAATGATGGGGAGGTGGGGTTGCAGAACCCCACTGTCAGAACGGGACCTTCTGTGGAAGAGAGAGGTGGGGGTGGGACAGGCACAGACAGTTGCACAGACAACTGCAAAGTTAAGGGAAGCTGGAAAAACCAAAGAATCGATGGACTTCGTAGGGCAGGGGTGTTGAACTTCAGGCCTAGGGGCCAAATCTGGCCTACCATGTTGTCTGAACCCAGCCGAGATAACAATCCATGGTGAACAACCCACACTGAGTTCACAACTCAACAACAAACCATGGGTTCCTTCCATGGGTTGTTCGTGGTTAACTAGCCATGGCTTGTTAGCACAGCTGGGTTCAGACAACATGATAACCCACATTTCAACAACAACCCATGGTTCAACGACAACCCACACTCAACCTATACTCAACCCTTGAGTGTGGGTTACCATGTTGTCTGAACCCAATCAGAGAGTGTGTGTCCAGATGCCATCAAATCACCACGATAATAAATATGTTACAGCCACCATGGAAGGGTATTTATTTCTGCAAGGTGAGTAGGTGACCAGCTATTTTAGTTGTTTGGCAATTATCAGGACTCATCACATCCCAGAAAAATGGATGAAATTCCCAATGAGATAGGATGCCAATGAATCCCTATTTTCTGGTATCTGTTCCTGGTAAAACGTCAGATTATTTTGCCTTTTGGAGATGTTCACTCACAATTTTTTTTTTAAAAAAAGCTTAAACATATACATACAACAGAGTTGCTGCAGAATGCTTGCTGCAACATGCTTGCTGCAGAATGCTGGGAGTTGTAGGACTATTTTTCCCTCTAAACATGCATAGGATTGTGCCCTTAAAGTTGCAATCTTATGCTCACCTTACTGGGAATAAGCTCTGTCAAAAACAGTGGATTTTCTTCTGAGTCACCATGCTTACAATAGTGCTATAAATGGAGGAAGATGCTTCTTGACTTCAGTGCATGAAAATGCATGCATGTGGACACAACATCTGCCAGGGCACTCCTACTCTTCCATTCTCTCCCTGCCCCATGACCACCTATCCTAATAGTAAATGATGCTGCACGAGTTTGACTTGCAAGTATTATGTAATATCTAGCAGCCAGATCCGTGGTGCGGTTAAATAACTCGGCCTTCCTTCTCCAACCTGGTGTCCTCCAGTTGTGTTGGATTGCAAGTCCCATAATTCCCAGGCCATGCTGGCTAGGAATGATGGGAGATGCAGTCCATCACATCAGGAGGGCACCAGGTTGGGGAAGGCTGAAATATCTTGTTAAAACTTTCTTAAGTTTTTACAAAGGAACGTGTTATGAATACACACCCTTCAGAAACCAGGGCAGGGCAGGCTACTGCAGAGTAAAAAAAAGTTAAAGCCTTCCGCACCTTGTCCCTGAAGGGGGCAGCTTAAGCAGTGCTCCTCAGTGGGAGAGCATAGGTTCACACATGGGTGTCCCTCTTTTCATCTGTGTCAGGTCCGATGAGAAGCGATCCTCAAAACAATCATTGTCAAAGCCAAATGATCAGTGAAAAGAGAGCAAGAAGTCAAAAAATAACAAAGAGAGAAGGAGGGAACTGGGAGGGAGGGAAATAGTGCCCTTCCTTAAATGTGTTGCCTAATGTCTCTTCACGGTGAGGTCACCAGCCCTGCTGGGCAACCCCAGTCCTGTCCAAATGCTTCATTTCTTCCCGTCCTCCCTTTAAGGTTGTTCGCTGTCCCCCTTGACGGGGGAGCGTGTCCCCTTGCCCATCAAGGAGTCTGTTCCTTTGCTACAGCTACAGCCTTGGGCTTGGCTAACAGTGCATGTTACAAATGCCGCTTCCTGTGTACAACAGGAGGTCCAGGTTGAATGCGATCATTTCAGAGCAGCCATGCTGGCTGTTAATAGGCTTTTCCTTCTTTCTCCTCTCTGCCTTTCCTGTTGTTCTGTAGTTTCTCTCATCACTTGGCCTGGGCCGAGACACCTACTGGTAGCAGCAGGGTGGCAGGAAGGCAACACACTTCTTGTCTGAAATAACATTTGGTGTGTGCATGATGGATCTTAACTGAAGGCAGGCTTCCAAATGAAGCTTATGTCAGTCAACAGCAAAGATCTGCTTTTGCCTTTTGATATACCCCTGCGCTCCATGAGATATATTTTTGTTTCCAGGAGCGGGAGGAAGGTGGTTTAAACCTCTCTTTTTAATTCTCAATCTCTGAAAATGCTTGCAGCCATCATAATGGCTTTCTAGACTGTATAGTGTTTGCTATTTGTCTCCTTGCCTCACTAGAAATTGCCCAGTAAGCTTAGTTTGTTTAGGCGTTTTTGTGTGTGTGGTTTTTTTTTTTTTTTTTTTTTGTGGGGTTATTTTTAGATAGTAGTGCACCAAATATTCTCCACTTTTTATTTTCAGGTTGAAAACTAGCAATCACGTGCAAAGGAAATTTCTTCATGCAAACACTTGTGATTTAAAAAACAACAACAACCTATTTGGCCCGTTTGTTTTTCCTGGTTGTTGTTTCACTGCCATTTCCCTTCTTAGATGCAGATTCTTCCTTCCCAGATTAATGACATGGGTGATCCCACCCAATTAGATATCACATAGTGGAAGGGATGACATCACAACACTACACTGCCAATCAGTTTTGGCTGCATGACAATGTCAGTGAGGCTGTGTGAGGGCAAGTGAGAACAATTTTTTCTTTAAAAAAGCAAATGTTTTCACAAGGAGCACTGAAAATTTATTGAAGAAAGGGAAGCACGTACCTTGAGCATTGCTCATGAAAAGTGATGAGTATGTTTAGCCTTTGCAATACCATTTTAAACTTTTCGAAGCCCTAAAAGAGAGCTGAGTAGTTTCTGTCACATTATTAAACAAAACCAGACTGTTCAAAGAAACATCCTAGCACTCTGCTCTGAAACAAATTGGCCACAATCCAGCATCAAAACATATTCATTTAAGCCTATTGATTTCAAAGGGTTTAAGTCTACCTAACTCTTTCCTAGATAGTGGTGATTTACTTAGAAGTCAGTCCCATTGATTTTAATGGAATTTACTTGCAACCTGCAAGTAAATGCCTTCTCTCTCTCTCTCTCCCTCTCTTTCTCCCTCTCCAAGTAAATGTGGTTAGAATTCAGGAGCAGGCTATTCAAACAATGTCCAATATTAAAGAGTATTATGGGAAATTTCATGGGGAGATTTCACATGCCTGAGAAAGCCACGGTGTGAAAGGGGATTATGAAGAACATATCGTGCTGACCTCCAGCTGTGCTTTTTTCCCCTTCTGATTTTGTTATCATACTCGGATGTGCAATTCAAATGCCAAGTATATTCCATGATTAGTTTCTTCTTCTATGACAGGAAAGACAAAGGCCAAAGGTTATTTTGAAGTGCACAGCAGTATTTATTGTGTTTGGAAAATGTATGTAGATTTTTCTGAGGTAATACGGTGGCAGTGTGGGTGGGTGTGTTGAAGCACTGGTTTATTGGACCTAACATCCATGTTTGGATAAACAAAAATTCATTTTTAAGGCCATGTGGAATTCCTCTTACAAAATGTTTGATTCCTTGAAATACTGATGCTCCATTTAAAATTCAACTTCTCTCACAGTCTCATAATTAAATGGTAAGAGGGCTTTGCTGAGTAGTCAGTAACATAAAGGGGTTGTGTCTAGAGCAGTGTTCTCCAACCTTGGGTCCCCAGATGTTTTTGGCCTACAACTCCCAGCATGCCCCAGCCAGCATAGCTGGCTGGGGCATGCTGGGAGTTGTAGGCCAAAAACATCTGGGGACCTAAGGTTGGAGAACACTGCTCTAGAGGGTGGTCCAAGAAAATGAGGGAAAGTTATATACAATACTGTAGGGTCGGGAAGATTGATAGAAAAACTAAGTGGACATGGAGATGCAGGTGAAGAAGACAGTTGTGGAAGATACAGAAGGGCTTCAAACAAGAAAGAAACAGATTCTAACAAGCTGCATGGCTTGTTTGACAAACCCTCTCAATAGTAAAGCAAGGAATGGATTGGGGATTAATGGAAAGGCAACCTGAAGGTGCATGCTGAAGCCCAGCTGGTGCGCTGAACATAACTATTTGATATAGCGGGTTTCAAGCCCACTCGGAGGCATTGTTTGGGCACATGTCGACTGATTGGCAAAGGCAGGATGTGCAGCATGTAGCAAGTGTATAGGGAAGATAATTGCCCACTGGCAATTTTGCCGCCTGCCCTTCGCAATGGCACAGGGCCCTTTAGTGTCAGAGGCATTGGCAAAGCTTTCCCCTTAGAAATCTCAGCTGATCATTTCTCTGTTTGTGTCTTGGCTTGCACTCCGGGGCAAGCGGGTGAAGCACTTAAGGTGGGGATCTGCCCAAGATGCTTTTGTTCAAGTTCGTGTGTGTGTGTGTGTGTGTGTGTGTGTGAGAGAGAGAGAGAGAGAGAGAGAGAGAGAGAGAGAGAGAGGAGGGTTAAATACAGAGGCAGTGCTAGGTATCGGAAAAATCTGGGGCTCAGGCCCACAGGACAAAAAAATGTACAAATTTGCATATGGTAATTTACATATGCTCTAAAGCAGGCATCTCCAACCTTGGGTCCCCAGATGTTGCTGGACTACAGCTCCCAGAATCCCTTGCCATTAGCCCTGCTGGCTGGGTATGCTGGGAGCTGTAGACCAGCAACATCTGGGGACCCAAGGTTGGAGAGCCCTGCTCTAAAGTCTCTCTCTGTGTGCGTCTATAAAGGACCCTGTCTCCTAAGGACACCCCAATTTGTAAAAAGGGATGTATGGACAGGGGAGAGGAGGGCATTTGATTTCAGGGGGGAAAACCTCAGGCAGAAAGATTCAGGGTGGGGAGGGCAGCAGGAGGTGAAGCCCATGTGGGCAACAAGCCAGCTAATCCAGGGTTATCAGATGCAACAGAGATTATCAGGGCCCCTGTACCTTTATTTCAGCAAGTACCCATGGACATCAGGGTGGTGGGGCAGATGGCCTCCCAGAGATTCAGGGCTCCAAATGAAAGATTCGGGGCTCCAGCCCTAGTGGGCTGCCTCCTAACACCACCTCTGGTTAAAGAGCCAGTGTGGCGTAGTGGTGAGAGTGTTGGACTGGGACTCGGGAGATCCCGGGTTCTAGTCCCCGCTCAGCCATGAAACTCACTGGGTGATTTGGGCCAGTCACTGACTCTAAGCCTAACCTACCTCACAGGGTTGTTGTGAGGAGAGGAGGAGGAGGATTATGTAAGCCGCCTTGTGTTCCTTTCAGGAAAAAAGGTGGGGTATAATATAATAATAAATAAATAAATAAATAAATAAAAGCCCTTGCCTTTTCCCCAACATTTATGTGAAAACGTGGCTGACCATCTGGGGAGGGGGGCAGATGGAAACTCCTGGCATCTGGATTGAGTCCCTAGCCACTTGCAGATCCCTAGACCAATCCTCACCAACCTGTTGCCCTCCCATCATCCTCCAGACAGCATGAGGAAGCAGGGAAAGCTTCTCTATTCCAGGATGATGTTGGGCTGTGCCCATCCTGACAACAAATACATTTTTAATAGTGCATTTAAAGAACCTTGTGGTTTGTATCTCCCATTGCTGGGCTGGGCTGCCCTTCTTTCAGATTCCAGCAGGCTTGCAAAGAGCAAAACAGTGGGGCAGAGCATGCTCAGTTATGCAAAAGCCACTGGCAAAGCCTGAACAGCATATGTTTAGAGAGACTTTCCTGCCTGCAAAATTCCAGGTACTGTTAATGCCGCCGGTGATCTGAAGTTGGGTGGAGATGGCTGATTCTTCACTGGATGGAAGATGATGTCCCCAGAAGCATGGACAAACACAAGAAAAAACCCACAAGTGTGCTGAAGCGGGACATCCTATGGATGCACATTGCATACATTCACACACACACACACACACACACACACACACACACACACTCCAAAATTCACCCTTTGACTCCAAAATTCACTGGAACAAAATATAGGGTGGAATGTTGAGCTGTGGAAATTCCATTACCCATTCGCACACTTGAATCAGCCTAGAAGGGGGATTTCCAGTAGCAGCCAGGAATGTGCATCTATGCACACAAAACAGGAACATAGGAGGCCGCCTTAGACTGAGTCAGACCATGGGTCCATCTAATCCAGTACTTTTGACACTGACTGGGTTCACACAACATGGTATGCCACGGTGGCTTATAAGCCAGGTTTGTTTTAGAGTGGCTTATCGTGTTGTCTGAACCCAGCAGCATGGTTTGTTAACCATGCACAAGCCACTCTGGCCAGGTTCAGACAACACAACAAGCCACTCTGAAACAAACATGGCTTATAAGCCACCATGACTTATTGTGTTGTGTGAACTCAGTCGCTGACTGGTAGTGACACCGGCTGCATATTTCCAGATCTATCTGGTGATGCCAGGGATCGAACCTGGGACCTTCTGTATGCAAAGCATGTGCTCTACCACCGAGTTGTGGACCTTCCCTACAAATGTAAGCTGTTTGTCTCAGTAAGAATAAGGTGTGCCTTTTTAGGAGTTCTCTTACCTGTGTACTCAAGAGGGCAAAGGCAGTCGTACTTCCCTATCATGTTCAGGCATGTGGCACCATTCAGGCAAGGCTCTGAAACACATTCATTCACTTCCAGGTCACAGTGCTTTCCTTGGTAGCCTGGGACGCAGTAGCAGGAATACCCACTGCTCCTGTCTCTGCACACTGCTCCGTTGAGGCAAGGGTTTGAAAGGCATTCATCAATGTCAGTTTCACAGTGTGTACCCGTGTATCCTTCAGCACAGATGCAGGCGAGGCCACCAGGCCCGTCCCGGCAAGTGCCTCCGTGCCTACAGAAATGCAAGTCACATCCGCTGGTGGCATTATCACAGGTAGTTCCAGTGTACCCTGCGGGGCACTCGCAGGTAAAGCTGAGGTTCCCTGCAGTGCTTGAACAGGTAGCGTTATGAAGACAAGGGCTGGAGGAGCAAGGATCGTCGGCTTTTTTAGCACAGTCTTCTGCTGAGAGGTCATCTGATGAGTCCAGACAGCGGCAGCCACCGCCCTTGGCAGCAGCATCACCACACTCAGAGTCCTTTTGGCAAGAGTTTGACAGGCACCTGGGACCATCTTTCAGGCAGAAGGATTCTGAGAAGGAAAGACACAGATTAATGGGCAACTCTCAGAGCATCCAAAATATGTAATAACAGGTGAGAACTGCAACAAAACATTGCAGTCCCCCCTTACTCCCTAACAGGAGAGCTCCTGTTCAGGGCTTGAGACAGCATATGCTTGTGCATACCTAGGGAGTCCTCAGGAGTATGTAGAAACTGCTACCCTGTTTTTCGGTGGCCCTGTTGCACTTCCAAATGGGCAGGTGCTCAAACCTCTGAAGTTGCTATTAGAGGGAAGAACAACAAATGCCCACATGCAATGTGGCCTTATGGAAGCACGGAAAACCCTGCATTAATTACAAAGGCAATTCTAATTTAAATGATTTAATTTGGGTGGGGTGGGCTCAATCTCTTTTAAACCTTTGAGGTTGGCAGCCCTACAGTTGACTAAATAAATTCAAGAGAAAAAAGTTGAACTTTTGCAGCTGGCACAAGAGTTCACTGAGATCCCCCTGCCCCTCCCTCATATATTAATTTATCTGCCCCAAATTCTCCTCCCTTTGTGATGCAACACTCTTGTCTTCATATACTTTAAACTGCAAGATCATCAGTGGTCAGAGATCATGGAGCTTACTTCTGTGTTCTGTACACTATCTAGCATAGTGTTGGATCTGGCTAAATGTGAATAATACTGTTTCATGCCCCCAGTTTTGTTGAGTGGTAGGAAGTTTTAAGGCAGCTTTTATGGAGCTAGTTCGTTTTTAAGGGAATCAAGTGCTGGAAGAGTATGAAGGTGTTGTTTTAATATCTATCTATTACAAAGTTCTCAAGTTAAGCATAGGGCAGCAGGCAGGTACCTATACAGCCAGTGGGGGGGGGGAACCAGTCCCTCCAAAGCAACAAGGCAACTTTTGCAACTCGCAAGGCTCGGCTGCTACTTGCCATCCAACTGCAAAATGGAGACTCCTTTCTATTTCTTTGGCCCCATTCGAACTGCAAAACTGTTTCCTTCAACCCTCACCTAGGAGAGTGTGTTGTATGTATGATAAATGCCAGGGATTTAGAGTTGCTACCAGTCATCGAAAGGGCTTGAAATGTCCTCAAAGATGGTTATGGTCCTTCAGGCTAACTAGAAAGCTGAAAACTGATAGATGTTAAAGGAGAAATTTTTTTGCTATAAAGCCAATCAAATGCCTAGAGAGAAGGTCATCTCTTCCCTACAGCACAGTATCTTCCTCAGCCATAATAAATAATGAGATGGAAAGAGCACAAGTGGAGAGAGCTGGTGAGGTGTTATGAGATAGATGGTTGTTTTGGTCTAGTTTGCCTTTAGCCCACTCAGCCCTGGGAGTTCGGGGGAAGATATCAGCACTTTGAAACAATAGTCATTCCTAACATATGATTACAAATCCTATTAAAACAGAAACCCATGTGCTAAAGCCACTCAACTGACCACTTGCATGTGGGCATGAACCACCATGAGCTGCACTGTCATATCCGCCAACGGCACCTCAAAACTCCTGGTTTTCAGTGGAATCAGGTCACACAACCAGATGCCCAGCTATCAAGTGTTTGAGTAATCAAGAGTTGCATGTGTGAACCCGTCCAAAGTGCATCACCATGTACGGTAGTAAAGATCTAGTTTTCTGGAGCGAAATAAATAGATAGATAGATAGATAGATAGACAGATAGACAAATCTGCTCTCTGGAGGTGTGCATAACTTTCTTCTCTACACTGGCTGAACTGGATTATGCACAGGAATGGAAAAAGAAGTCGGCTTCCCGACTTCTGACCTTTCTGCACAGGAAAGCAAGTATCTGATTCCATGGGAGCTGCCTTTCCTGTGTGCTGTGACCTGCAATGTGAGTAACCCATGCTAGGGGGTAAGAGCACGCTGCGTACAGACACATGAGCTTCCTCGTGCTAGAGCTACAAACATCTGTTCTTCGAACAAGAATATTGTCCCAATTAACACTGTCAGAAGGGAGTGTAAGGGGTGCGAGAGGAGGGGGGAGGTTGAAACCTGCCGTGATGTTGTGAGCTGGGTCTTGGCAGCGTTGAATGCAAAATAAGAACCACGCAGGTTCTCTTCCATTCTCAACCAATTAAGATCACTTAGCAGTGACCTGCTTTGACAGAGATTCTTAAAAAATTAATATTTAACATCCAAAGAAGTTAAAATAAACTGCCGATCACTTTGGATTTCGACTGACTGACACATGAAGTAATTCTCCGAGTCTTTTTTTAAAAGGCATCGTGGCATTAACCTAATTACTAGAGGAATTAGAGCCAAACATTGTACCCCATCGTTAAGCCTTTTGATGTAACCAAGATGCTTGGCAAGAAGATTCCCCCCATCTCAGAAAATTGAATATATTAGAGTCTTCGTCAAGAACAGTTTTCCAAAGGAGATGTTTGTTCACAGTAAAGATTGCCATCTACTGGTTATTATCAGTATTAAGATATTACAGAAATATGGGTTGCATGTGCGTGTGTGTTTGTGTTTTTATAAAGTAAACTAAGCTGTTTGGAGGGATCAGCATTTGCCATTATAGAAAAATTAGTATAAAGGAAGCCAAAGTTGAAAAAACAGCACAAATCTTTGTACCAAAACACTTCAGTCTAAAGTGGTGGAACACCCAAGAAACTGAAAATTAGGAAAACAAGTAAGAAGCAGGAGGTGTTTGCCTGCATGTTTTTAAATATTCCAAGCAGTATATTCTTATGTATTTTCTTAAACACTGATAAATCATAAATCAGAGATGACATGTGGGCCAAATCCGACTGCAGCAGAATTCAAACAATGCACAGGTCAGTGCAACGATATTCTCACTGAACACCAAATACCCTCAGTTCTTGAACCTGCCCGTATAGATTAGACAGCTAAGGGTGGAATCCATACTGGGTGAGGAATGCTGGGGGTTGCAGGACTTTTTCCCTGTCTAAACATGCACAGGGTCGCACCCAAAGAAATCTAACTGCAGGAAATGTTCAGAAAATAATTACAATACCATTGCATTTTCTGCAGGAGATAGTTAATTTATGGGCAACTTTTTCAGACCATGCTGTCGAAGGCCACTGGAGAGGGATCATTGCTTAGTGGCAGAGCACATGCTTTGCATGTTTAATGTTCCAGGCTCAGTTTCTTACATCTCTAGTTGAAAGGATCTAAGCAGGGCTGGGAAAAGTCTCTGCCTGGAATGCTGGAAGCCACTGCCAGTCAGCATTGACAACACCGGGTTACATGTGCTAATGACCTGATTCAGTATGAGGCAGCTTCAGGTTTTCATAAGGGTTTTTTTTTGGGGGGGGGGGTTGCAGTTAATATAATTAAGAGCACATTCTGAAGATGAAGACCTTCATTTCCCACAAGCTAACCCCTATATGCTCCCTCAGTACTCAAGGTAATGTGTCTTATCTCAGTTTGGGGAGGTAAGTACAATTTAACATGGGATTTCTATTCCGTGGGTAGTATCCAATGTTAGCCCTGCTTAAAGCAGACCCATTGAAATGAATGGTACTTAAGTTCATCATGACTAACTTAAGTCATGATGACTAACTTAAGTCATTCATTTCAATGGGTCTACTCTAAATAGGACTAACATTGGATACTGCCCCATGACAATAACTGAAGGAGACTACACTGATTTTTGGGGGGAGCTACTCAGCTTTTACCAAGCTGAATTCAGGTGTTGTTCTTTTTAATTATGGCATGGTCTGGATCATTAAGTATTCTCTACCCTTGCCAGTTTGCTCCAGTCTGTGTATCTTTTTTCCTATTGGAAAATGCAAGCCTAAAGTGAAATTGAGGACAGGAGGGACCACTGCTCAGTGACAGAGCACATAGTTTATATGAGAGCCACTGCCGGGCAAAGAAGACAGTGGCTCGGTTCAAGGGTTGAGTATGGGTTGAGTGTGGGTTGTCATTGTAACGTGGGTTATCATGTTGTCTGAACCGTGTTGTTTGTTAACCACAGACAACCTACAGTTCACAACCCAGCAACAAACCATGGGTTCTCTTCATGGGTTCTTTGTGGTTAGAAACCATGATTTGTTAGCACAGCTGGGCTCAGACAACACAATAACCTGTGTTTCAACAACAACCCACAGTTCAACAACAACTCACACTCAACCCTTGAGTATGGGTTATCATGTGGTCTGAACCCAGCCAGTGCTGGATCAGTAGTCTGGCTCAATATAAGAATATAAACCAGAAATGGGGGGAAATGTGTATATACCCTGACAAATAAAATATGATAACTCCAAAAGTCAAGAGTATGTAATTTTACCACTCCATCTATTGAATTTACACAATAAATTACAAATACTGAGCTCAACAGTTTGTTTAAAATGTGGGTATATTGCCCAAAAATTAAAAGACAAAGTTGTAAACAATAAAATACAATCTGCAAATCAGATATTCACAATAAATTCAGTTAGAGCACTACATGTAGTCCATAAACAAAGCATCATAACAAAATCATGGTGTATTCTAGAAACATAAGAAAATGGTAAGATGATTCAGTAAGTTTGTAGCTGGAAGCTCATGAACTGGATAACAATAATAATATGAATTAATCTTCTCAGGAAAGCCAAATGCATTTTGGCCCGTGGGCCTTTTTCAGTGGCAGGTTTGGTTCAAATATAGTTAGATCCACTTTTTTAGTACAGCAATAAAACAGTGCTCACTGCCTGTTCTGCATCTTTGAGATCCCAGTGTATTGCTAAACCTGCCACTGGCAGATTTACGGGCTGTTTATGGAGTACATGCAGTGCTCTAACTGAATTTATTGTGAATATTTGATTTGCATATTGTATTTTACCGTTTACAATTTTGTCTTTTGATTTTGGGACAATATACCCACATTTTAAACAAACTGTTGAGCTCAGTATTTGTAATTTATTGTGTAAATTCAATAGGTGGTGTGGTAAAATTACATACTCTTGACTCCTTTGGTTATCAATATAAAAATATTTCATATGTTCATATTAATTTTGCTGCCTGAAGCAAATGACAAGATGGTGCTCTTGTCCATTCCATGTACAGAATGGCAGTCCTCCACTGCACCTGAGGGCAGCAGGCTAGTTTAGGGGGCATAGGGCAGGCCATACGAAACACACACACCTCTGTCCTCCAATGTGTTGTTGCCACCCCACAGCATCTGCCGCCTGACACGGCTGCCTCACTATGTCTAATGGTAGGGCCGGCCCAGTTCATATGCAAGGGTGTACTGGTGAGAAGAAATGTCTTCCTTTTGCTGGTATGCTCATGTTTTCATCTCTCCCTTCCCTGGATCTATTTCAAGAATTGTGAGGAGAGAAGGGGTGACAGATGAGAGTCCAGCAGCACCCTTCAGGAGTTCTTCTGCTGAAGATTGGCACTTTGACGTCCAACCTGATATTTGGGGGATGTTGCCCAGGAAGGGCAGTAAAACCATTTCACTGACATGGTTTCTTGGGTCATTTAGACAAGATGGACCAGATTAGGTCTGCTTCCCTATCTAGCACACTGAGAGAGGAAAAGGATCAGTATTGGTTGGGTTCCTTGCAGGAAAAAAGGTGGGGTATAAATATAACAAATAAATAAATAAATAAATATGACTTTCAAGGATGGGATCGGCCCAAACCGTACATCGGGTCCCTGCAAAAAGCCTCACGTGGGTGAGCCCGTTGAGTGCTTTCAGGTGTCAGCTTTCCCAGCAACAACAGCTGCAAACATGGAAGCAAATCCGAGAGCATTTTAAAATAAGGGTACTTCTGATAACACAAGATTTGGAGTGGATTCTGTATGACAGTGACAGGACCAGTTGTGGAGGGTGGACTAAAACCCTGTTCTTCTGGGAGCTGAGCTGGAACCCAACCACTGCTCTTCTGGGTGGCTCACTGAATTTCCTGGGCCCATGTAGCCTTACCAGCTCTATTCTTGGCTCCACCTCTTCCTAACAGGCTCAGTCCCTGTCACTTTCTGTCCCTGCACTAACTTCCTGTTCCTGTGAATTTCTTGACAGTGTAACAAGCTGTTTATAGCTGTTACAACTTACAGATGACCTCTTGTCATTCCTGCTCTTCTTGGCCCTTCAAGCTGCTCCTTAACTTTCCTGATCTCGCTAGCCCTGTTTCCCTTCACACCTACCTGATTTGTCTGCTTTCACTGGACTCTGGCTTCGGCTGGCACTGCAATCTGCAGTTCTTGCCTCATCCTCTTGATCCAGAAGCCTTGCTGAACCTCCTTACGTTGGACGGTATCCCACCTCAGCATATGACAATGGCTGCCATTCCTCCTGTGCCAGCCCTAATAGTATGTTTGGACCAGTAGTGATAGTAGGGGGATCAGCACAGTTGCCATCTGGGTTGTTGGGGACCGATTACAGAAGTACAACAAGTAGAAAAGCCACAAGAAACTATCAGTGGCAATGTAATTGTATGTATGCACCCCTAAATTAGGAAATACAACATTTTATAATAATCCAGTGAGATAAACATACAGATTCTAATAAAGGATTATCACTGGATTATTATAAAATGATGTATTTCCTAATTTAGGGGTGCATACATACATTCCCACTGATAGTTTCAGATTCTTGTGGCTTTTCCACTCATTGTACTTCTATGTTGCAAATCTGTTTTTTTCTGGTTGGGGTGCCCAATTATGTCAGAGTGCTAGTCAACTGCAAAAACACCACAATTACTGAAGAAAATCAATGTCTGGAAATACCCTGATGGTGTCTAGCCATGTGCTAAATAACCCTAGCATGACGTCACCTCACCTTTGGAACATTTTCTAAACTAGGTTGGGCCACAGGAAGTGTGCTGCTACAACCAATTCCTAAGTATCAGCTAAGTATTTTCCCCAAGGCCATGGCTCCGAATTGTGCATTGATAGCCTTAGTGTTCACCGGTTATTTAAAGAAACCAAACCTGTCACTGAGATTATAACACAGCAATGTTCAAGTCACACTGCCAATGAAATATCTTCAAATCCTTTGGCCCTAAGTAGGATTTTGAAATAACTGATTCCACTAGAAGTGTATTCATTGCCCCAGGTGCTCAGCATGGTATCGGAGAGTGCTTTGCTATGGTACACCTAGGCATGTCTCAACTTGTTTGGAATGGGCTGTGACAGATAGCAAAAAAAGACAGCCCGTAAATCTGCCAACAACTCCCTGGCAAATAGAACCCCAGAAGGCTGTGCATGTTATCTCGAGTTTTCGGATGCTACATGATGGCACTAGAGGAAGTGCCAAAGAGAATGAGAACACAGGCACACAATCTTAAGAAGAGCCAAAGAGACGAGAATGCATTTTTCTCAGACATCTCCAGCATGAAAAGAGAGAAAAAGATACTGTGCTTGGCTCGCAGAGTTTGGCAGGTAAAGGATTAAACATGCCAGAGGACAAAGAAACATAGACTGGTAGAGAGCAGCAACCTGAAAGGTACCAACCATTCATTACAGAATGGTAACCCGTCCCGAGCGGCATACTTTTGGGATCGCCGTGGTAGCTTGTCAAAAGAGAGAGTCACTGGCCTACTCTGCTTCACTTTGCTAGCAATATTGTAAAGACAGTGCAAGATGGTCATGGTGTAGCAGGAGCCAGGTGATTCAAGGGGCCAATAGGGTTTCACCTGGTCCTGTAAAGCTACTGACTCTGGCCTGGTTCCTCAGTCTGAGCACTTGTGGCTCAGGTGCATCTGAGTGGCTCACAAACTAGTAACTCCTGCCCAGTCCACAAGCCTTGACATCTGCAGCGCATCACTGCAGATGTGATCTCCTTCACTCTGCTTACATGTATAACCCAGAACCTCAGAAGAAGCACTACATCCTAATGGTCTTTCCCCATAATTATTGTCCTCTTCTGTCTCTTGGGGCACTTCCCGCTGTTACTGACATGAACAACAGTAGCAGGAAGACAAGCATCTGAAACAGCAGGGACATCTCGGAAGAGTGACCTTGGAGAAGGAGTTTAGTGGGCTTTCGGGGTAGGTGGGGCGGGGAGGAGACCGGTGCTGTCAAGATACAAGTCATAGATTTCATAGATCATAGAGTTGGAAGGGGCCTGCAAGGCCGTCGAGTCCAACCCCCTGCTCAATGCAGGAAACTAGAGGAGGGGTCTCCCATCCAAGTAATGACCAGGCCTGACCCTGCGTATCCTGGTGGCGCCTCAGCCTCCTTCCCTCCCACTCTGAAGCAGGGCAGTGAGACAGCTGAAAGCAGCCCTCGAGCTGTTTTGCAGAGTGGGTGGAGCACAGAGGCGACTTTCGCCTCTGCGCTCCTCCCGCCCTGCATAGGATGCCGGTAATCCTCTGAGTTCGGAGGGTTACAGGCGTCCCCATAGGATTGCACCCTAAACAACTTTTCTCACTAGAGAAGACCTTGCCTGGCCAATTGCCTCCAATATCCCAATATGGGGATATTGCTGCCTTTTGAAATCTGATCCGCCACTTGCCTGCATGGATTATGTCACCTGCCTCTGGCCATATAGTTACTGCCTTTGCGACTTTACCTCTTGTACATCTTGGGCTACATTTCCTACTTCTCTGGTCTCTTTGACTGCTTCCTTTGGCCCTTGACCGGAGCCCACCCAAGGTCATGCTAGTCACCTCTAGTCATAGATTTCATAGATTTCATAGATCATAGAGTTGGAAGGAGCCTACAAGGCCATCGAGTCCAACCCCCTGTTCAATGCAGGAAACTAGAGGAGGGGTCTCCCATCCAAGTAACAACCAGGCCTGACCCTGCTTAGCTTTCCACGCTCAGACAAGCTGAGCCAGCGTGACAGCCAGTTGGTCCTGAAACACACTGCTGGGAGTCCTGACCCCTACTGGGCCCTGAGAGGAAGTTATATGGGCACCCCGCTATACAAATTTCGCAGGTTCACATGATTTAGCCAGATTTCTTCAACCAAACAGGCATAGTTCTGCAATAAAGAGAACTAGAGCTTGATTAGACGAGGCTTTTAAAGTGCTACTGCCTTGCCTCACTAGCATGATTTTGTGAGCAGTCATGCTCCTGCAGCCATCCCACAATTTCCTCCTGCTTTGCCTGTATTTTTTCACAACAGGGAAATCCATTAATTTTTTAAAAGCATGCTATAATACCACAAAGAGCTACTGATTTCGGGTGTTTGTGGAATTTTTGTGGGGGTGTGGTTGTGATGTCTGTTGTGATGTTGCTGAATGGGTGTGTCCTAGTAGTACACTTGTGCTCCCGCTGTATTATTTCATTTCTGGTAGCCAGCACAGAAACATGGCTGATAACGTAAGTGCATGGAGTCATTGTGAAACTGAAGCTCTCCTAGATTTCAGGGGTACACACATAACTGGGGACAGCAGCATGGATATCTCCTGCTTTGGCTCAATTCCATTTTGATTTGTTGTGAATTTGATTTGTTGCCATTTCATATGTCCTTTGATTTTGCGCCATTTTTGTCTCCCAACAGCAGCAGCAGGCAACGCAGCAGCATATCCCAACATGCACGTAGAAAAGCTTTTCCCCCCCCTTTTTAAATTTTTGATGGCACAGTACTTGTGATCTCTCATTTTGAAAACTTGCAGAGTGGTGCCTTACAGCTAGGGAGTGATGTACCTTACAAATTGTGGTCGTCACCATCTTTTTATGATCCTGTTCAATTTCACAGCATTTTTGTCACCAGCAGTGGGCCGCAATAGTCTCGGGCATTTCCTCCTCTCCTTAATCTCTTTAAGGTGCATTCGCAAATGTCTGCCATAATAGTCTTGCGCACATGTCCTCCTCCTCGTTTTTAAGGAAGGTGCACGCGCACAAGTGAACACTCACCTGCTTACATGGCCACAGAGGGAGACAGAAGTGGGAGGAAGGAAATGGTGGTGGAGAGGTGGGGAAGAAGTGGCAGGGGGGAGGGACAAAAGGGAGGCATGAAGTGCTCTGCATCCAGGTGCAGATGGGAGATCACATTACATATTTGGGGGGGGGGGAAGGAAAAATATGGAAAACTTCAGCAGTGTGGTAGATACCGTGAAATTCCACATTATATATATAAAAAAAGTGTGAAGAAAAGAGCCTTTGGGGGGGTTCACACACACACACACACACTCACCTCATGTGTGAACCAGCTGGGGTGGGTGGGGTGTGCATAGTTAGCGTGTGGAGAAAGGGGCCCTTGAGGGTTCCTGCATGCATGCACACACACACATACGCCTCCTCATGTGTAAACCAAGTGGGGCCAGTTGAGGGGGGTGGGAGGAAACGAAAGCCTCGGCGCCTAGATGCCTAGAGAAGCTGGCCTAGGGCTTTCATATGTAAATAGTTCAAGCCATGAGTCATGAGTTCCCTTCCCCCTGCCTGGCCAGGTGAAGTGCATGGTGATTGGCTAAGAGGCAGCAGAGGAGGGGAGGGGGGGAAAGGTATATTTCCCAAAGCGTGGGTTTTGGTCTTTGTTCTACCCGGCTGTGGTAATGGCGGTAAGCCAAGGACCCCAGGCAGTTCCTGGTGAAATTAGCTGGATTGAGGGCTCTAGTAAAGGCAAGCCTTGTGGGAGTTTTACCCATCTCAGACCTTCGGGTAGGTGTGGTAATCTCCCTCGGGCAGCGAGGCTGTGCTGGATTTAACCCTTGAAGAGAACACCCTCAGGTAACAGGTGTGTGCCTGAGAGATATTAAGGAATCAGGTTTTATTGTTTTGCAGCTTTACTGTGTACTAAAGTCTCTCTCTCTTTATTTTGTGTGCTTCTCTCATTTCCCTAATCTTGTTGTAAAATGCTACCAGAATAAACCTTGTCTTGGTTTTACCCCACATGGGTTTTGTAGTACTCTGTGGCTTCAATATCTAAATCCAGTTTACAGAAATTAAAGGCGAGTCCCTCAACAGAGATCCAAGTAGGATTGCAGACAGCTGAGGCTGGCAATCTGGTACCTTGAGATCTCTGGGGGGGTCTTGGTTCCTTTGGAGTAGGAAAGGGTGGGGGTGTGGTGGGCCAGCCAGCCCCCCCTTCCTCCACAAAAAGGAACATGACAAACTGCATACACAAGGTTACCATGTGATCAAGCCCCTAGTTCTATCCAATCACTGTGCGTATGTCTGCACCAACTGCTTCTACATGGTTTATAGTACATGAATGTGCAGTGAATAGCCTGAGAAGTCTGCATCCCATCTCCTGCCTCAATTAGTGCTCCTCTCAAGAAAGCTTTCCTCATTAGTCAAGTACTAATTTTCATATGAAGTCCCCAGTGTTCATGCGAATTAACATGTTCGGAGGCCTTGTCCTCCTACTACTATCCATTCCTTCCACATTCACTGCAGAATCTTGTTTCCATTTCTCAATGCTGAACATGCACATTTCCATATAGTCATGAACCCCCCACTCTCTGAATCCCAGAGACTGAGGTGTCGCCCTTACTTTTGCACTTCATAAAAATTATTACTGTATGCATGTGTGAGGTTGCAGAACTGTCTTTGAACATGTTCATTGTTGGGGAAGATGTTTTAAATTCCTGTCCCAAAGAAAAGTTCAATTTACTGACACAAGGATGAAGACCTGAAACCAAGAAAGAGGGATAAAACAAAAGAAAACAGGAAGGCCAGCAGCAGAAGGGCGGGGGACGGGACGGAAGACATGCCCTATGTTTTCCAAAAGGCTGATGACAAGTTGGATCACGAAACAAAAATGAACAAGCCTTTGGGTTATGCCTTATGAGGATGCACAAACAGTATCGCCATAAAAACGCCAAGACACTAAATATGGAATTTATTTACTCCAGGCCTGTTTTCGAAGCATCCTAGCATGTTGCCATGGAAACGGTGTGCGTGGCTTATTGCCTTGAATGAAGATGATTGCCATGGAAACCAACAAAAACAACAGCAATGGCAACAAAAAGAAGAAGCTGCTCTAATTTCCGTAAGGAGGACCGAATTTCCTCCCAAAGGAACTTAAACCAGGAAAGACAATGAAACAGCAAAAGTACAAAACAAAAACTCTTTTGCCACTGCATATTACTAATAATAGAAGCAAGTGTAAAACAGGAAATTTTAAAACGTTTTTTAGAAGGTGCTAAGGGATAAAGAGTTTTCTGGGGTCAAACTACAGAATTGGTTTTAATTATTCTTCAATCACCACCGTACTAATGCCAAACTGCTATATAGGAATGGCATACTGTACTGTCTCATTTTCACTCACTGCTGTTTCATTTGTGTACAGTTCCTGCTGTCCACATCTTACAAGTGTATCAGCAGCAGCACCAGTCTTTAGCATCAGCACCGATAATGGACAGATTACAGTAAGAGAGTGACAGCGTGACAGGTTACTCTACAGCACAGCCACTGTACTTGCTCCTCTCTTTGGCTCACTCACAACAGCATGATGTATGTGTGTTCAAACTAAGGCACTCGCTTGGAAGAATGCTTCCTTGTCTCTTCCTTGAGTAGAGGAACTGTATACAAGAAGAGAGCAGCACCAGAACATCTTGAAAGTCGGCTGCAAGGCACCAGCACCACGATCTTTTTCTGTGGAGCTCTCTTCTTGCAACTTGGCATCTTCTCTCATCCTTTAGAGCAGTGTTGCCCAAAGTCTTGATACCTAGAGAACAGATTTTCTTTTCTGGCTTATACTCAGCAGCACAGTTCACACTACACACACGCACACACACACACACACACTTCTGATGAGCAAGCATCCTCCCTGCTTTTGGAGATAGTCCAGTCAATATTGCATTGCGGCATTCTACCCTCCCCTTTGTCCAGTGAGCCATGGGCAGTTAGGGATGGCACCATGAGTTCTGGGCACTGGCGATACTTCTAGGATTCCTCAACAGCCATCAGCTGTAGTGCAGGCTGCCTCGGGGAGTCTCAGTGCATCCCTTACTCCTCTCCTGGGATTGCTCATATACTGAAAGGGCAAGGGTGTTATCAGTGCTGCACAGGGCCTCCCTACTCCAATGTCACAGTGTGGTGGTGGACTCTGGAGCCTGGTGGCTCCAGTGTCAGTGGGGCGGTGTTTTCACCCTGGGTCTTAGTCTGAACTTTAAAGGAGCTATCCATGGTGTTGAACCCTCTCCCCTATCTCCAGAATAGGTTCAGCACCATGCATAGTGCCTTAAAACTAAAGTCCAGCTGCAACCCAGAGTGGATACAGTGCCCCGCTGTCATTGGAGCCACCAGCCTTCACTGGTTGTGGGATGCAACCAATGTGTTGGCTTAATTTTCAAGGCACAGTTCAACCCCTTTCACAGCACAATCCTGTGCCCCAGCAGTTTTCTTTTGGAATGTTTTTTTTGGGGGGGGGGCAACATGGCCAATTTCGCTTTTTGTGGGATCCAAAGTTCAAGTGACGGAGGCTGGCCCTGCCTGTGTGGAGCTCCACTGAAACCCTGAGGAGTTTTGGAAAGCCTCGGTTTCATTGAGGAATGGCTTTGAAGCATAGCTCTGGAGTTCACTTGGTGCAGGAGTGATGTTTTGGACCTTTGAGGGAAACCTTGTACTGCTGCTTCTGCACATTAGTTCTACGGTTTAACATTTCTATTGTTTTGATTTGGTAGTTATGTATTTCATGGTATTTTTTTTAACCAGTAAATTCATGATGCTTCCAGACAATGCTTTTATCGTGCCATCACCCTGCCTCATTCATGGAATTTTACAGGGGGTTCAGAAGATGTTGTCTTCTACTTGTAACCCCCCTGTGTCTTCCCACTGCTTCTTCCATTCCCCACCCCCTTACCACAGAAAATCCATTCAGGAGGAAAAGGCAGAATAGCTGCACAATGCCTTCTGACTGGAAGCCCTCCATCTTGAAGCACCCCCATTTGCTGAATTGTTGTTCACCACCTTGAGTCCCTTCAAATGGAAACTTTGCTTACTTTCATTTGATTTATCTCTATAATTTTTATATAAACAGGCATGTGTGGACCTGGCTCCTGCTACACCATGACTAGCCTCATTTGCTCTTGGGGGAGTCCTTCACTAGGTCAAAAATGGAGTTGGTTCAGCTTTAAGGTGGCCAGTCCTCTATTTTGGAGAACTTACAGAGGACAGTCCTATATTTGAAGGTATCCTCCATTGGATGGGCTGTCCAGTCCAAGTCCAGTTTAAAGATAAAGAACCATATGAAGGGAGAGCAGTGGCCCTGAAGTAGTTGCCCATCAACACTTGGGAACTGGACAGCAGCCTGATCTAGGTTACCAAGGTTACCAGTTACCTAGTGGCCACAGCCTTCCCCACTAGGGTGAGATGCAATATGTTTCAATTTAAAATTACAGTAATTCTTTCTAAATGTGCATCTATACATATAAATTATCACATGCAAATTTAATGCTATTCTATATCCTCTTTTTTGATTAACTTCCTCTTCTTTTTTTTTGCAATGTGTAAACTATCAGTTTGCTAGTTGCTATATGATAAGGGGGAGGGTGTCACAGAAGAGGTAAAGAGGTTTGCTCTGGAGCCTACTGAGGTGAATAAAAGTTGGTTGCTCTTCTAGGCCCTACCCTGCAATTTCTCTCTCTCTTTCTCTCTCTCTCTCTCTCTCTCTCTCTCTCTCACGCACACACACACACACACATGCACACACACAGGCTTGCTTAGTTAGGATGCATACAACTGTTAATACAAAATTAAGGTAATTAAATTTTTCTGTTTAGACAGAAAAAAAGGCCTACCACTCCCAGCATGCCCCAGCCAGAATAGCTGGCTGGGGCATGCTGGGAGTGGTAGGCCTTTTTTCTGTCTAAACCTGCATAGGATTGCACCTTTAGTGAGCTTCCAAAATGCTGGAAGCATGCTGGCTGGGGCATGCTGGGAGTTGTAGGCCTTTTTCCTGTCTAAACAGGCAGAGGATTGCACCATAAAGTACAATTAAAAGAAAAAAAAATGCCTCCCAGATGGACCTGAGACATCTCAAGATGTACAGACAGTTGCGGGGTTACAGTTAGGGATTGGCTAGAGCCCTGAACAGGAGTACTGTTCTTGGCAGGTCGGGGAGACAATATTTTGCTGCATTTCCCATTTGTTCTGCACATTAGGCAGTCAGACAACAACTGCTGGGCGAAGTATGCTTCCAGTCTGCCATTCACTACACCTTTATTGTGACATCCCCTGGGCAAACGGTGCATGAAAAGCACTCCTTGTACACACATAGTGGCGAGATTAGTTTCCAAGATAACATCTGCTGGGATACATAATCTGGGATTTACCTAGGGTTAGCAGTGAAAATCCCAGGTAGCTAATGAATGGCTTTAAACAGATTAGGAGATCAGAGGAAGCCTCTGACTACATGATACTAGCTTCATTTGCCAACCCGTTTCACCTGCAACAATTCAAAGGAAAACCTGGGATGGATTTTTTAAAACTGGATGCTCGGGGCTTCTTAACCTTAAGGCAGCAGGCCCTAAAATATGTGCCACAAGTGTTAGTGTTCTAGGAGAAATAGATACATCAAACACTTAAAGGCTCCTGTGGTCTTAAAGTATCCATTCATAGAGAAAGTTCCCGCTATGTCTGAAAGATTCACTGTCTCCTTCTGATCTAGAGGCATACCTAGCAAAAGAGATTCCTGCAGAAACATCCCCTGGAGTGGGGGTAATTCGTATTTTTTATTATACATTTTAAAGTAAACCTTCTTTGGGCCTAAGAGTGAAGAGTGCCTCCAATGTGAATAAAACAACAACAACAACCATTTGTGTCTCAACTAACTGTAGTGTGGGAAGCATTGGTCATGGGACAGTATCTTTTCATACAACTGGTTTGAAAGATGTTTTTCACCGTCCTTTTTCTGGGCCTGAGCCACATACCCAAACTCTTAGGACTCAAGTGGGCTAAAAGCAACACAGAGAGAAGCTACCATCTATCTCAGACACACCAGACCTTTCCACTTGTGCCCTTTTCATCTCATTATTTATTGGTTTTTAACGACAGATTGGTTCCATTGCATCTGTACATCCAGATCCATTCACCTAGCTGTTTTGTTAATTGAGGCTGCAATCCTACACACACACACTACCTGGGAGTAAGTCCCATTGAACTTAATAGGGCTTTCTTCTGAGCAGTCGTGTATAGGATTGTGCTGTAGGTCTGGTCATTTCTTGTAGCATAAACTAAGGCTGCAGTCCTAAACGCACTTACTAAGGAGTAAGTTCCATTTAGCATGATGGAAACTACTCTTGAGTAAACAGGCTTAGAATTGCACTGCACACATGGATATTTCACAATCACAGAACCTTGCTATTCCTCAGTGTTACTTCAAGGCACGCTTCCCTTTCCTTGACTAACTGCATAAAATTTCTTATTTATGTGTATTGAAAAATGTATAATTTATACCAAATTCATAAGAAATCTCAAAGTGGAGAACAACAATAACAAATTTGAAAAATGCAATTTAAAACAGCAAGAACAAAATAATTACAATCACTTGATCAGAAGCTTTTTTCCACCAGCAGAGAAAAATGGAACACAGCTCAAATAAACTCACATAACATTAAAGTTTAATTGCCTGTAAATCAAAACATTTTAACACTGTGTCTAAATAGGCCAAGATCTCAGACCTGATGAATCCCAGAGGGTTACAGATATCTCTATAGATACAAGTTTTGTGTTATCCACAAGAAGGGGGTACATTTTCTGCATGAAGTGGAGTCAACATGTAGAAAGGGCAGCAGAAGCATGCTACTGGCACATCCCTGAAGTTGCACAGCTCCTTGGCACCGCCTGACGCCCATGCGTGAACATGGATATCTGCATAGGCGAAACCTATGTGTCAGCCTTTTCATTATAGCTAGGATAGAAATTTACCTACAGTGAAAAATGGTTAATGCACCAATGGAAAGAGAATTAAGATGAAAGTTGTGGAATACAGCTCAAATGATCAAACAAACTAATTTAGTAAGCTTCCAAAATGGTGGAACAGCACAAAATAATTATATAACAAAATAGGGACTGAGTATTAATCTTTGGAATAGATTTATTCTATCCCACAGAAATAGATTTATATATTTCCCCTTCTACTTTGAAAGAAGCAAAAAAAGGTGGGGTGGCCAATGTTCAAGCCATGGAGTCTGCCTTTGCTTACAGTTCTCCTCTCCCCACTTTTTTAAAAATTACTTTGCTCACCATCTTGCTTGATCTGAGAACTTGAAAGCTTGCACAGCATTTTGTGACCTTTGTATTGGCCTAATAAAGGTATTATGGTGATATGGATATAGGAAATTTTCTTTTGGAATTGAGCTTTGGAGACATGGGCAGTCACCAGAGCAAAGTGGGGGGGGGGATACCCTATGATGTTGCGAAGTTAAAAACAACATAAAAGCAGAACATTTAGGTCATGTGACAAGATAACATCAAATAATATTCAAACCAGAGTATCATCACAGAACTCATACCATAAGAAATCAGAAGTAGTGGTAATCATTTGGTGATGTAACCATGCAAAATAGCCATATAATACATTAACTTTAATATTTACTTTAATATTTTTCTTTCCAAAGATAAGCACCCTTCCTCCTGTGTAGAAATGTACACGGTCTCACTTTTAAAGAGCACCACCAATCAACTTAGAGGGGAAATCCCATAGATAAATAATAATATTCTGTTGCAATGTAGAGGTGACTGTCTTTAACAATCTATGCTTTCTTAAAGTTTCAGGTGAGAAGTCTGCTGGACTAATGACAAGAAGAAGGTGAGCCAAACCAACCAAATTCACCAGCCACACATAACTATATGGGAGGGATGCAATCAGCCAAAAAACCTCCACAGAAACCATGTTCTAGCACCCTTTCTGGGTAATAATCTGTATTTCAGAAAAGGGCCCAGAACACCAACGTCAGAGTCAGCTAAACCAACCAAATTCACCTGTCATACATGACTTGATGGGTGTGATCAAATTAGCTACAAAACTTCCACAGAAACTGCATTCTGTTACCCATTCCAGGCAGTAGAATCATAGAACAGAATCATAGAATAGTAGAGTTGGAAGGGGTCTATAAGGCCATCGAGTCCAACCCGCTGCTCAATGCAGGAACCCAAGTCAAAGCATCCCTGACAGATGGCTTTCCAGCTGCACCTTGAATGCCTCCAGTGTGGGAGAGCCCACCACCTCCCTAGGTAGTTAGTTCCACTGTCGTATTGCTCTAACAGTCAGGAATTTTTTTTCCTGATGTCCAGGTGGAATCTGGCTTCCTGTAACTTGAGCCCATTATTCTGTGTCCTGCACTCTGGGATGGTGGAGAAGAGATCCTGGCCCTCCTCTGTGTGACAACGTTTCAAGTACTTGAAGAGTGCTATCATATTAAGAGTGCCCCAGTCTTCTCTTCTGAAGGCTAAGCATGCCCAGTTCTTTCAGTCTCTCCTCATAGGGCTTTGTTTCCCGCCCCCTATCATCTTTGCTGCCCTCCTCTGAACCCTCTCCAGTTTGTCTACATCCTTCTTAAAGTGTGGTGCCCAGAACTGGACGCAGTACTCAAGATGAGGCCTAACCAGTGCTGAGTAGAGGGGAACTAGTACTTCACGCGATTTGGAAGCTGTACTTCTATTAATGCAGCCCAAAATAGCATTTGTCTTTTTTGCAGCCACATCACATTGCTGGCTCATATTCAGCTTGTGATCTACCACAATTCCAAGATCCTTCTCACTTGTAGTATTGTTGAGCCAAGTGTCCCCCATCCTGTAACTGTGCATTTGGTTTCTTTTTCCTAGGTGCAGCATATGGCATTTATCCCTAGGGTTGTGTGAGAAATCCGAGGGGGTGTGTGGAATCTCGGTGAACTCACCTAGCTCGCCCCCCAAGCTTTGCGCCGACTTACCTTTCCCCGGCTCGGCATATCTCCCCGGAGAGGAGCCAGGGAGAGATACTTCCGGGTCCCCGGCGCTGCGTCTTTCACGTAAGTACTATAGAAAACAACCTTAAAACGGCCATGAATAGCAAATCACGGCCATTTTAAGGTTGTTTTCTATGGAACTTATGTGAAAGACGCAGTGCCGGGAACCATCGCATCATTTCCAGGCACAGCACCGGGACCCGTCGTGTCACTTCCGGGCACTTGGAAGTCCTCCGGGCGCCTCGGTGCCACTGCGGGACGGATCACACGCCGCAGTGGTGCTTGCTGAGCGCTCGGCGAGGCAAGCACCAGATAAGTTTACATCCCTATAAATCCCAATTAAATTTCATTCTGTTGTTTTCAGCCCAGCGCTCCAGCCTATCGAGATCGCTTTGAATTTTGTTTCTGCCTTCCAGCATTTTAGCTATTTCAATCAATTTTGTGTCACCTGAAAATTTGATAAGCATTCCCTGCACCTCCTCATCCAAGTAATTAATAAAAAAATCTTGAAGAGCTGGGCCCAGGACTGAGCCCTGCGAAAGTGAAATATGGTCACTTTCCCCCAGGGTTCCCATGACTGCCACTTTATGCACGAAGTCATCTCTGTTGGTTAGAATCAAGTCAAGGACAGTCGATCCTCTAGTTCCTTCCTCTACTTTTTGTAGGAGGAAGTTATAAGCAACACAAGTCAGGAATTTCTTGGAGGGGCCTTGTTTGGCAGAATTAATTTGTCTCCCAACAGATATCTGGGAAATTGAAGTCCCCCATCACTACTACACCATACCTCCTTGAAACATTAGCAATTTGCTTTTCAAAAGTTTCATCCTCATCTTCTCCTTGATTGGGTGGTCAGTAGTAGACTCCTACCACCATGTTCCTTTTATTCTTTGCCCCATTTATTTTAATCCAGATGCTTTCGATGGGGCTACCAAGCTCATCCTCTTGTATTTCTGTGCAGAGATATGTATTTTAACATACAGCTCAACTCCACCTCCCTTTCTGTTCCTTCTGTTCTTTTTGAACAAGTTATATCCTTCAATTGCTGTATTCCAGTCATGGGAGTCATTCCACCAAGTTTCAGTTGCACCTATCAAGTCGTATTTGTCCTCCTGTATTAAGAGTTCAAGTTTGTTCTGTTTTGTGGAAGACCAACAACCAGGTCTTCTGTGCGGGTTCAGCACTTAACGGGTTAACCGGCACTGAGATATTGCCCTCCAAAGGGATATCAAGCGATTTAAACCCAACCACGACCTAAACCATATTTAGACCAAAGAATAGACTTTTATTAATGGAGCGGAACTAATAGACTTCCATGAATACTACAACATAAACAAAACCAGGCCGTGACCTGACTGGAGCGGAAACCTTCCATTATACAGGCTTAGCGTATTACAGCAAGAGAGTACCTCACACCAAAGACTCTACACTTACGGAGTTTACGTAGCGGTCTGCATAGCCTGACTCCGAGCCCCGTCTGCGCTCGGGGAAAGAAGTTGCTTGAGCTAGCCGAAGCTAGGGTTGAAGAAGACAGCCCGTCCCGTGTTCCCAACAACCTGATTCAGGTGGGCAGAGGGGTTTTCTACCCCGTCCTCCCCCCTCCCCTCCCCTTGCTGATCAGGTGGGCTTATTCCTGCCCCTTGTGATCAGGTGGGCTTATTCCTGCCCAGGAAAAGGTGGCGCCTTTGGATTTACCGGTGCCCTTTAGGGAATACTTCGCAGCTCTTTGAGACTGCCCTTCACTTCCTGATGGTCCATGCTTCTTCTTGTGGATTCGGGCAGATGTGCCCCATTGAGGATATGTAGATGGAATCACGTATTACCTGTCTGGCCAGACTTGCATCTCCTGTCCCCCGGGTGGGGATTATGCAGACAGGGGTTGCCAAAGGAAAACTATGTGTGGTTACCAAGGGGAAACTGTGTCCGGGTTCATGTCACTGTGTGTATGCTCAGGCTTTCTCCACATGTTTGTTGCCCATACTCTGGGCATTAGTATATAGACATTGAAGACCATGTGCTTTATAGTCTGGCTTTCTTCCTACATTTTGTGGTAGACTATTATTGGGCGCTGTTGGAGCTGTTCTCTCCGTTGCGGTGCATAGGCCTTCGTCCATTGTTATCCCTGAGTTTACATCTCCCTCCCCCGTTGGATTCAGTTTAAAGCCCTCCTTATGAAGTTTCTCATGCTGTGGCCAAACACATACTTCCCAGTCCTTGTGAGGTGCAACCTATCCCTTGCCAGCAGTCCATCTTTCAGGAAGTGTAGCCCGTGGTCCCAGAATCCAAATCTCTTGCATCGGCACCACCTTCATAGCCAGGCATTCACCCGGAGTATTTTTCTTTCCCTTTCTATTCCTCTTCCAAGTACTAGAAGGATGGATGAGAAAACTATCTGGGCCCCAAAATTCTTGAGTTTCCTTCCCAAAGCTTCAAAGTCTGACGTGATTTCTTTGTAACTCTGCTTGGCAGTATCATTTGAACCCACATGGATGAGAAGAAAGGGATACATGTCAGTGGGCTTTATGAGCCTTGGCAACTTCTGTCACATCTTTATTCTGTCCCCCGGGGAGACAGCATGCCTGGCAAGTCCATGGGTCTCTGCGACATACTTTGGATTCAATCCCACGCAGGGAGGAGTCTCCCACAACTAGTACTCTTCTCTTCCTCTTGTTGTAGGCCTCAGTTTCATTGCCTCCGCTTGACTGACCTTCAGCCTCTTGCTCACTGTCATGTGGGGTGTCCTGTAATTTCTTCCTCTGCAGGCTGTCCTCTGGTCTCATCCTCAAGTACCTGGAAGCGGTTCCATAGTTCCACTGCTTCCACTGGTGCAGAATGTCTTCTAGTTCTTCTGCTCCTAACAGTCACCCTTTTCCAGGTAGTTTCCTTTTTCCTCGCCTCAGCATTCTGATTCTGCCTCAGTTTGCTGTTGCTCTTCTAGCTCCTGTACTTCACTTTGCTGTTGTAGTTCCACCATTCCGTCTAGGAACTCTCTGTGTTCTCTTATTACCCTGAGGGTTGGCACTCGTTGCTCCAGTTCTATCACTTTTTCTTCCAGCAGCGCAACTAACTTGCACTTGTTGCACGTGAAGGTCCATGCTGATCTCAGGGAAGAAAACAAACATTGCACACACCTTGTAGGTCACCACCACTGGAGTAAGTCTACTCCATCTGGCAGCAGTTTCCGAGCCCTGCTACCTTGAGGCGTTTTTAACAGACTTGAATCTAGGACGTTCCGCATGAGAAGTATATGCCCTACCACTGAGCTCAGAACTGGCTTTTGAGTGTACTCAGTATGCATCTTTTGTGAGCCCCCTCCTGTGTCGAGCCCCCTCTAGCAGCAGACCTACGAAATGGCCACAGTGGGCAGCTGAAAGCTGCCATTTTAAATTTCACACACTGTCCCAGAGTGCCCGATGTAGCGTTGCTCTAAGGTGTGGTGGGAAATTTAAAGGATGGCTTCCTCGGGGAGCTTCTATTTCAGTTTCCCATAATGCACTGGGAGTGACATAACATCAGGCATTCCAGCTCATTGTGAGAAGTTGAAAATGTTGGCTCATAGTCACCTGATGAGCCACAAGACCTGTGGTTCACGCTGGCTCAGCTTGTCTGAGTGTGGAAAGCTAAGCAGGGTCAGGCCTGGTTATTACTTGGATGGGAGACCCCTCCTCTAGTTTCCTGCATTGAGCAGGGGGTTGGACTCGATGGCCTTGTAGGCCCCTTCCAACTCTATGATCTATGAATCTATGATGACTTGATCCAGGTTAGACAGTAGTAGCCCTGGTGAGTTGAGGGGCCCCTGCCAGCTACTTGACAGCGCTGGGTGTTGGCACTGGGCCTGACTAATAAGCCCATTCTCTGGGAGGGGAACAGCTTTGTGCTGAACTGTCGAATGCTTACTTTATTTGAGAATTTGCAATTCCCATAATAAATGTTTCAATGAGTGGGAAACGGGGCATGAGGGGAGAAGGGGGGGGGGAGCCTACTCAGTACTAACATCCAGGCTCAAAGTCTGAATAAGGAGAGTTGCCCTGGAATAATGCTGTTAAACCTTGGGCTGCATTAATAGAAGTATAGCTTCCAAATCGTGGGAAGTGATACCGTAATTCCCCTTTACTCAGCACTGGTTAGGCCTCATCTTGAGTACTGTGTCCAGTTCTGGGCACCACACTTTAAGAAGGACATAGACAAACTGGAGAGGGTTCAGAGGAGGGCAACAAAAATCATAAAGGGACTGGAAACAAGGCCCTATGAGAAGAGACTGAAAGAACTGGGCATGTTTAGCCTTCAGAAGAGGAGACTGAGGGGAGATATGATCGCACTCTTCCAGTACTTGAAGGGTTGTCACACAGAGGAGGGCCAGGATCTCTTCTCGATCATCCCAGTTTGCAGGACACGGAATAATGGGTTCAAGTTACAGGAACCCAGATTCCACCTAAACATCAGGAAAAAATTCCTGACTGTTAGAGCAATAAGACAATGGAACCAATTACCTAGGGAGGTGGTGAGCTGAGCTCTCCCACTCTGGAGGCATTCAAGGTGCAGCTGGACAGCCATCTGTCAGGGATGCTTTGACCTGGATTCCTGCATTGAGCAGGGGGTTGGACTTGATGGCCTTGTAGGCCCCTTCCAACTCTACTTTTCTACGATTCTATGATTTCTATAACCCAAAACACACTGGGCTTCAGCAGCTTATTTCAATGAACTGTTTCCTGGCCTCTGTTAAGCTCATCCGCTCTCTGGTTTTCTTCTTTCTGGATAAAAGAATACTGCGTTTAGTGCCAAGGTAGGAACAAGGTAGGCAGCCACAACCTTCAACAAAACCATGCTTCACTTTTGCCCTGCTCCCTGTTTTAATTAAGTATGATTAGTGAAATGTCATTTGAAAGTCTAGCGAGGCAACTGGAAAGAAAATCCATCACCAGGAGCGCGGAGTGAAAAATGAGCTTTGCGAGGCAGAATGGCAATCAGAGCCCTGAGCATGTGAGACCCAAACCTTAGCTGGGAAAATGTTTACTTCGAAAAAGAGCTCGCCTGGGAAGCAGAACTGATTAGAAAAGATTAGCAGAAATGAAGCATGTAGTGGCTGGAATGAGGCAGGAGCGGAGTACGGAAGGCTTGACCACTGACCCTGATGTTTGGGGTAGACCTTGGAAACAGCTAAAACGTGTGTGCTTTTCAGTGTGCAAAGGATGAATAAAGGTGCAACCCTAAACACATTCTCCTGGGTCCCTTTGGAATCAGGGGGACCTTACCACCAACTAAACATAGGGGGTCAGATCCAAGATCTACCATCCATGACAGGAAAGTCTCTGCTTGCAAAGGTCCCTTCACCCAACTTTTGAGGAACTCCCCATCTCTCCCACACCACAGCTCCCCCCCCCCATTCAGCAGGGTCTCCTGACACCCTGTGTAGCATTTTCAGGGGGCTGGAGGGCCTGCCTGCCATAGAAAGAAGGGGGCAAGGAAACCCACTTCCATCAATGCAATTGATCCAGCTTAAATAGGGATTCAACCCAGGGTTTGGCTGAATGTGGATTTTCACTTACCACACTACTTATTGTGGGACTGCTTTGGCTATATTACTAACTTTGACTGTTGACCTTAACACATAATGGGCCAGTTCACAGGATCACCAAGGGTTACATGAGCCACCGTGGCTTGTTTTAGTCCCTGGCACGTGTCAGCCGCCACTTCCTTAATTACCCGCCCAGGCGCCACTTGTTGTGTCGTCCAAACCCAGGCAGCATGTCTTCTTGGAGGAGGAAGTTTCCCTCAAGTAACCCAACAACCAGCCATGGGTTATTTGAGGGTTGTTTCCCCCTTCCAATGCTGCCTGGGTTCGGATGACATGACAAGCCATACCTGGGCAGGTAATTAGGCAAACTGCGCCCCACATGCGCTGGCATGCACCGAGGATTAAACAAGTGAATCAAGTCAATGTGTGACCCAAGGCGACAGGGGACACTTAGCCTCCACTGGCATCTGAGCTGACACTGGCAAGACACTGATCCAGGCTACCCAACATGATCAGAACAGCAATACCAGAGGCGGTGTTAGGGGGCAGCCCACTAGGGCTGGAGCCCTGAATCGTTCAGTTGGAGCCCTGAACCTCTGGGAGGCCATCTGCCCCGCCACCCTGCTGTCCACGGGCACTTGCTGAAATATAGGTACAGTGGCCCTGATGATCTCTGTTGCACCCTGGATTAGCTGGCTTTTGGCCCACATGTGCTTCACCTCCTGCTGCCCCCCCCTTTGAATCTTTCTGCCTGAGGTTTCTTTCTGAAATCAAATGCCCTCCTCTCTCCTGTCCATATATCCCCTTTTACAAATAGGGGTGTCCTTAGGAGACAGGGTCCTTTACACACACACAAAGACTTTAGAGCATATGTAAATTAGCATATGCAACTTTGTGCATTTTTTGTTGTTGTCCTGTGGGCCTGAGCCCCGGATCTTTTCGGTACCTAGCACCGCCCCTGAGCCATATTAATGTGGCATGGTTTAGATATATTATTTAGGGAGGGAGCACCCCCTTCTGTGTACTAGAAGGAACTGTATCTCGGCTCATAATCAGCTATAGAAATTAGCCATGCTTTTACCCCAGAGTGCCACTGCCCAGGAAATGTTGTTAGCATGCATGGTCATGTCATTCCCAGGGCAGGGGCATTCCAGGACAGAAACTGGCAATGGCGGCCAGAGTTCAGTTCAGCAACACTCCTGCTGGGGTCAGCACCACCGCAGTCACTGGCAGCTTGAAATACAGTGAAATAAAAGTGCAGGGGGTGGATGGGTGGGTTCAAAATTAAAAGAAGGGGGGAAATTGGGGGGAAAGGACAGGAAGCCACCTTTCCTGCTGCCATGGTGAGCTTTCCTTGCCCGTTTCAGTCCCCACCCCAACGCCCTTTCAGAATTGAGTGAACCACGCAGGCCTTTGAACATTGCTGTAAATCTTGCCTTTCCCCACAGAAGAAATTTCTTTGTCTCTCATTACCGAAACCTAAAATGGCACAACTAACATGTAGCCAGGGTTGTTTTTTGGGGGTGGTGTGGTGTGGTGTGGTGTGGGGGTTGGTGGCCAACATACTGCCATGGTAATACGTGACGAATAAGTAGACCCTGATTGAACAGGCATGCATTTTGAGGCCAGTGTAGTCCATCCATGCCGTCTCACTACTTGCGATTGGCTACTTTGCCCCCTCCCCCTTACCCAGATCAAACCAGCTTTGTGGCAAACTGGTTGTCCGGGTTGTTCACCAGGAGGAGGACAAGCCCCATCCTGAACTGAACTGAAGCTGAAGGATGGTTCTTTTCAGGTGTTCAGACCACGCACATAACAATCGTGTGGAGGGAGAGAAAAGGGCCGTACCCGTTGGCTTGCCCCCACCATTGCGAGCTCGGCCGGCCCTGCCTGCCGCCCATGCCCAGAGGTCTGAGTCACCGGGGAATTTTATGCTCGCACAGAAGGCTCACCTGTACAGGTATCCCCACCACCACCACTGTGTGGACAGTAAGGGGCGAGGCCAGCTCAGTGGTGTGGAAAACCATGTTATGGGAATTGAAACAGGAAGAGATAGTAAAGGATGAGTGAGGAGTGTTAGGAATGTAGAAACTAGGCTTGTGTCGTGTGTAGCCAATCTGCTCCACGGCTTTCACAGAAGCAAAATGAACCAATCAGTGCTTTCTGACCTGCAGTCCTCCAACATGTTGCAAATAAACTGAGTGTGTGGATAAATTCCACGTGTTGTACATGGTTTATTTCCCACAGTGGGCACGATCCCTGTCTACCTCTCCATGCAGTTCCGATTCGCATGGACCAAGCACCCGAAAAAGAGGCTTATGTACCTCTGCATTTGCTGACATTCTTCTCTTGTAATCTTTGTCTCTCTCTACTGCCCTGTTCTAAATTTAAATTGTAAACTCCTTGGGGCAGGGATCTGCCCTTTCCTTAGGCTACTTTGTACAGCACCATGTATGTACAGGCATGCCTTGGATTGAGAGCATAATTCGTTCCGGAAACGTGCTTGTAATCCAAAACACTCTTATATCAAAACGAAATCCCCCCCAAAAAAATTGTACAGAGATTTTTAATTTAAGCCGTACTACAGTACTTGTATTGCAAGACGTCGCTTGTACATCAAGTAAAATAAATAAATAAATAAATATTTAAAAATTTGCTTGTCTTGCAAAACGCTCTCAAACCAAGTTACTTGCCATCCAAGGTATTACTGTAGTGTGATAATGCTACGTTAACAACAACATGCAAGGCATCACACATCTCCCAGATGGGACTTGAGTCAGGGTCTGTAACATTCTGGCTCAGGCTGCAATCCTACGCACACTTACCTGCCCCACTGAATGCAATGGAACTTACTTCTGAGTAAACATGCATCGGATCATGCTGTTTCTTCCATTTTTTTCCCCCCGTTTGGAGCAGTGAGAGCAAACGTGGCGTGGCTTTTCCCTGCGCGACTTGGTCATGGCAAATGTCCATGCTCGCTCACGCGGGAGGAGCCCATGCTCAGGGTCCCTTCTACGCCAGTGTTGCTCCAGCTTCGAATTTTTTTAACTGGTACTTTATTTTTAAAACATCCAAAAATATTAAGTCTAATGGATGAATATTAAGGTAATAAATGTTACATATCAGCTTGCTGGGCGTGGGGCTGGGAGTGGAATTAGGAGAATATCAATTGTAATTTTTGTAAGTACATGCTAGTAGAAGAATTTACTTAAGAATCTTATCCCAAAATTTATTTTAGCTTCACTCCGTTCTGGCTGATGAAGGCTTCTGTATAACTCCGGACTTTGCATACATCTACACCAACAAAAATCGGTCAAATACAATGAGGCACATATTTAATATGTCTTTGTTTTTCTGTGTCCTTATTTCACAACTCCCAGAAGAGCAGGAGAAGCTCTGCTGCTAAACAGCCTGAAATCCAAGCTATATGCCACTGTCACAGTAATGGGGTTGGCTTAAACAAGGATATGTTATTACCTTGTTGCCAGTTTCGAGTCAGTTCTCCTAATTGTTCTTCAGATGTGTGTGTGGTGTGTGTGGGTGTGTGTGTAGGTTTATTTTCCAGAAGTCAAACTTATTGTAAGTGCATAATGTATGCCTGCGGTAACCTGCGGTAATTGAAAATACAATTGATGAACAGTACATTGCAGGAAGAAAGCAGTCACCCGTGAAGGCACAGAATAACATTTTTCACTTCAAGCTAATTCACAACCAGAGAAGAAAAGACGTCCAAAGCTGAAAACACAGCGGGTGAGTCAGTCTCCTGGATGTCTGAACCAATGACATTCTGTGTGAATTTGCTGCTGGAAATAAACGGACAACTGTGAAGCATGCGCTGCAGCGGCTCATCCATCCTAAAATAAAGCACAGCTATATAGCCACGTGTGTATCCCAGCAATCCATTATGTCTGAATACCAAACACATTAGTTATTGTGGGTCTGATCCAGTTGGTCCCTAACATGAGTGTGTAGTCCAAATGTGTACAGGGCAGTTGCCCAGGGGTAGGGAGGATGGTGGCAGAAAACTCCCATACATGCAGCAGTGCACATAGGAGGGGAAGGGGATTGTGGACTGGACCAGCCTCATAATATACACACAATAGATCCTTCACCTAAGAATCTAGTGCCTGAATTTGCTTTTTTCCTCCTCCCTACCAATCCTCTTTCCTTTTATGTTGTATCTTTTAGACTGTAAACCTGCGGGCAGGGACTGTCTTATTCCTTATCTTTCTGAGCTGCTCTGGGAGCTTTTTGTTTGTTTGTTTGTTTTTTGCTTTTTTTGCTGAAGGGTGGGATACAAATGCTATAAATAATTTTTTTTAAAGCTGTAAATATATATTTAGAGCTGTCAACAATTAAATGATTTTAGTTGATTCATCACATTCTCTTTAACTGAATAGCTGTTAAATATAAATAAATATGCATATTGCCAAATCCTATCTATGTATCTATGCCTTCTTGAGGTACTGAAATGTGAGAGAACTTACAATTTAATATATATATATATATATATATATATATATATTAAGGCTCCACTCATGATTAGAAGAAGTGGCCATCTTTAATATACTTTTTGTCTCATGAACTAATACAGTAACATATCAGGACTGTGAAAGAGCCACAAAACATAAAACATGCAACCCCTTAATAGCCCCAATGATTAAACTATGGTTTCAACACTTAAAATTTGGCCTCACTGATTAATCACTGTAAGGTGCAATCCTATGCAAGTTTAGACAGAAAAAAGGCCTACAACTCCCAACATGCTGGGGCATGCTGGGAGTTGAAGGCCTTTTTTCTGTCTAAACATGCTGCATAGGGTTGTGCCCTAAACCTTTCTTTGACTGATCTACTGATTAAGCCAACTAAAGCTGCTGGCCCCTATCCCTGTGTGAGGCCTACACAGGCTTAAGTTTGTTGAAGCCTGAAGGCCCAAACACTTCCCTAGATTAGTTGGAGCCTGAAGGCCCAAACACTTCAGGATGGGAGGGGGAGTTTGAGTGTTTTAGTTTACCCAATAGAAGTTAAGAATTATATCTCCTGTTCAAGGTCACATGATTATAACCTTCCAATCCTGGGAAGGCTATATATGTGTGGGGTGTGGTCAGCAGGCAGCAGAGTCAGCAGAGAGAGAGCTAGCAGAGAGAGAGCCTGACTGCACAGAGAGACTGGCTGCAAAGGAGATAGGTAGTCTGAAGTTAAGCTAGAGAACCTTGGATTGTTTGTTTGTTTTATTTTATCATACTTGCTTTTGAATTATAACCACTCTATTAAGTAAATACCCTAATATTATAAGTGTTGTTGTGTACCCTGGTTTGTTGGAGTGACTTATTCACCACGTCTAAAGCCTACACCCACGTTACTGGAAGCAGGCAAAGGATTTGATCTCCTGGAACGGGAGGGCCTTTGAGAAGAGGCAGAGATCTTCCAAAGGCAGATCAAGGGGTCCCTGCAGTAGCGGAACCTTGACACCCTGCCCCCCATTGTCCACACACTGGGGGTAAGGTCTGAAGAGGGGAACCTACTCTATGGGCATAGACTCCTCCATGATTTAGAACCCTGCACAATCAGGGCTCCACACCATCCTACACGTGTGGAGCAGGGCTTCAGACTATCAGACTTTCCTCCACAAGTGTAGATGGAGAGGAGGGGCTGATGGGACAGGCGGGGGGGGGGCATTCTCCTGCTCCATTGAATATTGATCACATGAGGTGAATGCCCAAATAGGGCTCATGTTTCCTCTTAATATCCAGTTAAAGGTGCAGTCCTATGCACCATGTTGACTGATCTCCATTGATAAACCTATTATCTCTGTGTATTTGTATAATTCCTTCTTTAAAGCTATTTAGGATGCAATTGTGCACATGTTTAGACAGAAAAAAGTCCTACAACTCCCGGCATGCCCCAGCCAGCCATGCTGGCAATTGTAGGACTTTTTTCTATTTAAGCATCCATACGATTGCATCCTAAATAGCTTGGCTGGGGCATGCTGGGAGTAGGCCTTTTTTCTGTCTAAACATGCATAGGATTGCGCCCTTAATGTATATCTCTTTCTCTGTCTATCTATTTATCTCTGTCGAATCTCTGTATATAGTCATGCCTTGGATTGAGAGCATAATTCGTTCCGGAAACGTGCTTGTAATCCAAAACACTCTTATATCAAAACAAAATTCCCCCAAAAAAATTTGTACAGAGATTTTTAATTTAAGCTGTACTACAGTACTTGTATTGCAAGACGTCACTTGTACATCAAGTAATTTTTAAAAAATAAATATTTAAAAATTTGCTTGTCTTGCAAAATGCTCACAAACCATGGTACTTGCAATCCAAGGTATTACTGTATATGGTATCCACCAAATGTCCCCAAGAGAAACCTGCATCATCAGTCTTCTAGCAGAAATCAAATTCTCCCAACAATATCCGATCTCTGTAGCTGTACCTCATGCTACTTCAAGTAATGGAGCAAAAGGGAAATGATAAAAGCAGAAGAAAAGCTTTTCTCCCGATGCTTGATGGAACTGAATGCATTTGGGAAAGTTCTTTTTAAAATTCAAAATGGGTATTGTTTTCGGCTCCCTGCTGTTCCCCAGCTCCAGAAGATCCCTGGCGGCCTGCATGTTCCATAAAATTGAAACAGACACATGAAATGGTAGCAAACAGGTAGTCCTTATATTCTATCAGACAGAGTTTTAAGCACAGAGAGAGCTGGAAAAAAAATGTTCAGGACCATTAATAATGATGACTGCATAGAATCTGGATCTGAAACCCCCTCTAATGCTTTTCTTTGAGGAAAAGTACCAGCCAAACCCTGCATCAAAAACACAGTGGGGCAATGGGGGTGATGTCTTTGAGGGAAGAACAGATCTACCTGTGTGGGAGAGCTATTCATTCACACAATTTGCTATGCTGGGACAGCAACATCTGAACTCGTTCCAGCTTCTAATTTGTTTGCATGTCCCAGGGGCAAATCAAGGGCAGTGTATCCAACGGGGCCGCTGTGCTCCCATCGATTCCATTCTGCAAGACTCACTGCTTGCACAACAAAGATTTAGCGCTTTAGTGTCGAATTCTAGTGTATCTCTACAAAATATGAGATAAGACGTATGAAGCTGCCTTATAGACCCCCATTGGTCCATTCAACCTAGTAAGTAAAATGCTATTGTCCTGCAGAGCTTTTTGGAGTCATACTGGGGACCACTACAGTGCATGTATCCTCCCCGCTGCCTGCCAGCAGAGTTCTTCTCCAGGTCCAAATCCCTACTGCCTACTCATTGGGGTGACCCTGGGCTAGTCACTAGGCTTCTCTGCATGAGGCATTTACTGTGCTGTTAATTGCTGTATCCACTTTCGGTTTTGTTGCAGCATTGAGCTCTGAACAAAGCACTCTTCCTTTCCTGCTTTTCTGCTACCTAACCCCTAGGTGGAGCTTTGCTATAGCAGAATAGCACAAATACACCAGGAGATAGAGTGCCATTTTCCTCTTTGTAATTTAATAGCTCATTTTCCATTCTAAAAAACCCCGGGGAAAGTGCTCTGAAAAAACAGAAGCAAAACTGGAGAATTACAACATCATTTAAAGAGCCCGTAAACAACCATAAGGAATCATGAGTGCACAATAAATGCCTCATGTAGAAAAGCCCACTGTTACTCGCCCTAACCTATTTCATTTGAGAGGGGCTGTGGCTCAGTGGTAGATCACATGCCTTGGATGCAGAAGGTTCCAGGTTCGATCCCTGGTATCTCCAGGTAGGGCTGGAAAAATACCCTGCCTGAAACCCTGGAGAGCCGCTGCCAGTCAGTGTTGACATTTTATAGGGATGTATGAGAGCTTCTCGGCGGACACGGGTGAGGCCCGAACTGGGCCCACATGTATCCGCGCGGGCCTACCTTTTGGCTCTTCATCTTCACGGAGAGCCAGCCACGCGGGCCGCGCCGCCCGCGCTGGTCTCGTCACGTCACTTACGTCACGGCGGAAGTGACGGGACCCTGCTCCGTCGCGCTGGACCCCCGCACTCTGTTTTTGGCAGGGGAAATCAGGGCAACAGGGCTGTTTAAGCCCTGTTGCCCTGGTTCCCCCTGCCAAAAACAGAGCGCGGGGGTCCAGCACGACGGACGTGATGGGCGGCAGCAGCAGTGACGACGATGGCGGAGACGGCGGAGACGATGATGGCGGAGACGACAATGGCGGAGACAGCGGAGACGACGATGGCGGAGACGGCGGCGGGTCCAGCGGCGGCGGGCAGGACTGTGCAGCAGCGCAGGTACAGCGGCGGGGGCGGCGTCCTCCACTGACCAGGGGTGTCCGGCAGCGGCAGCAGCAGCGGGGGGGCCCCAACCAAGGAGTCTCCAGGCAGGGCCCAGGGGCGTCCAGCAGTGGTGGTGGTGGCTCGAGTGGCGCGGAGAATGCTCCGCGCCGCTCAGAAGAGTGGGATCGGGCCGCCACCACCGCGGAGGACCGAGCCGCGGAGAACTTCGGGCCCAGGTAGGGCCCGAAGTACATCTCTGGTTGACAATACTGGGCTAGATGGAACAGTGGTCTGACTCAGTATGAGGCACCTTCCTATGTTCCTCCTATGCTCCTCTGGCAGAAGAACACTTCCACACTATCCTTATCCCATTTGGGCAGCCGTTCAAGGGGTTTTAGGATTGTGCTCTTAGTAAAGATGGAATGCTTTTAAATCCCCCAGTAAGAGCTTTTCTACATAAGGCATTTATTGTGCGCTCATCATTCCTTGCAGTTGTTTACAGGTTCTTTAGACGATGAGACTGAGCCAGTGTGGTGTAGTGGTTAGAGTGTTGGACTGGGACTCAGGAGATCCAGATTCTAGTCCCCGCTTGGTCATGAAACTCACTGGGTGACTTTGGGCCATTCACTGACTCTCAGCCTAACTTACCTCACATGGTTGTTGTGAGGATAATATGGAGAGGAGGAGGACTATGTAAGCCGCCTTGGGTTCCTTGCAGGAAAAAAGGCGGGGTATAAATGTAATAATAAATAATGACGTGACCCTCCAGTTTCGCTTCTATTTTTTAGGAGCACTTTCCTGGGACTTTTCAGAGAGGGGAAAATGGAGTATTATTTCTGAAAGTGAAAGAAAACATATTTTCCTACTTGCCTAATTGTACTATTCTGCTATAGCACAGCGCCACCTAAATGTTATGTAGCAGAAAGGCAGGAAAGGAAAAGCTTTTTGTGTAGAGCATGGATGTCAGTTCTGCAATGAAAATGAAAGCAGATACAGTGGATTAATAGCCCTGTGTAGAAAAGCTCTAAATCAGAAAGTCCACTATCCAAAATATATGCAGTCTTGAGGCAAAGGACTTTCAACATAAAGTCAATTGATAAAAAGATCTAGAATTCAGTGTCCTAGACAAGAATGGGTTTATATATGTAATACTCATCCAAGTACTAATCAGTCATTATATCAGTAATATTACACACTGCACTCAGGATCAAGAAAATGTATGGAATATGGGTGGATTTTGGAGATATACCTAATCAGATAGGTGTTGATATTATGAATGTATGGTAGGATTAAAAGCAGGAAGAGATGCTTGAGAGAATGTGCTAAAAATGTTAAGGAAGTTATTGGCTGAGAAATATTACTAAGGTTTATTGTAATTCATTTCAGTTATCTGAAGGGGTTTACTTGACTGATGTTCAAATTCTATTGGCAAAAAAACTATGATCATCAAAGTAAAAATAATCAGCTTGAAAGCATTGGCATACCATGTGACAACTGGGGATATTTCAAATATATTTGGGAAAGAAGAAATTCTAGGGAATCTTCACTCTTGGTATAATGGCATAGTGTGAATAAGTGTGGCACTTGGACCAGGAAGATGTGAGTTCAGATCTCCTTTCATCCTTGATGCTTACTGGTTGGCCTACCACACAGGGCTGCTGTGAGGATAAACTAGCATAGCCCTCTGTATGTCACCCCGAGCTTCTTGGAGAAACAGTGGAAATGCAGTGGGTTGGATCCAATGTGTGAATATTTGGATTATGCATGGATACTTTAGAGCAGTGTTCTCCAACCTTGGGTCCCCAGATGTTTTTGGCCTACAACTCCCAGCATGCCCCAGCCAGCTACGCTGGCTGGAGCATCCTGGGAGTTGTAGGCCAAAAACATCTGGGAACCCAAGGTTGGAGAACACTGCTTTAGAGATTTGCATAAATGAGCTGGGATAGGAGTTAGTGGGAGACTGTAGTTTAGTAAGCTGGGTGCCAGTGCTAAAGAAGAGGAGGAGGGGTGTGGAACTTGCTGAAGGCTGAAGACATTTTCAAGGCTGGTGGGTGGCATTTACACATGCGAACACATATGTATGCATGCATGCATACACACACACACACACACACACACACACAATTGTGATGTCACCTAGACTCTTCCCTGTTTGTTCTCATTTTAAAATAAGTAATTTTAAAGAACTTATTTCTCTCTCTCTCTCTCTCTTTCACACACAAAGAGGGCTTTAGTGCAGGGGTGAGGAACCTGTGACCCTCTGGATGTTTTTGGACTACAACATCCATCATCCCTGACCACTGGCCATGCTGTCTGGGGCTGATGAGAGTTGGAGTCCAACAACAACTTGAGGGCACCACTGCTTTAGAGGTAAAGGAATAGAAAGATAGCAACTGTGACTCTGAACCTTCTCTCCTTCTTTCAGTAATCCAAAGTAATGCCATGAGCGAATCCATTAGACCTAATTGCTCAAAGGGCCCAGTTATTTGGACTAGCACAATTTGCAAGGGACCAGATTGTACATTAGCAGGGTGCTGAAACACTATCCCCAGTTGGGTCCAAACAAGAGGACAGATCCAAAATGTTATTCGAATGTAACCATGATGGGAGGTATTAATGGAAGAGAACGCAAAGGAGCTGAAATATCTTCGCTCATTATCTGGGCTCGTTTTCATATGGGAAATCTCTCTCTCTTTCTCTCTCTCTCTCTCTCTCTCTCTCTCTCCTGAATTTCAGAAGTTATCTAAGGACAGACACTGTGACAATTTGCACTGGGGGGTATAAAGCCAACCAGCTTCCCTACATGTTCAGGCCAGGGCCACTGAATATCTTCCTAGCTGGCACTTCATTCTACACTCAGCTAATGAGGGTCAGCTGAAGCACCAGATCTCTCAGGAGCTCATCAGCCAAACAATGGTGCCTGCCTGCCATTGCCGGGAAGCCGCCACCGCCCGCCGGTGCTCTCCATCTTCCGCAAGGGGGTGTTCATCAGCTGGAGCAAAAACCATGGATCTCTTTGTATGCAGAGCTTTTATCTTCCCACAATAATTAGACATTAATTAGGCATTTGTAAAGTGACAGATATTGTCCTCTAGAGAACGAAAAGTCCCTTTATTGGAGGAGGAGGAGGAGGAGGAGGAGGAGGAGGAGGAGGAGGAGGAGGAGGAGGAGGAGGAGGAAAATAATGTGTCCATTGCTCAAAGAGGAAAATCAGATTTCATAAAATAAAAGTGTGTGGCTTTTGTTATTAATAAAAGTGTTATATATCATTTGAGTTGCCCTGCATGGGAGATGGAACCACTGAAAATACGTTTAAATTAGCTTTTTGAACTTTTTAAAAATCCTCCTGTCTGTGCTCAGATGTAACATTTGGACCCGCATGGCATTTGTTCAGGCGTGAATGCTTTCCCGCACAAAGAATGATCATTCCCAGTGAGACCCCAGACAATATCATCTGGTGTACTGGTAGGGGCGCCCCCTGATCAGAAGAGCCCAGCCTACCTGTGTGCCTTTAGCAGCAGCTTACTCTGGAGGCATTAGCTGGCGGAAGGTTTTCACAGCATGGAGAACACCATGATTGCCTGCTAATGGATATGCGTCAAGCTTATGTTGAAGGCTCATTCAATGGCTAGTTGAAAACTTGGCAATTCTATGCACTGGCCTTCAGCTAGTGGATCCCACTCCGATCTAAGGCATATCGCACCAAAAGCAACAGTACCATTAATACCTTTATTTTATTTAAGTTTTGTAACTTAAGTCCAGTATCAGAGGCAGTATGCCTATGTACACCAGTTGCTGGGGAACATGGGTGGGAGGGTGCTGTCGCATTCATGTCCTGCTTGTGGGATCCTGTGGGCAGTTGGTTGGTCACTGTGTGAACAGAATGCTGGACTAGATGGACCCTTGGTCTGATCCAGCATGGCTCTTCTCATGTTCTTATGTAAGAGATGGAGATGGAGATGGAGATGGGGAGGGGGAGAGAGAGAGAGAGAGAGAGAGAGGAAAGAATAAGGGAATACCTGTCTACACACACAGCAAATCACATGGTAAAACTGTTCTTGGATTGTACCACTTCGGATTATAGGGATGCTTCCAGACAAGGAAGACATCATTGTCCTCCACTCGTAACCCTCCTGTGTTTTCTCACAGTTTCTTCTGTTCTTTTTCTTATCGCATAAAACCCATTAAGGGAATGATCCTGTGACCCCTAGACATTGTCTGGGGGCCATAAGATCGGCCAGATTCTCCGCTCCAAGGTCAGAGACAGCGCTCCGACCTCGGAGCTGGGGATCAGTGCTCCACACCCCTCCCCCCCCCGTCCCTCACAGCCATCTTGAAAAGAACCACGCTGGCTGCTCTCCGAGGTCATGAAAGTAACCTCAGTGAGGGGGTAAAAGGGTGTGTTTCACGTGTGGGGAGGAGACTGTAGCAGGCAGGATACGATGAATCCTGATGCTGCTGCTCCAGCCTCTTTCCCTCCCACTCCAAAGTGCCTCAGCTAGATGGCTGAAAATGGCCGTCTAGCCAAAATGCAGAGCAGGAGGAGTGGGGAGGTGAATCATAGAATCATAGAAAAGTAGAGTTGGAAGGGGGCCTACCAGGCCATCGAGTCCAACCGCCCGCTCAGTGCAGGAATCCAGGTCAAAGCATCCCTGACAGATGGCGGTCCAGCTGCACCTTGAATGCCTCCAGATTGGGAGAGCCCACCACCTCCCTAGGTAATTGGTTCCATTGTCTTATTGCTCTGACAGTCAAGAAATTTGTCCTGATGTTTAGGTGGAATCTGGGTTCCTGTAACTTGAGCCCATTATTCCGTGTCCTGCAAACTGGGATGATCGAGAAGAGATCCTGGCCCTCCTCTGTGTGACAACCCTTCAAGTACTGGAAGAGTGCGATCATATCTCCCCTCAGTCTCCTCTTCTGAAGGCTAAACATGCCCAGTTCTTTCACTCTCTCCTCATAGGGCCTTGTTTCCAGTCCCTTTATCATCCTTGTTGCCCTCCTCTGAACCCTCTCCAGTTTGTCTACGTCCTTCTGAAAGTGTGGTGGTGCCCAGAACTGGACGCAGTACTCAAGATGAGGCCTAACCAGTGCCGAGTAAAGGGGAATTATCACTTCACGTGATTTGGAAGCTATATTTCTATTAATGCAGCCCAAAATAGCATTTGCCTTCTTTGCTTCTCCCGCTTTGCGTAGGATGCCTGTAATCCTCTGAGTTTGGAGAGCCACAGGCATCCCGATTGGATTGCACCCTAAAGAGAAAAAGACAGAATAGCTGCACAATGCCCTCTAATTGGGAGTGCTCAGAGCCCACCATCAGGAAGCAACCTAGGTGGGAAATGTCTGTTTTGAATGCTTCCTGCTTTACAAACTCCCTGAACATAGAAAGCTATAAAGCTATACAGAAATGGCTTGGGGAGAACCTTTTCTCTGACATGCCAGTTTTTTTACATGCAATTAGTATTTGATGTGGGGAAATACCTGATTCTGTCCCCCGAGTCTGAAGTGGTACAATCCAGAACAGTTTCACCTTTCGCTCTGCTGTTTGTATATGCTGTAGCCTCTAAGCAGATTTAATTAAATGCAAGAACTGTCCATTTCATGAAGCGAAGCCACTTAAGAGTCTTGATATTTTTATTTTTTTGTTGTTCAGTAACTGGACAAAATTTCTGTCCATTTCAAGAAAAGGAGATGACGACTCTCCTCTTAACGAAACTCTCAGAAATTGCAGCAAATGGACAGGGGATCCAGTTTTTGCATGTAATAGCCCATTCCGCTTAAAGTCTACAACACAGAGAGAGAAGAAGGAAGCCAATTAGGAGCAGGCAAAGCAAAGGAGCAGGAAAAAAGTGTGTGAGAGCAGAAAGACAGGTGTTAGAAATGGGTCCCATGTTGCAAGTTGGCGCTTATGATTGGTCCTATGTCTGAAAAGACTGGTGACTGTACCACCAGTATCCCAGATGTAGCCCAAATGATATTCCTTAGTTCATCGCTCATACTTTTCTCAGAGTGGGAAAAGTGTCTGTATTTGCAAGAGTGAGTGGAAGGATTTCTGGAACTTCGACACAGCCAGAACATGCTGGCCGAGACACTCTTGCCTGAAGACTGAGTCAGGCTTTATTATCACTATAAAGCGCATACCAGAACTACCATTCCAAGGAGTGTGTGGCACATAATTAATCAGAGGAACAGCAGTGAACAGTGTACCATGAAGGACATGAGATGAGAGCCAGTGTGTTACAGTGGATAGTGTGTAGGACTTGGACTGGGAAGACGTGTGTCCAAATCACTGCTCACACAATGGGGCTTTCGTGCTTCTAAAAATAACCCTGGAAAATAAGCAGAAACGCTCATTTTGGGATCAGGACAGGTCAGTGGATCTCCCTTCTGAAAGCTCTGCTGACTTGCCCCATTCCAGAAATGAGCGTTTCCGCTCTGTTTCTGGGGTTATTTTTAGAAGCCCCAAAGCCCCGTTGCACGAGCAGTGGATCCTGCATGTGCACCGGCACAATAGGATACTACCACCCCCAGAAATCAATGGGACAAGTTAGTTGTGACTTAAGTCTCAATGCTTTTCAATGGGAACTAAGTGCAAACTAATTTAGTCTGGATCCAGCCCATTGTTCCCTTTGGTAAGTAACTATGTTTTTGCTCAAACTGAGCAGGACTCGTGACAGAAGAAGCGTCATACTTGGAAACATTGAGCATGCATCATCTCCTAGACTCAAAAGCAGGAGTAGGAGACCTCAGGAAGTTGTGCACATCAGGCCGTCCTTCCATTTCAAAGGGGCCCCACTGCAGCCTCCCCATATGTTAGTGCAGGGGCGTTGAACCTCTTTCATCCCGAGGGCTGAATTCAATTTTGGAGAAGCTCCTGGGGGCCACATTACGGGCCTGAAGGAAAAACAGGGCAGGGCCAAAATACCAAATATGCCAGCATATTGCAACTTAAAGCTCTGACTGCCAGTAACTAAGCATTCGGGGAGGCATTTCAACCTTTTAGAATGAGGGGGGGAACTGCACAAAAGCTGGGAAGCCACCAAATGATATGGGGTTGGGGGAAAGGGGTGGGGCCAGGGGAAAGGATGGTGGCTTTCTAGGGCTACACATGGCTGGGGCATGCTGGGAGTTGTAGGCCAAAAACATCTGGGGACCCAAGGTTGGAGAACACTGCTCTAGGGAACCCCAGAGGGCCAAATTGGGACCCAGAGAAGGTTGGACTTGGCCCGTGGGTCTGAGGTTCTGCACCTCTGCATTAAGGCATATCCTATTGTTCCTTTGGCCCCATAATGGCTTTGCTGAGGGAACTGCACTGGCTGCCTATTTGCTAATGGGCCAGGTAAGCCCTAAACAACTTGGGACCAGGATACTTGAGAGAGTGCCTTCTCCCTTACCATCCTGCCCGGTCACTGAGGTCATCAGATGGCAGGTTCCTGGTGGTTCCACACTGCCCGATTGGAGTCTACCCAGAGAAGAGCCTTCGGTGACGTTGCTCCATTTCTCTGGAACTCCCTGCCTCTGGAAGTTAGGCAGGCGCCAACATTGTATTGTTTTCGGTTCCTCCTGAAAACACTTTTACTTCAGGAAGCCTTCCAGAGCTAACCAGTCACTGTTTTATTGATTTTGTTTTTAACATATAGTTTTATTCTTTTATCTGTTTAATCTTTCATTGTTCACCACTCCAAAATCTTCATACTGGAATATGGAGCAGTATAAACCTTGTAAATCAATCAATCAATCAATCAATAAATAAAATAACAGTTGGCTTTGTCAACTGGGGTAATGCTTTCAGAGAATGTGGCCTGGTCTAGTTCATGGGTATATCTTGAGGTAACAGTGTAGTGGTAGAAGCTGGCCACTGGCAAGCAAGCGCTTTCCCAAGCTACATGCCCCAAGGAAAACTGCTGCAGGCAGCCCGCTGGCAGAAATCTCCCTCCTTATTTCCCTTTTTACTGCAAAAGGTGGCTACAGGGTGATTTACTGTGTAAGTGCCTTTCAGCGGAGCAGTTGTGCAATACTATAGCTTGGATTATGTACTCTCGAAAGTTTTCAGGGTTGGAGATTGGTGAGTGAATTGTCCAGCTTTACAGCAGAAGATTAGGTTGGAAAACATTTAGATTATGGCAAGAATCCAATTATTCTACACAGAATCCCACTTACAGTAGAACTTTTTTCAGGGCAACAGTTCCCTCCACTGAAGACATAATCCTCTGCTCACTTTTAGAAGTGGCTTGTCTCTTCAACCTATGTATGCACCTGATCCATCTTTGGATCCCAGTAAATTAGGATAGTATAATTTTAGTCCTATGCATGATCTACTATTTGCTTGCATATGTGCATACAAGCAGGCCAGTATGAGAGAGAGAGAGGATGCATGTATAACACAGACTGGGTTCAGACAACACGATAACCCACACTCAAGGGCTGAGTATGGGTTGAGTGTGGGTTGTCATTGACCCATGGGTTGTTGTTGAAAAATGGGTTATCATGTTGTCTGAACCCAGCCAAGATAACAAACCATGGTGAACAACCCGCAGTTCACAACCCAACAACAAACCATGGATTCTCTTCATGGGTTGTTCGTGGTTAACAAGCCATGGCTTGTTAGTGCAGCAGGGTGCAGACAACACGATAATCCACATTTCAACAACAACCCACAGTTCAATGACAACAACCCACATTCAACCCATACTCAACCCTTGAGTGTGGGTTATCGTGTTGTCTGAACCCAGTTCGTAAGCATGTGAAAGGCAGTAAGCTAATAAGTACAGACAAATGCATTAGCCGCCTGGCCAATTTGAAGTTAGTACTGTTGTCCAAAAAGTTACCCAGATACCATCACCCCTTGTGCAAAGTTTGTCTTCTATTGATTTATTTCTCTACCTCATGCTAACAGCTCTCAGCATCTGCTTTACACCAGACTATAAAACTATGTGAGGAACAACAGTCTGGCGGACGCAGCAACAGAAGGTGACCCAGATTACATGGTGCTGTACACTAATGCCAAGTCTTCTTGTTTAATGGCAGCTGCTGTAAGCTTGTCTGATTAAGATTCAGATTCAGCAGGCACAAATCACAGAGCCTCTTCAGAAACACACACAGCCAGTTTCAAAACCTGTTCAATAGATCCTTCCCTTCATAAACACACATCAACCTTGCCAGCTGAGCCCCCTTTAAATTTTATGCATTGTACCTACTGTCATCCATCTGACAAAATGATGAAAGAAACCCATTTTGAAAGCTTTTTCCGTACTTCCCTATAAAGTGGGAGTTTGCTGAAAAGGGGTTTTCTTTAAAAACAAAACAAAACAACAGCCTATACACAGCCACTTTCTCCTCCTAATGGAAGGTCACATTTACAAAGGTAAAATTAAGTACACTGTGACATTTGTTGAAGCTTTTCTTGGAGTTCTCCCCCCCCCCCAGCACAAAGGTTTTGATGAAATGGCTTTAAGGCTCTAATTATTTTTTTTAATGACAGCTCTAAGAATTACACCTGTCAAAAACAGATGTGATCAACAAATTAATAAGTTGCAAATAGATGGCAAAACAAGATTGGTTGTTGTTGTTGTTGCCTATTTAACATTTTAAACATCAAGCTTAAGGCGGGTTAAACATCTTTAAAATAAATAAATAAAACAATGACAAAGTTTAACAATGATGTAAACAGGAGTATTGCAGAAGTGTCACCTTTTGAATAACCCTTTGTTCAACAAATGCTTCCTGTCTTCCCTGAGCATATAGAACTCCTGCAGCCTCAAAGCCATCTGTTGTGTGCTTTTCTATAACTTAGGAACTTCCCTTTTGACCTTTTGTCTGACAGGGTTGTCTTGGGAGACCTCTGCTACAAGCGGGGTTGTTTGTCTCTCCCCTCCCCCCTGTTTACCTAGACACAGGACTTCAGAAAATGACAGATGAAAGAGCGAGAGAGTTCATGCTTACTTTTCAAATGGATGAGCAGCAAGAAACTGAGGTAGAAGAGGAGGAGAGAGCTAGTTCTTGATTGAGCCATGTTATTCATCCTGACGGAGCATTCTCCTTTAAAGTTGCCAGTTACCCAGCGGTGTTTATAGCTTCCTACTGCTGCCCTGAGGGCAGGACGACCCCGTCGAGGCACAGGGTCCACTGCATGCCATCTCTGCCTCTGCCTCTGCCCCTTGCAAGCGTGCAAGCTGCAAACCTGCAGAGTTCGATTTAAAAGGCAGTTAAGAATTTACTCCAGCAGCAGCAGCAGCAGCAGCGGGTGATATCTCAAACCTGGTGCAGATTTCTCCACTAAGTGGACTGGAGCCTCTGTTGTCTCCCTCGCTTTATGAAGAATCGTGCCACTGGAGAGAGATGGCACCCACAGACTGCGCCCTGGAACAATCCCCCCCCCAGGCTTTCCTTTTCTTCTTCACTGCAGAACCCCATTACATCTCAATTCCCTGTCCCCAATATTACACCACAAACCCCCAGATAATAACGTTTTGGAGATATCCGAGCAATAGCCTTTTACAAAACAGGCTAGGCAAACAAATCAGTGCTGTTTAACTGAAGAAGCCAGCATAGCTCTATACATTCTGTTGTGTATTTTAAACTAATGCTATTTTGCATCACACGGTAGAGAGAGGGGTCTTACAGGGTGTGCAGGCTTCACCCATATTGTGGGTTGCTTTTTCTGCTTGGAGCCTTTGGCCTCAGTTAAAATTTACCTTTTATATTCATGTATTTGTATTGTACAAGTGGGATCTGTAACAAAATGTTGCAGCGTGAAGTGCTCCTGTTCACTCTTCCAGTCCATCAGCCATGCATGGCACCCTCCAGGACACTCCATTGCATCCCTTCTCCCACCAAGTTTTCTGCCGCCCCCCCCCAATGGTTAATCACCATTCCATGCCCATTGAACACACTCTGTCTCCACTGGTCTGTTTTGGGGCTCCACAGTTCCAGAGTTCCACCCCCCCAAAAAAAGATTTTTGGTACTTCTGCAAACCTTTGGGTTTCACCAAACCTGCTGATACCTCACTCCTGCGTGTGTGTGCGCGCACACATGCCATTTTGGCTACCTATGCATTGACACTCACAGATTGTAGAATAGAAAGAGAATTATATACTCCAGTTGTTCCTATTTACAGTCTCTATTTTCTGATACCTGCGCTGGTAAAATACTGCCCCTATTTAGGGGATATATTTCGGAAGGTGCCTTTTTAAAAACGTTAGTGTGAGTTTCTGGATTTGTCATTTCAGCACTCTTTCCCAGAAAGAGTCTCTGGAAGTTAATTATCTGACCAGGGCAGGGTAGGTGCCTCTTGACAGTAGGGGAACCCCCCCCCCCCGCAGAGCTTTCTGTGGTGTCTGGGAGTGGACTGGGGGTGACAGTCTGGGGGGAGGATTTTCACCTCCAAGGTTGTAACTCTGTCAACGGCCTCGTAGGTGAAAATTCCCAATATCCTATGGCTCCTCAGACAATTACTAGGTACCATGGGGTTGTGTTCTAAAGAACTAAGGGAAATAGTAGCGACAAGAGATGATGCTCTAGGCCTTATCAATGATTAAAAATGAACCAATCACCAGGTCCAGATGGTATTCAGCTGAAAGGTGTGGGTTTTTTTAAAGAACTCAAATATGAAACTGCTGATCTATCAAAAGATCATCCTCTACACCTGAGAAATTGAAAGTGGCCAATGTAACATCAGTTTTTAAAAAGCAATCCATGGGACATGCAGGAAATTCCAGGCCAGTGAGGTTAACATCTCCTCTGGGTAAGTTGGTGGAAAGCATTATTAAAGATAAACATATCAAACAACAAGTTTTGCTGAAGAAGAATCAACATGTCTTCTGCAAAGATAAGTCCTGTCTCACTAACATTTTAGAGTTCTTTGAGAATACTTACAGTCATGCCTTGGATTGAGAGCATAATTCATTCCAGAAACGTGCTTGTAATCCAAAACACTCTTATATCAAAACGAAATCCCCCCCAAAAAAATTGTACAGAGATTTTTCATTTAGGCCGTACTACAGTACTTGTATTGCAAGACGTCGCTTATATATCAAGTAAAAAAAAATTAAATATTTAAAAATTTGCTTGTCTTGCAAAACGCTCTCAAACCAAGTTACTTGCAATCCAAGGTATTACTGTATTTATTTAAGGTGCAATCCTATGTATGTTTAGATGGGGGGGGAGTCCTTCAACTTCCCAGCATTCCGCATGGCTGGCTGGGGAATGCTGGGAGTTGCAGGACTTTTTTTTTTTTGTCTAAACATGCATAGGATTATTTATTTAAAAATCTTATAATACCACTTTTTTTCTAGCAGGTGGACTCACAAAATAAATATCTTAAAACAAATTCATCAATACAAGTTCACCATCCAGATTTTAAAAAAACAAACACATTGTGAAGAAAAGAGCCTTTGGGGGTTCTCACACACACACACACACACACACACTCACCTCATGTGTGAACCGGCTGGGGTGGGTAGGGTGTGCATAGTTAGCGTGTGGAGAAAGGGGCCTTTGGGGGTTCCTGCATGCATGCACACACACAACACACCCTCATGTGTGAAGGCTGGGGGTGTGTGTGCATAGTTCCTCTTGAATGGGTGGCGCCTGGATGCCTGGAGAAGCTGGCCTAGGGCTTTCATATGTAAATAGTTCAAGCCATGAGTCATGAGTTCCCTTCCCCCTGCCTGGCCAGGTGAGGTGCATGGTGATTGGCTAAGAGGCAGCAGAGGAGGGAGGGGGGGGAAGGTATATTTCCCAAAGCGTGGGTTTTGGTCTTTGTTCTACCCGGCTGTGGTAATGGCGGTAAGCCAAGGACCCACATGGTGTTTGTGGATTGCTCTGCTTGGTTCAGTATCTAAATCCAAGTTACAGAATTAAAGGCGAGTCCCTCAACAGAGATCCAAGTAGGATTGCAGACAGCTGAGGCTGGCAATCTGGTACCTTGAGATCTCTGGGGGTCTTGGTTCCTTTGGAGTAGGAAAGGGTGGGGGTGTGGCAGGCCAGCCAGCCCCCCTTCTTCCACACACATAGAAAACATTTAAGAACAACAGAACATCCAGTATAAGAGGACTATATAAGGGAACAATATTAAATACAGATCCAACTAAATACGTTCCACAAACAGCCTTTGTAAACAGCCATGCTTTAGTCAGGCACCTGATGGATCCCACTTGGAAGGGCATTCACCCACAGGTGTGTGCCACTACCAAAAAGGTCCTGCTCCTAGTAGTTACCCGCTTTGCCACAAACAGCTGGGGAATCTGAACCAGGGCCTCAGATGTAGAGCAGAGCATGCAGAGAAGAACATACCAAAGTAGGTAAGGTATACAGTTCCCACCCCTTGCCACTGATGCCACCTGTGCATCCAACAAAAGTGATGGGTTGAGGAGCACTCCCAGGGCCAGCTAACGAAACTGATGTTTTAGGGGGAGTGCAACCCCATCCAAGTCAGGTTGAATGCCCAACCCTGTGTCAGATAACCAAACTACCCACCAACAGTACTTCCATCTTGTCAGGATTAAGTTTCATCTCTTTTTGTCCCATTCAGTGCTTCACTGCTGACAAACAATGCTTTCCATACCAAGACCAGGGCAAATGCCTGAGTGAAAAGCATCTAGATAATCAGTTTCATCCAGAAATTCCCTGAGTTGCATTACCACACACCTTCCCGGCAAAATGAGTATTTGACATTGCATGTAGATAAAGGTGATTTGGTAGACATCATGTACTTGCACATTTTAAAAGCTTTCGACAAAATCCCTCACTGAAGGCTCCCGAGCAAACTCAGCAGTTATGGAATGAGAGGAGAGGTCATCGTATGGATCAGCAACTGTTCAAGAACAGAAAGCAGAGAGTAGGAATAAATGGTCACTTCTTACACTGGAGAGATGCAAACAGTAGGGTCATCTAAGGATTTGTTTGGGGACTAGTGCTTTCTAACCTGTTCATGAATAATCTGGAGTTTGGGGTGACCAGTGAAGGGGGGTCACATTTGCAGATGACACCCAAATTATTCATGCTGGTAAAGAATGGATTGCAAAGAGCTCTAAAAGGATCTCTCCAAGCTGGTTGACTGGGCATTAAAATGGCAAATGTGGTTCATTGTAAGTAAATGTAAAGTGATGTACACTGGCGCAAAAAGTCCTGACTTCACATCTACATGGATGGGGTCTGAGCTGGCAGTGACTGAGCAGGAAAGGGATCTTAGGGCCATGGTGGATAGCGCAGCGAAAATGTTGACCCAGTGTGTGGCAGCTGTGAAAAGGGTGAATTCCATATTAGGGACAAATGAGGAAAGGGATCAAAAATAAAATGGCCAATATTGTAAAGCCTTTAGACAAACTTATGGTGTGACTATGCTGTGTACAGTTCTGGTTGCTGCACCTCAAAAAGAATATTGTAGAGCTGGAAAAGCTGCAGAAGGGGGCAAACAAAATGATCAGGGGGCTAAAAGCAATTGCCTTACAAGGAACGGTTACAATGTTTGGGCCTCTTTGTGTTAGAAAAAAAAAAAGTTAAGTAATGGGGTGGGGAACATGACAGAGGTTTATACAATTATGCCTGGTGTGGAAAAAGTGGATAGAAAAAAAGGGTTTCTCCCCTCTCTCAAAATATCAGAACCCGGGCCCATCCAAGGAAGCTGAATGGTGGGAGATCCAGGACAGACAAAAGGAAGTATTTCTTCACTTAACACGTAGTCAGATGATGGAATTTGCTACTGCAAACTGTGGTGATGGATTAGATGGGGATCAGATACATTGACTTGACAGCGGATAAAGGTATCGATGGCTTCAGACTGTTTTTGGCATGTGAAAGCTGTTGCGCTGCTGTATACCTTTGAATGAGGACATCTGGCAGGGGAGAGACTTTTTTTCCATCTTGTCTCTTCTGGTGCTCTGCTGCCAAGAAACAGCCAGGAGGGAAATTGCAATAAAGATGAGGGTGCCCTTGCTTTGCTCAGGATATGGGGTCCTTGTGAAAGGAGAACCTCTTTCTGTTGTAGGACAGGAGGGTGGGCTGTTTGATGTGTCTTATGGTCATCATCACGCCTTTCCTTTTGAGGCTAGAGTTGGGATCCCTGTGTGTGTGTGTGTGTGTGTGTGTGTGTGTGTGTGGGCTTATTTATTTATTTTTATTTATTATATTTATCAATCGCCCATCTGGCCGGTCACCCGGCCACCCTGGCTTATCTGGACAAAAGTGGGGATTTTAGGCTGTGTTTGTGTATAATATAGTATGCTTGGTTGGAGGCTGCTGCTAAGGGCAACTCAATTTTGTTAGTTCTACCTTTTTCTCCTTTGTTGATAGTTTGATGTGGGTACGCAATCCTACTGTTGGGTCTCCTAATAAGAATGGCTGAATTAATTCCTTAATGTGGACATAACATTGACATTACTGGTATTGGATGCTCTTAATGGACCTATTGGTATGCCCATTGTTCATGTAAACTTTTGATATGCTTTAAAAAAATGAATGGTGGTTGCGAAAATGTCAATGATATACTATTGTAGCATATTTTTCTTTATGGCTGTTGTACTTTGTTTTGTGAACCAATCTGAGCGCACAATGTATCTGGGGGGAAATGTGGTATATACATAAGCTGGCTATGACTAGTCAGGGGACTGGAGCGGAAAGTATTGCTTGCCATGATGCTGCTTTACTGGATTCTGTATTTTTTAAAGTCTCCCTGCTCTACCTTCTGCTCTCCAGACTAAGTAAGGGAGGTCCTAGACTCAAGCATTTCTTTCAGTCAATGAGCTTCCCAGTTACCCACCGCCATCTTGGCTCGAGATGTGCCAGGAGCCGCCCGCTATGACTAGTCACAATGGCTACTAGTCACCTCCACGATTGGAAACAATATGCCTCTGTGTGCCAGTTGCTGGAGAACAGAAGTGGGAGGGGGCTGATGCCCTCATGTCCTCCTTGTGGGTTTCCCATAGACATCTGTTTAGCCACTTTGGGAACTGAATGCTGGGCTAGATTGGCCTTTGGCCTGATTCAACGGGGCTCTCTACTTATGTTTTTCTATGTTCTTAAGAACTCAGAGGAATTTGTATACTAACCTAAGCCAGTCTAAGAATATATATTGTTCTGGCTGTTTTATTATGTTTTTAATGGTAGGAAAGAAGACAGCCTAGGAGGATATTTAAGCAATACCATTTGCATGAAGAGAATACAGGCTCTAAATGTAATTTGGCCTTGATAGGCTTTTGAAATCATGCAATTTGCTCGCTGTTCCACTTCTCATGTGTTCAACTTCCTCAGGTCAACGTCTTCACATTGCAAGATGTAGCCTCGGGTCTCTTGTAACCATGATTGCTCATCTCATGGTGATTGCAGTTCTGTATTTCCTGCTCTGAGAGTCCATCTAATTGCGCCTGAATTTTTTTGGGGGTTGCTCTTACTATCAGATATCTAATATGTTTCCCTGATGGAATTGCTATTTTCCAACTTTGAAATGTCTGATTGTCTCAACTTCTGTCTTCCCTTTGAGGCAGTGGGAGGAAGGGGAATTTTATTTCATTGCTGATTTTTTGACACAGCCACTGCTAAAATTTACCATTTTCTTCTTGTTCTTTTTTTTTTTTAAACAAGTATTTTATTTAAGAAATACAAGGTAACAGTGATATAACAAAACATCAACTTACACAGCCTTTTTTACATTATTCATCACAGGCTCTGTACATAATTTAGGACTGGTATCCCTGAACATACCCTGGTAGTATATATTTTAAGCTCTGTTACAGCCACAAAGTGATCACTTTTCAATTATTCATCTTGCTAGTTATTACACCCTCCCAAAAATAGGACTGCGCACTTGGTGGATGCTGGTCTGCAGACCCTGCATTAATGTATGTAATGAAGGGGAAGCATGTTTCTAAGAATGAGGAACGTTACCATTTTCTGACATGGAAGAGGACTGGTACCCAATCCTGTTCATTTTCAGTAGGAATTAGACAATTGTCTCTAACACAGTGCCCCTCATTGTCATGGGCTGCTCCCACACTAGATGTTTTGTCTGGATTTGACATAATTTGTTCACTCTGTTATTATGGAAAATTCAGACAAAGTCATTGCTGAGCTATTTCATTTCAGGTATAGAACAGTTCTCCTATCTTATCTTCACATCAGCCCTGTGAAGTCATCATCATCAGGCAATCACTCGTGACTGAGTAAGATTGTCTTCCAGGATAAAAATTTACAAAAAGGAGATTTTAAAAGGAGGAAATTCTAAAGAAAATTGTGTAGACTCTAGCGATGGGTCCGTAAGTGACTGTGGAGGCCAATTCTAGATCCATACAGCTTCCCACAGTGAGGACACAGGTTACCAGATGGAAGAGGTAGGTCAGGCTGAAAGATAATGGGCTGGTTCGCATGTAATTTGAAGCCAGCATGGGCGAATTTCCCCATGAGTTTCGCATTGCAGAGCCAGTCACCATTTTGAAAATTTAAGCCATGGCAGGGACACTCTGCAGCTTGTTGTTAGGTGTGAACCTGGCCAGGGTGGGTTGCTGGGGTGGTTAACAAGCCACCCGCAACCCTAAAACAGGCCATGGGGTCTGGATGACTTGTTAACCACCCCAATAACTCACCCAGGCTGGGTTCACACATAATGACAATTTTTAAAATGCAAAATGGCAAGTCCCGCAAGGAAATTCACCCACAATGGTGGCTTGTTGTTGTGTGCGAAACAGGTCAAAGACTGGCACAAGCTCACCCACTGAGCTTCACAGTTGAGGTGGGATTTGAATCAATGTATCACCAGTTGAAGTCTTAATTTGTGAATCTTTGAATATGCCAGTGTCCATGTTCTTCCTATACCCCTGTTGTCCTCCCATCTTTTTAAAGACCTGGTTTGTGGAAATTCTTTCTGGCTTTTTGAATGCAATTGCAAGTGCTACCTCCCCAACATGGACTGGCAAAGTGCTAATGATTTACATAGTGGAGGAGTGGTCCTTCCCCATTTGATCCTCACAAGAACCCTGTAAGGTAGCTTAGGTTAAGAGAGAGAGAGAGAGTGATTGCCATTGAGTGAGCATAAGAGCCATGCTAGATCATGACCAAAGGCCTGTACAGTGGCCAACCAGATCCCTGTGGGAAGCCCATAAGCAGAACATGAGGGATATAGCACTCTCTGCTCGGGTTCCCAACAACTGTTATGCATAGGCATACTGCCTCTGATATTGGAGGTAATATATAGCCATCATGACTAGTAGCCATTGATAGCCTTCTCCCCCCCCCCCTTTTAAAGCCATCCAAGTTAGTGGCCATTGCTACATCTTGTGGTAGCAAATGTCATAGTTTAACTATATGCTGTGTGAAGAAGTATTTCTTTTTATCTGTTCTGAATCTTCCACCATTCAGCTTCATTTGATGACTTTGATTTCTAGAATGATGAGAGAGGCCTATCCACACCATGCCTAAATTTATATGCCTCTGCCATGTTGACCACCACCCTGCCCCTGTTGACAGTGAAGGTAGATCTCCTCAGTGGCTTTCCCATTTTCTCCTCTGTATGCAGTGGAGGCTGGTGGCTCCAATATCAGTGGGGGCAGTGTATCCACTGCAGGTCATAGTCTGGTTTTTTAAGGAGCTATCCATGGTGCCGAGCCTGTTGTGCAGATAGGGGTGGGATCCAGCACCATGGAGAGCTCCTTTAAAGTTCAGACTAAAGCCCTGAGTGGATGAACCACCTCACTGACGTTGCATGCAGCCACCAACCTCCACTGTCTGTATGTTATATCACGTGAGAAGGTCAGCAACAACAATAGCCAGAAACAATGCCTGTAGTAGCCCCATAAATGTCAGAACCTTGTGTTGGCAACAATGGTGTGAAGGATCAGCAACCGGATCCTTTGCATGAGTTCGGCAACTCTAGGGTTAACCGGCAAAGCAATACGGCTCGTATCGGCTTTCTAGTACAAGAGGAAAAGCCACAACTCTTTGTATGCCCAAATAAGGCGTTTTATTTGTTTATACAATAATCAGGTCGGAACTAGCAGTCTTCTAAGAACACGTTTACAGTCAACACAACCTTAGCTGACCCGCGTCTTACCCAATGAGCGGGCTCCCTGGCTAGCAGATTGAATCAGGTCAATATCCTCGCATCAAAGACAGTACCCTAGTCAATGTCAGCCCAGCTCCCGATCGGCGCTTCGTAGAAGAGAACGGTGCACCCGGACGGCTTATTCTTAGGTGGATCTGGCCCCGTGGTTCCCAACAACCAACTACCGGAAGGGAGAGGGGTTTTCTACCCCGGTTTTCCCGCTCTCCCCGCCCTCTAGGTCAGGTGGGGGCTTATGCCTGCCCCTCAGGTTCAGGTGGGCTTATCCCTGCCCAGGCAAGAAGGTGACGTAGGGGTACTTTGCAGCTCTTTGAGACTGCCCTGCTCGTTGATGGGTTTTGATGGTCCTTCCTGGGCTTTTGTGGATCTCCGCCGAGGCCCTCCTTTGTTGGGGCTGATGGCTTGTCTGGTTGTTTCCCCGGTGATCTCATCCCTCCTCCCTCGCCCCCTCCCTTGAGGGAATTGTGTGTGTGCGTGTGTGCAACTGGTGTTTGGGCTTTCTCCACACCCTCCCATTTGGGGAAAGATGGCATTGGGGTCCACCACCCCAATCCCTATCTAACTGTTTTCTACTGAGAAAGCCCGGGACAATCCATCGGCCACGATGTTGTCCTTACCCTTGATGTGCTCTACGGAAAAATCAAAATCCTATAGGGCCAAACTCCACCGCAACAACTTCTGGTTGGACCCTTTCACCCTATCTAGCCAGCATAAGGGGGAATGGTCGGTCTGCAGCCGGAACCGGCGGCCCCACAGGTAGGGGCGAAGCTTGGTCACTGCCCACACGATCGCTAGGCACTCCTTCTCGACAGTGGCCAAGTTCCGCTCCCGAGGCAAAAGCTTCTTACTCAAAAAAGCGACTGGGCACAGCCCCTGCTCCGGCCGTTCCTGCAGCAGGACGGCTCCCATCCCTGCTTCTGAGGCATCTGTCTGCAGAACAAAAGGGGCTTCAAAGTCTGGGGCTTGCAGCACAGGGGCTGCCATCAGGCAGGCTTTCAGTCCGTCAAACGCCGCCTGGCAAGCGGCTGATCATTGGACTTTAACAGGTTGCCGTTTCTTGCACAAGTCAGTCAGGGGGGCGGCTAGCTGGCTAAAATGGGGCACGAACTTACGATAATAGCCAGCCAACCCTAAAAAAGCTTGGACCTGCTTCTTCGTCTGGGGTTGGGGCCAGGTGCACACCGACTCTATCTTGGCTTCTAGGGGCTTGACACTACCTCCCCCTACCTTGTGTCCCAGATACTCCACCTCCCCCCTCCCAACCTGGCATTTCTTCGCCTTCACCGTCAGCCCTGCATCCTGAATCCTCTGAAACACCTGGCGGACATGTTGCAAATGCTGCTCCCAGGTGGAACTGAAAATGGCGATGTCGTCTAAATACGCGCAGGCGAACTCCCCCAGCCCATTTAGCATTCCGTTTACCAACCTCTGGAAGGTAGCCGGACCATTGCGGACCCCAAAAAGGAGGGTGGTGAATTGGAACAACCCCAGATGGGTCACAAAAGCAGACTTCAGGGCAGCATCCGAATCGAGCGGGACCTGCCAGTAACCCTTTGTCAGATCCAGGGTAGTGATGTACTTGGCCCCCCCAAGCCTCTCCAACAGCACATCCATGTTGGGGATGGGGTAGGGGTCAGGGACGGTCACCTTATTTATTTTCCGGTAGTCCACGCAGAACCGGACACCCCCATCCTTCTTAGCTACTAACACAATCGGGGAGGACCAGGGGCTTGAGCTAGGGACAATGACCCCCAAGTCCAGCATGGCTTGGACTTCATCGGCGACGACTTGGGCATGGGGCCCCACCGCTCGGTAGGGTAGGGACTGTAGGGGGGGGCTATTCCCGGTGTCGATGGTGTGCTGTATGAGTGTGGTGCACCCCGGGCGGTCCGAGAACATGGGCTGGAAATCTTCTAAGACCTGGGTGATCTGTTGCCGCTGCTGTTCGGACAGGGAGGGGGACAGTTTGATCTCCTCCATTCCTCCCCCTTCCCCCCACTCGGCCAACAGCTCTCCGTCCAGGTCTCCCTGTTCCACACATTCTTGCACTCCCCCCACCTTCGTTCCCCGTCCCACATACAATTTTAGCATATTTACATGGAATACCTTTTGCCTCCCCGGCTGTCCCGGGAAAGCCACTTGATAATTCACCTCCCCCGACCTCCCAATCACGGTCCCTGGGCCCTCCCACTTCAAGCACAATTTGTCCGTCTTTTGGGGGCACAGTACCAACACCTGGTCCCCCACTTCAAAAGTCCGTGGCACAGCCGTCCTGTTGTACCACGCGCTCTGCCGCTGCTGTGCTGCTTCGAGATGCTGCTGCGCCAGTCTCCCTCACCTCCCGAAGGACAGTCTGGAGGTGCTGCATGAAAGTATGCACAGGCATGGAGGCTTCCGCGGCAACCCCCTCCCATTCCGCCCGTAACAGAGCCAAAGGTCCCCTGAGCTCCCTTCCAAACATCAGTTCGTTGGGGGAGAATCCCAGGCTTTCTTGGGGGGAGTCCCGGTAGGCAAACAACAAGTAGGGGAGGGCTTGATCCCAAGTCCCAGGGTGCTTAGCCGCATACGCCCTGATCATTTTTTCAAGAGTCTGATTGAAACGTTCCACCAGCCCATTGGTCTCGTGATGATATGGCACCGAAGTCAGGTGCTCCACACCCCCCAGTTCCCACATTTTTTTAAACAGTTTGGACACGAATCCCATGCCGCAGTCCGAAACCACCGTGTGGGGCATTCCTAGGCGGGCGAAAAGAGAGAGGAGAGTCTTAGCCAGGCTGGTGGCGGAGATGGAGGCTAAAGCAAAAGCCTCTGCATAACGGGTGGCAAAGTCAACAACAGTCAATATAAACTTCTTCCCCGTCTTGGTGGGGGGATTTAAGGGTCCCACGATATCCATCCCTATCCTTTCAAAGGGGATGCCCACAGTGGGTAGGGGTTGTAAGGGGGCTTTCGGATGGTCCCGGTTATGCCCCACCCGCTGGCAGACATCGCAGGACCGGCAATATTCCCGCACTTCATTTGCCACCATGGGCCAGTAAAACCCTTCGGTCACCCGGGCCAATGTCCGTTTCTGTCCCAAGTGACCTCCCCACGCCACATCGTGGGCCAGCTGTAGCACAGCCTGGCGGTACTTCGCAGGCACAACTAATTGTCTTTTTCTTGGTTGGGGACCCGGTTCAGTCCTTGGGCAGAATTCTCGGTAGAGGGCTCCTGCCTCCCACAAAAACTGCTCTGACTGGTCCCCTACCCCGGACCCTTGACTGGCCCGATCCCGGCACCCCTGGAGGGAGGGGTCGCTTTGTTGCTCCTCTTGAAACGCCTTCTGAGTCCCAAAATCCCGGGCCATTGGCGCGAACCCCCCGGGGTCTTCCTCCCTTCCCACAACCGCGGGGATCGGCGGGGGACGGCTGGTTGCCTCTGCCGGGGCCAATTTACCGCGACCGGGAGAGGGGGCCGGGGACCTGGGAGGCTGCGGGGCAGGGGCAGGGGCTTGCTTGGCCCGACGCCGGGTCACCACCCCCACCTTGACCTGGGCAGCCCGGAACGCAATGTCGTTCCCAATGATGATTCCCCATTCTTGTTGTCCATGCACTATAACATCCATCTCCCCTTCCCACCCCTTGTACTTGACCCAGACCCGGGCGAGGGGAACGGCTATGTTGGGAGAGTTATAGGGCTTTATGGCACAGGTGCGTCCCTTTAGCAACTGTCTTTTCTTTACCTTACTCCGAGGTAAAGCAGTTATGTCCGCCCCAGTGTCCCTATACCCCACATGGGAAACACTGTTCACAGAGATGGACTCACAGAATTTGTCCTGGCTCCACCGCAGCTGCTCCGGTGAGGCAATGCGCATCAATGATGCCTGTGAGATGGCCCCCAGCGAATGCTGTCCTCCGCTCCTCAGGGACCGCGCTGCATCTTCCCCGTCTTCCTCGAGGGACGAGCTGGACTGCTGATCCTCCTCGTGCTCCTCCGGTTCGCGGGACTCTGGAGCAAGCATCCTCCCCACCTTGCCCGGCGATGTTTTGGTGTGGCGGTTCTTCGCGATGAGTTTGAGGCAACTCCTCTTGAGGTGCCCCGGTTCCTTACAATAAAAACAGCCACTGGCGCTGGGGCTTTCCTTGGGCTTGCCTAGGGCTCCCTCCCGAGGTTTGGGGTTGCCCTTTTCCACGCTCCCCTTAGCCCCGCCACGATTGAGGTTGCCCCCCTTAGTCCCTTTGGGCTGCCGATACAGTCCCATTTGGTCGGCCAGCTTGCCCATTTCCCGACAGTTTGGGGGGTCCTGATCCCTCACCGCCGTAGCTAAGTCCTCCGGGATAGTGGCACAAAATTGCTCTTGAATCATGAGCTCCCGCACCTCCGCCAAAGTGGTCTTCCCGGTGGCCCCGATCCATGCGTCCCAGACCTGCCCCAGGTGCGCCATCCAGGAGGCATAAGTGTCCCCTGGGGTAGGTTGTCCGTAACGAAATTTACGGCGGCAATGTTCGGGGGTGAGGGCAAACCTCTCTCTCACCGCTTCCTTGAATGCCCCATAGTCCAAGGGGGCAGTTTGGGTGTGAAGACCCAGGAGGTCAGCCAGTTCCCCGCTGACCTGAGTCCTCAGGGCAGACATCCTTAAGTTGTCCGGCACCCTCTGCTCCAGGCAGGCAGCCTCGAACAGGGTGAAAAAGATCAGCACATCCTGTCCAGACTGGTAGGTGGGGAATTGCTTCCTGTCCCATTTAGGGGTCGTGGTGCCCCCACCCTGGGGTGCAGGGGATCCCCCTTGTCCGGTGCCCATGGTCAGCCTGGCCAACTCCAGCTGCATCTGCAGCGCTGCTTGTTGCTTGTTCCCCGGTGATCTCATCCGGTGATTTCTTGTTGATGCCGCATCAACTCCCTGGCTTGCTGCCAATTTAGTTGGGGAAAGAGGGCATCCAACCCTCCTCCCCCCATGGCTCCGCCAGCAACCCTTCTGTCAAGGTCTTCCTCCACCTCAGGGTCCCTCATCTCACTTCTCCTGCCGCTACTGGTAAGGCTGGGGCTACCCCACTGCTTGGGTTCCTGCCCCACTAACATAGATGAGGGGGCTTCCCCCCATTCCTGCCTTGCAGTCTTCGGCCGCACCACCCACTCCATTGTGGAGGTCTGGGTTGGGGTTTCTGGGCTGCTCACTAGCTCCAACTGCTCTTGGCTCAGGCTATTCATTTTCCTTGCTCTGAGCGCTCCCCAGCAATCTACTAGCCTGCCCGAAGCCCTGTTAGTTCCGACTGTCAAATGTGGTTTCCAATTATCCCACCGCTGCCACCATGTGAAGGATCAGCAACCGGATCCTTTGCGTGAGTTCGGCAACTCTAGGGTTAACCGGCAAAGCAATACGGCTCGTATCGGCTTTCTAGTACAAGAGGAAAAGCCACAACTCTTTGTATGCCCAAATAAGGCGTTTTATTTGTTTATACAATAATCAGGTCGGAACTAGCAGTCTTCTAAGAACACGTTTACAGTCAACACAACCTTAGCTGACCCGCGTCTTACCCAATGAGCGGGCTCCCTGGCTAGCAGATTGAATCAGGTCAATATCCTCGCATCAAAGACAGTACTCTAGTCAATGTCAGCCCAGCTCCCGATCGGCGCTTCGTAGAAGAGAACGGTGCACCCGGACGGCTTATTCTTAGGTGGATCTGGCCCCGTGGTTCCCAACAACCAACTACCGGAAGGGAGAGGGGTTTTCTACCCCGGTTTTCCCGCTCTCCCCGCCCTCTAGGTCAGGTGGGGGCTTATGCCTGCCCCTCAGGTTCAGGTGGGCTTATCCCTGCCCAGGCAAGAAGGTGATGTAGGGGTACTTTGCAGCTCTTTGAGACTGCCCTGCTCGTTGAAGGGTTTTGATGGTCCTTCCTGGGCTTTTGTGGATCTCCGCCGAGGCCCTCCTTTGTTGGGGCTGATGGCTTGTCTGGTTGTTTCCCCGGTGATCTCATCCCTCCTCCCTCGCCCCCTCCCTTGAGGGAATTGTGTGTGTGCGTGTGTGCAACTGGTGTTTGGGCTTTCTCCACAAATGGGTTTACTGATCCTGTGTTGTTTGCCTGGAGAAATAATAATTAGAAATAATTAGAGAGCCCTTGTGGCGTAGTGGTTAGAGTGTTGGACTGGGACTCGGGAGATCTGGGGTTCTAGTCCCCACTCAGGCCATGAAGCTCACTGGGTGACTTTGGGCCAGTCACTGACTCTCAGCCTAACCTACCTCACAGGGTTGTTGTGAGGATAAAATGGAGAGGATGATTATTATGTAGGCCCCCTTGTGTTCCTTGCAGGAAAAAAGGTGGGATATAAATATAATAAATAAATAAGAAGATACAAAGGACAGTGTCCAGGGCAGAGACTATGGGTGTGTGTGTGGGTGTGTAGGGTAGCCACTTATGAATAACTAAAAAGAGGAAATGCATCACCCAAAAAGAGGACAGAAGAAGATACAAATTTGTATATAATTTGCATATGCTAATTCATGTGCATAGATGCAAATTTAGAAATAATTACTATAACTTAATTAGAAATACATTACATCTCACCATACTGTGGAAAACTATGACCAGGTGACCTGTGTGTTTACCTGTTCAGTCTGCTGTCCAGGTGCTCACTGTTGATGTGAAACAGTTCTTATGGTTCTTGTCTTTAAACTGCATTTGGAGGGGACACAGCCCTTCAAACAGAGAGTACCTTCAAATAGAGGATGGCCTGCAGGCTGTGAGAGTAAACTAGAGTAAAAGCTTTGCCCGCTTAACTCTTAGTATTACGCACGGAAGGAAGAAAGCGGAAGCAACGTATTGATAGTAAAGTGTTTTTCAGTTGTAAGACTCTTACGAGATTAAGGCGTGTCACATGCAGAAGAGAGGTTCTTGAAGATGGTAGCACAACACCGTGCTCACCCCTACTTTATAGTATTTAACTATAAACAATAGGAGGGTTATACAACGGTTACGCAACAATTACATAACATGTTGACTTGCAAACTTGTTGACTTGCATGTGTCACCAGACCGTGACGTATAGTCACCTTGAATCTATATCAGGAGATATTTTGCACTCCATTCACTTCTGCACCCCCACTAAACCTAACTCAGGCAGCTCTTCAAATGGAGGAATGTCCACCCTAGGTGATGAACCTGCTGTTTTCCTCAACAATCCATTATTCAAGCAGCTGAGTTTCCAAGACATGTTCGCTGACTGAGTGGGGGAAAGCAGCAGGATGCGGGGGGGGGGGGGGGAGAGGAGGGTTGCAGAATCTGGGGTCAGTGGAATGGGTAATCACTAGCCTCCCATCCCCTCTTCTTGTAAATGCCTTCCCTGCTTTGCATATTGGCAACAAATACAGGGTTTGGAATGCAGTGTTTGCAGCCAAATGTGTAGATACACGTACAGACAGAAGAAGAGTTTCATTACTGCCCCCCCACCCCCCTGCCAAAGTGTAAGCAGCTACAATTGCTCCCAATATGACAACTCTCTTCTTGTGAAAGGAATCCTCAAAAAACCCAATCCTCTACACATCATCTGGCATTTCCAGTTACTCAAAAAAAAAATTATATGGGTGCACGATCGCTAGGAAATATCACCAAATATCAGAACATGTCTTTTTCATACAAATAGCTCTATGAACATTCATGGAGGCAGAGAGACCATAACAAACATGGGAATGAACAGCCAAGAATTAATGTGGACCCAAAGGTCAAACTACATTGTGATTGCTCACCGGAGTGAATTCCCCCTCCAATATTTTTATTTAACCAAAGAAGCCAAGGGAAGCTGTAATCTGGAGTGCACGATTGCATGGAGAAAGGGGGAAGTCGCATTATTTTTTTCTCTGCATGCCATTTTCCCTATCAAAATCACCCCCTTTTCTTCTTTTTATTACATGAGGTGGGGGGAGGGAATGGAAAAGGTTCTATACCTTCCCACCCCCATAGGGCCAAAAGCAGTTATAGGGTCAAAGACAAACAGTAATCAGTACAGTTACACTCTGGGCACCCAGTCTACACTAGAATTTCATCCCAGTACTATAACATACGGTATATATAACACATGACACACACTCCAACCCATTCTGCTGATGCTGTGCTTCCCTCAATATTCTGTTATTTCCCCAAAGTACTTTTAGGATGGCTTTTCCAGTACTTGCAGGTTCCATGAGCTACAAATATACGTGTTCCAATCTAGCAATATAACTGTTACTGGTAGGAGTGATTTTAAAAGCTGTAGAACTTGTTTAGCAACATTTCCCTCACCTTTTTCACTGTTTCATGTCTTTCTCTTCCTCCTCCTTTCATTCCCTGCTTTCCTCACATTGGTTTTCATGGTATTTGCAGCCAGGAACCCCCCCTGAAAACAGTGCCATAACTGTCCTACCTTTTCCTACCCCATATGTCTTTCTCCTCCTTTAAAAAAAAAAAATATGGCTATTTTTGACTGTGCACCTACAGAGCTGCATAGCTGTGAATAACCATGCAATTTATTTGAAAACCTCAATTTCTGCACAGTATTGAAGGTGTGCATGCAGTGGACTAAAAAACAAAGAAACTGATATAGTGGTGGTTAGTGAACTGGATTCATTAGTGTGTGCCCCTGAAGCACCAACTGAGTTTTGAAAAAGATCCAGACACAGCAGTGTCTCACACACAAAAGGGGATCTAATGTAGCTGCTACCTGAGTCTGAGATTTGGAGAAGCAGACATACAAATGTGCCCCCCAATCTTTGATTTCCATCTTGCCTTTTGATCCAGATGCCCAAGATATGAACAGTAAGAATTAATAATTATATTAAAAAATATAACTACAGTGCCTTCCAGAAGTATTCACCCCCTTTGACTTTTCCACATTTTGTTGTTACAACCTCCTGCAGTTGAAATGGATTCACTTGGCATTGTTACCACTTGATGTACACAAAATACTGAACACTGTGAAGGTGCAAAATCTTTTTATTGTGGTGCAAAACTTAAGTAAACAAAAACAAACTGGCACTTGTTGGTTGCATAAGTATTCACTTCCTTTGCTGTGACATGCCTCAATAAGTTCTGGTGCAACCCACTGCCTCCAGATGTCACATACTGTAGTTGAATGGAGTCCACCTGTGTGCAATTTCAGTGCCACATGATCTCAGATTAAATACACCTCTTTCTGGAAGGCCCCGGAGTTTGTTGGAGAGCATATCTAAACAAACAGCATCATGAAGACCAAGGAGCTATCAAAACAACTTCAGGATAAAGTTGTGCAGAAGTACCAGTCAGGGTTGGGTTATACAGTAAAAAAAATTCCAAATTATGAACATCCTGCAGAGCACTGTTAAATCCATTACTACAAAATGGAAAGAATATGGCTCAACTGTGACTCTGCCTAAAGAAGGCCATCCACCAAAACTCAGTGACCGGATAAGGATGGCATTAGTCAGAGAAGCAACCACGAGACCAATGGTAACTCTGAAGGATCTGGAGAGATCTGCAGCTGAGATGGGAGAAACTGTCCATGGGATAACTATCACCTGGACATTCCACAAAGCTGGGCTTTATGGAAGAGTGGTGAAAAGAAAGCCATTGCTGAAACAAATCCATATCAAAGTCCATTTGGAGTTTCAAAAAGGCATGTGGAAGACACACAGCAAACATTTGGGAAAAGGCTCTCTGGTCGGATGAGATGAAAATTGAACTTTTTGGCCTTGTTGCAAAACACTATTTGTGGCGCAAAACCACCAGTGCTCATTGCCCAGAGAATACCATTCCCATGGTGAAGCATGGTGGTGGCAGCATTGTGTTGTTGTAGGGACTGGAAAACTGGTCAGAATTGAGGGAAAGATGGATGGAGCCAAATCCATCTTTCCCTCAATTCTGACCAGTTTCCCAGTCCCTGCCAAATCGGGAGCTACAGGGAAATTCTAGAGGAAAACCTGTTTCAGTCTGCAAGGGACCTGGGACTGGGGCAGAGGTTCACTTTCCAGCAGGACAATGACCCTAAACACACAGCCAAAGTAACACTGGAGAGGTTTAAAAACAAGAACCTGAAAGTCTTAGAATGGCCGAATCAAAGCGCAGGCCTCAATCTGACTGAGAATCTGTGGCAAGACTTGAAAGTTGCTGTTCACCAACGGTCCCCATTCAACCTGACAGAGCTGGAGCAATTTTGCCAGGAAGAATGGGCAAACGTTGCAGGATCCAGATGCGCAAATCTGATAGAGGCTTACCCAAGAAGACTTGTAGCTGTAATTGCTGCCAAAGGGTGCTTCTACCAAGTATTGACTCAGCGGGGTGAAAACTTATGCAAAGACAGAAACTGGAGGAGATGAGCATCCAGTAGCAACAAAAAAAAGGAGAGAACTAGGTTCTCAGGATGCAAACTTTATTAAATGGAGAAGCCCAACGTGTTTCGGGCTGTGCTTTTTTCTAAGGCCTTCCTCAAGGGGTTGTAAATGAGTCTGCAGATTTCTTAAACAACTGGAGTGTCTTTCACTGTTTTAGAAGGCCTTAGAAAAAAAACACAGGCCGAAACGCATCGGGCTCCTCCATTTAATAGTTTGCATCCTGAGAACCTAGTTCTCTCCTTTTTTTCGTTGAAAACTTATGCAACCAACAAGTGCCAATTTGTTTTTGTTTACTTAACGTTTGTGCCACAATAAAAATATTTTGCACCTTCACTGTGTTGAATATCTTGTATACATCAAGTGGTAACAATGCCAAGTGAATCCATTTCAACTGCAGGTTGAAACACAACAAAATGTGGAAAAGTCAAAGGGGGTGAATACTTCTGTGAGGCACTGCCTGTTTCTACGCTCCTCTGGCACACATAATTGCTCTGGGATAGCATATCCTCTGTCCCAAATCCGGTTCCCTTTAGGACATAGTGACTGTTCCCATTGCCTTTCATTCCATCTCACTCCCCAAACTATTGCCAATGGGATAGTGCCTGGCTGACTGTGTGCTCCTTACCCTTCCCCCCCCCCCCGAACTGTAGGACTCTTCACCATCCAAAATATGCTTGGCTGCAACGTTATACTCACTTAGGAGTAAATGCATTAAACTCAATGGGGCTTACTTCTGAGTAGACACGTTTAGGTTTGCAGTGTTATTCTACAAAGATTTTTCCTGTTGCTTTCATTGCTGTAGCCTCATCAAACAGCATATTAGGCAGCAATAGTAACATGGATCAACGCTGCCCTTTATCAGGTTCAGTTATGTACACACACTGGAGCATTCATCCTAGCTAGGACGTGCATCTGGTCAGTTAAAAGGAACTGCTGAATTCCAGATGGGAATCGGGGCTGTTTGTATTTTAACATGTAAAGCACCTCTTGGATATCTTTCATGCATTGAAGGCAAAATGAAACTCAGCTAAGGTACTGCAGGAATCCCTCGGGAGCTACAGAACTCAATATAATGTGTGATTTGGTTATCCTTACCTTTGATATGTTCTTGCACAAAGAACATGTTTTTCCCCTTCATGGTGTGTGGTTAATACCACCGGGAAGTGATTCCGCTGTCAGAGATGGATGCTAGGTCAACTCTCGTCACTATAGATGAAAATCTTGCCATTAGTATTCTCCACCTTCCTACCAATGAACTGTCTAATCACTTAGTCGCTGTCGGTACTGATAATCCGCCCCTGTTGCCAAGGTTGCAGGAGGTTTTCAGAAAGAAGGGAATAATATTTTTAGCAAAAGCCTCCTACATGTTCCATGTTAAACAGATTGTCAACTTTTTACCTTTTAGATTAGGGATCAGCAACTGGCAGCCCTTGTGAAAAAATCTGGCATTGTGAAAGAAGCTGCTTCCAAGTTGCCAATGCAGAGGTAAAAGATAGCATGGAGAAAACAATGGTTGTGGCACTTTGGAGTGAGGACCGAGCCTTTGGCCTATCACCTGCAAATTGTCATGCTCAGAATGACCCTTTAGCACGGAGCATTCCAGCATGGGGCCCAGAGGCACCAATGTGCCTGCAGACACCCATCTTGGCACCCACCAAGCTCTCTGCCCCTCCCGCTTTTAATTTTATTTCTTAAGAGCTTTAATTACTATTTTTTATTTAACTTGAAGGTTGCCATGCTACAAGGCAAAATGCTGCCCTCCAGCACCAACTTTATTTGGGTTCAACAGATTGGACTTGTGTTTTGGAGGTCGGACCCCACCTTTGCCTTGCACTTAGGTTCTTGGGCAAGTTACTTTTCTTTTAGTCTCACCAGTTTGCCTTCTGGGAAATGAGTGAGTGTTTTGTGACCAGCCATTATGCCCACCAATGTAACCATTTTATGGAAAAAAGAAGCCCCCATGGCAGCCATTTTGTGAGAGTGCCCAGCAGGGCCGGTGCAAGGCAGTTTGGTGCCCTAGGCAAGATAAGATATTTAGCGCCCCCCCCTTGTTAATCGCCCATCTGGCCGATCACCCAGCCAGATTTATGCACATGACTGCCCCGCCCACCCAAAAGAGTCATTTATTTATTTATTTATACACAAAAAGGAGTGGGCCGGTGAGAGGAGCTCAACCCCCTCCACCCTCTGTGCTCCCTCGCTTCATGTAGGGGGCACAATACCCCCCTCCCCTAGATGGGAGAACAAAGGCCTACACAATTGCATCACCGGATTTTTAAAAAAACGAAAAGAAAATGAACCTTCCTTATTTTGTGGAATGTTACTGATTAGTACATTGTATTTTCTTAATATTGTAGCCCCTCGCGCGCACCCCTTTATGCCCTCCGCTAGGAAACCAGCCGGCTGCCTTGGGACTCCTTGGGGGGGGGAGGCAAGCCGCTACTGGGGCCGCTGGAGTCGACAGCCTCGGCTCCCAGCTTCCTCCCAGTCGCTGCAGTAGGCCCAGGAGGAAGCTCGGCCGGCGCACCGCCCGGGAGCAGAGCTGCGGCGCTCGTCTCCCTTGCAGGCTGGCGGCATCTGAGGCGAGGCGAGGGATGCGACCGAGAACAGCGAAGCGCGCGGCTTCTGGCTGCTCACTCACTCCCCACCCAAACGCGATCCTTTCCCCCTTCTTTCTCCTCGTTCGCTCCCTCTGTCCTGTCCTGTCCTGTCACTTTCGTTCTGTTGCCTTTCATTCTTTTCATGTTTCCCCCTTTCTCTTTCTTTCGTCCCCCCATCTCATTTCTTTTCTCTTCCTTCTCTCTTATATTTCTTTTTTAATTTCCCATTTTTATCCCCCCCATTCCCTTTTCGAAGGGGGGGGAGAGAGAGACCCCAAACAAACCTCCCCCTCCCCATTCTGTCCCACGCGCCCCAAGTCAGGGCTCCTACTCGACAGGTGTTGCAATTGTGCCTATCGCCGCCTGAGAAGCTGCCGACCTCTTATGGCCGCATTAGGGCCTCTCTCTCGATGGCTGTCTCCCCAGATCCGGCGGGCCTCTCTCCCAAGCCACCCGAAAACACGTCGAGGAAACCGGGGTTTATTTCCCCCTGGGGGGGGGGGACGAGCATGGCCCAGGCAGCGACCGGCCACCCACAAGGGGCTTCGCTGCTAGGATTGAGGTGGGCGGAGCGAGAGTGCTGGACTAGCTAATTGTTAGCCCAGCATTCTCGCTCCGCCCGCCCCAATCCTGCGTCTCTCGAGCGTGAAAGACCCCGAGGAGCCCCAGCCCGCCTGCAGGCTCTCCCTGCTCTTCGGGGCCTTTGGCACAGGGAAGGCGACGGCGACGCTCCCCAACTCCCACCAAGCCGAAGCGGAAGAGGTGGCGGATGCCCGACCTGGCCCTTTGCAGAGCTCCATCTTTGGCACGCCTGGAGCCAAGGAGCGGGGCACCCGCAGCTCTGGGCCATTGCAGGGCAGCCCTGCATGCGTCCCCACGGGAGAAGGGTTCCCTGCCACCTACCAAGCGCCTGGGCCCTGCCCGTCAGCCCAGCGCTCTGGCGGAGTCCGGCCCTCACAGCGTGGCGCTTCTGACTGGCGCCCCCTTTAGCCCTGCGCCCTAGGCGGCTGCCTAGTTGGCCTAGTGGTAGCACCGGCCCTGGTGCCCAGAACACTCTATCAAAATTTCAAATGTGCCCACTGACCCCAAAAAGTGATCACTGCTTTAGCAAAACTAGTTGCTGGCTAGAGATGTACCTTTCAGCTGCAGGGCTGGAGGTACCACTTCTATACCTATATGTTTAGGGCTGGTGTGAGTTACAGACATAGGAAACTGCTTTACACTGAGTCAAACCATTCGTCCATCTAGCTCAATATTGTTTACATTGACTGGCCACAGGGCTCAGAAAGGTTTCAGAAAGGAGTCTTTCCCAGCTCTACCTGGAGATGCCAGGGAATGACTGGGACCTTTCTGCACACAAAGCATAGGCTGAAATCACTGAGCTACGGCTCCTCCCCATTTTGGTCCATATCCTGTTTGGCCTGGGTAAACCTTACATGCAACACGAAGTACTAAATGCACTGGATCCATGGTGCTTTCAGACTAATCCAGAATGGACCTATTTCAGGTGTGGCCAATCCTTGGGCTTAGCATGGGGAAATATTACTGTGAACCAGGCTGTAGATGGATACAGCTAGTGGCAATTCCCGTGATAGGTGTCGTGCTTTGTACACACAGAAGAGCAGCTGTCTGAGGAGGGTCTGCAGGTACTTGTGTGTAGAAGAAACTGAATCTGGACACTAGCTCTCACTGAATCAAAGCAGACTGACCTATCGGGTTGGGAACACACACACCAGGGTGGCCACTGATGAAATGCCAAAAAGGAGGAAAGGCACTACCAGAACAGAGGACAAAGATTTGCATAAATTTTGCATATGCTAATTCAGAGTATAGAAGCAAATTTAGAAATAATTATTATAGTTTAAATAGAAATACATCTCACCATAGTGTGGAAGACTGTGACCAGGTGACCTGTGTGCCTGTCCCTGTGACCTGTGTGCCTGTGTGCGTTCAGTCTGCTATCCAGGTGCTAATGCTTGATGGGCAAGCGTCCTTATGGTTCTTCATCTTTAAAATGGAATTGGACAGGACAGTCCTTCATTTATTTTATTTATTTATTATATTTATACCCTGCTTTTTTTCCTGCAAGGAACCCAAGGCGGCTTACATAATCCTCCTCTCCGTTTTATCCTCACAACAACCCTGTGAGGTAGGTTAGGCTGAGAGTCAGTGACTGGCTCAGAGTCACCCAGTGAGCTTCATGGCCTGAGTGGGGACTAGAACCCAGATCTCCCGAGTCCCAGTCCACACTCTAACCACTATGCCACACTCACTCTCAGATTCTGTCCCACTCCTAAAGCTCAACCTTGGAGAGGAACAGTATCTCTGGAATGAAATCAGACATGCTACTTTTAAAATGTCACATCTGTCTTCACACCATTTTTCTACTCGTAAAATTTGGGGGTTTGGATTGTAGAATTTTCTGCAAGTTTTTTTTAAAAAATCCCAGCTATCTAAAGTCTCTAGCCAAGCTACTAAATATTAAACAACATTCTAGATTCTGGCACTATACAAAATAGTTATAGGCCTCTAAGGAATGTCACAGCATTGTCAAATATTAGTTCAGACAGCATTCATCTTAATTTTGATGAATTTCTTACATGCTACAGCTTTGTACTAAACTTACTTCTGGAAGATTGTCATGATAAATTATTGTTCATGTAAAATGCACTCAGACATTTTATCCATTGATCCAGAATTCTATACAGTTTGTTCTCGCTGAACTACATTCAGTCCAAGTCAAAGGGATGTATATTATTTAAACTTCCAGGGCTACTGACCTAATTTCTATCCCTGATAAAGTCAGTTAGAGCATTCCCTCACTTTGTAGTTGAGAAACTAAGGTCAGATTCAGATGATCACATTGGGCTTCTCTACATGAGGCATTTAACCCACCACCACTTTACTGAGGTTTTTTCTTCCATTTCCTTTGCAGGAGGAAGAGTGCATCTTTTACACATGGTTCCCCCCCAGGGTTTTTATCTGCCTTCATATATGTTACATTACACAACCACAAGGTGGCACTGCAGTATGGTGGAATTGTGAAAATACACGACTATTTTGTAGCATTTCATAGCATGATAGCCCTTTAATAGCTCATTACCCTTGTTCTTAAAAAAAGCCACTGAAATACTTGGAAAGCACAGGAGAGGCCCTGGAGGATGACAATGTCGTGTAAAGCACCTGCAAACTACTGTGGGTAAGGAATCACAAGAGCACAATAAGTGCCTTGTGACCATTATGATGACAGTATTCCCACCGCCACCCCCAGACACCCCCCACCCCCGTACCTACACCCACTGCCGCCGAAGCCCCGCCACTGCCAAAGCCCCCCCAGGACCCCCGCCGCCATGCCACCCCCACGCTACCCCCAGACACCCCCCGTCACCGTACCTGCTCCCGCCGCCGAAGCCCCACTTCTTGTGGATTCGCGGAGCGCAGCGGAGAGGGCGCGTGGTGGACCGGCGGCTCTGTCTGCGCGGCGCCGAGGCGAGCGATCCGGCCAAAGGCGAGCGATCCAGGGGGGTGCCTGAAGTTTCCTCCCCCCCCCGCCTCTCTCTCTATTTTTCTTCCGGCGGGGGGCGGCGTTTGCTTTCCCTGGATCTAACGCCGTCCCCGCTTGCCCGGGCGCTGCTTGAGCGGAAGGGAGGAAGGGAGGAAGGACGGACCGTCCGGCTCATCCTTCCTCCCTTCCGCTCAAGCAGCGCCCGGGCAAGCGGGGACGGCGTTAGATCCAGGGAAAGGAAGGGAGGAAGGACGGACCGTCCGGCTCGTCCTTCCTCCCTTCCTCCCTTCCGCTCAAGCAGCGCCCGGGCAAGCGGGGACGGCGTTAGATCCAGGGAAAGCAAATGCCGCCCCCCGCTGGAAGAAAAATAGAGAGAGAGGCGGGGGGGAAGGAAACTTCAGGCGCCCCCCTGGATCGCTCGCCTTTGGCCAGATCGCTCGCCTCGGCGCCGCGCAGACGGAGCCGCCGGTCCACCACGCGCCCTCTCTGCTGCGCTCCGCGAATCCACAAGAAGTGGGGCTTCGGCGGCGGGAGCAGGTACGGTGATGGGGGGTGTCTGGGGGTAGCGTGGGGGTGGCATGGGGGGGCTGCGGCGCGGCTTCGACGGGGGAGGGGCTTCGGCGGCGGCAGGTGCAGGTGTGGGGGTGGGGTGTCGGGGTGGCAGCAGGGGTCCTGGGGGTGGAGGGGGATGCCTGGCAGTCCCTTGCGGTGGCGGCAGGGGTCCTGGGGGGCCGCTGACCCACGTATAAGTCTAGGGGGCATTTTTCAGCACAAAAAATGTGCTGAAAAACTAGACTTAAAGTCGAGTATATACGGTAACTGTCAATGAAGAGCAAGTTCCCCTGGTCTGGAACAATTCCTGCAAATATGATTGTAAAATCATGGTTCCCCACTTACCAGAGAGCCCACAATTACACCTGGTGCATGCAGGGGGCAGGACAGGGGGGTGAAATGTTATCGGTGCCAGGCCTAGAGCAGCCAGGTGTCCTCTTTTAGAGGACAGTCCTCTATTTGAAGGGGTGCCAGAGGACTGTCCTCTATTTGTCAGTGTCCTCTTTTTGAAAGGCTGTCAAAGCAGCTGTTAAAAAAAAACCCAGTCCCAAACCTAGCTTTGCTGCAGCTATAAGGCTGCTACCTGCTAGTCCCCGATGCCACTGCAAAGGAGGTTCAGCAAGACTTCTCAACCCTCGTAGCTTCCCCCACCTCATAAGCACAGAGGCGGCTCCACATGGGGTGGAGCAAATATGGGGCCACAAACTTGCAATTTCCGACAGTGCCATAGTTCACTGCTCCACGTCGGGTGGAGCAAATATGGGGTAGAACTATCTTGTGAACTCCAAATTTGGGGCCACAAGATAGCGGTTTCCAACACCACAACAGTTCACTGACTCTACCAGGCAGGACACTGGTGTTGGAAGACCATCCATCCCACTTGCTTGGTGGAATCCGTCGAATTCAGCTGGACCCATCTTACCCAAATTTCAGTGGCAAATCGCTACTTGTTCACATCGCCCTAGCAAGTGCTGGTTACATTGCACAAGTGTTGGTTTATGCTTGTGTAATGTCATTAGCGCTAGCATTGGAGGGAAACAGTACTACAGCCGGTCTTCCGACCAGTTGCTGGCCTCTCTGAAATTAGCCCTAAATATGATGATTAGTCAGACCCTACTTCAGCAATGTCCCTAAACAAAGTTGATTCACACATATATGTACGTCACTTGATATCACACTATGCATATGTAAACAGCCGTTTAAAAGTTCTGTGTGGCGAAGCCAAAAGCGCTCTATGCACCATTCTGATCGGTAATTGATATTGTACATGTAGAGATGATGCAGCTATCAGGCCATGAGTATGCACGTCTGAAATTAACTTTACTTCCCCCTCCCCATTTTTGGAAGAGCACTACCATTAGCTGCCCAGATGGAAGTGGAGACCTTTTTGAGAGATAATTTGGAATGTGTTCCATAGATAGGTATACAAGTGTTAATTAAGGTCACTCTAGTCTATGCCATTTTTTTGAGCATGAAGTAATCAGAAGCAAATTTACAGAATATAACATCTGCATGATGAGGAATGGATCAGAGAGAACAAATCATACTGACCTTGACCACTCAAATCTTGCAAATGCGAAGGAAGACTTGAATGTTATGATAATGAAATAGGCTATTCTTTAAACACAAACACACACACACACACACACACCATGAAGTTCTCTCTCATACAGCATTCTCTCAGCAAGATTAGAAATTAATAGCATAAACTAAACCTTTGCACCAAATTACATTAATAATCAGCCAGTTGGCTAAGTTATCCTCAGAGGCAATGTTAGGATATGGCCCACTAGGGCTGGAGCCCCGAATCTTTCATTATTTGGAGCCACGAATCCCTGGGAGGCCTTCTGCCCCACCACCCTGCTGTCTATGGGCACTTGCTGAAATATAGGAACAGGGGTCATCAGGATCTCTCTTGCATCTGATCCCTCTGGATGAGCTGGTTTTTTGCCCACATGTGCTTCACCTCCTGCTGCCTCCCCTTTCTGCCTGAGGGTTTTCCCCCCCCTGAAATCAGATGCCCTCCTCTCCCCTGTCCATACATCCCTTTTTACAAATAGGGGTATCCTTAAGAGACAGGGTCTTTTAACAGGGATGTTGAAGAGTCCTTGGTTTCGAGTCACGAGTCTTTGGACCCGAGTCTCAAGTCCGAGTCCTTGGTCCAAAATGGTGACTCCCGAGTCTCGAGTCACTCCCAAAGCTGACTCCACGAGTCCCTATTAAAATCAGTGGGGTTTCCCCCCAACAAAATAAGGCTACTTCAGATGTGTGGCTTAAATAAATTCTAGGCACAAGTGTGCCTTTTTATTTCAAAACTCTGCAACTGATTTTGGCAAGAACGGACCAGGCAGACAAACCCAAAATAACCAGACAGGCAGAGGAGGCAGGGAACCCCAAAACAGGCAAGCAGAGGCCTTTGTCTTGGACAATTCAAACTGTGGAACTGGTTAAGAAGAGACCAGGCAGGCAGAGGAGGCAGGGAACCCCAAACAGGCAGGCAGAGGCAGCCAAACCCAAAATGTCTGAAAGGTTGCATTTTAGGAAAATGATTTTAAAAACTAAACTTGCTGTACTTCCTAAAACCTATTCATGTTGCATTTGAGGAACAAGATTTTGGAACACGAGTCCTTGGTCTCGAGTCCCGAGTCGAGTCTCGAGTCCCGAGTCGAGTCTCGAGTCCCATTAAAAATATTGGGACTCGAGTCTGACTCGAGTCAGAGGGGGGACTCAGTCCGACTCACGAGTCGAGTCCTGGAGTCCGAGTCCCCATCCCTGTCTTTTAAAGACACACACACAGACTTTAGAGCATATGAAAAATTAGCATATGCAAATTGGTGCTTCCCCCCACCCCTTGTCCTATGGGCCTGAGCCCCAGATCTTTTTGGTACTTAGCACCGCCCCTGGTTACCGGGGTTATTTTTCTGAAAATGTCCCTCATGACCATTGGAGAGATCTGCAGCATAGGCTACTTATCCAGGTGACATGAGGGCATTTATCTTATACTACTGTCAGGCTGCAACCTGACTTTGGAATATGTTCTCAACTACTGAAGGCCTAATTTCTCTTAACTACATTGAGCCCTATTGATATTGGCATACAGCCCTAGTTGTATCCTCCCCTCCTGCTGAAACACCCTTCTCCGAGTTGGGGATCTTGACCTTTGGGAAGGGGTAAAGTGGTTTTACCCCTTCCCAAAGGTCAAGTTCCCAACCTTGGAGAAGCACCTGGTGTGGTTCTTTCTATGCCAGCTGCAAGTGGGGTAGGGCACTCTGAGAGCAGATCCCCACCTTTGAGATTGGAGCTCCTTTCCAATCTCAGAGCTGGGAAACTGAACAATCCTATGGCTCTCTCTAGATCAGTGTTCTCCCACCTTGGGTCCCCAGATGTTTTTGGCCTACAACTCCCAGCATGCCCCAGCCAGCGTAGCTGGCTGGGGCATGCTGGGAGTTGTAGGCCAAAAATATCTGGGGACCCAAGGTGGGAGAATACTGATCTAGACACTGTCAAGGGGCCATAAGATTGCTCTGTTAATAGGTTTGCAGCTCACATAACATCTTAGATACATTATTTCAATAATATATGATGGGCAAAATCCAATGGTGAGCCCATGAGCTTGCATAACTTGCAAGAAGCACTTGGAGAACCTTCTTCAGCCTCTTTTGAGTCTCAGAAGGCAATATAAGGATTAAAACAGGATAGTTCCAGTTCCTAGAGAGACCTCTGGAGAAAAAAGATTGATTGCTTCCTATTGTTTTGTGTGTGTGTGTGTTTTTTGCAGAATAATATAAGATGATCAGGTAATCTCAAGATCTGACAGGATCTGAAATGTTAACACTCCTGGGCCGGGGACCGGGGTGGGGTGGGGGAGAGAATTGGTATATTTACTCTATTACTATACAATTACTGTATTACTACACACCTCATTACTTGTTCATGACAAAAATACAGCTCAATGTAATAGTTATATTTTAAAATTGGGAAGAGTTCTAAATACCAGTCTCTGTTTCAAAGCTGGTGGATTGCACCCCCACATAAACAGACTGGTAAACAAAACTGCCAAGTTTTATTTTAAACAAAGGCCCCTCTACAGTGCTCTGTGACCTCTTTCTCCTCAGGCCAGAAGCAGTAGGTGTTGCCCTCAACTACTTCTTGGCTCCTCCCAGGAAGCACTCTCCATCCAGGCAAAATCCATAAGTTCTTATATATTGTTACAGTCTCTGCTGAAATATGGCGTGTGTATGTGTGCGTGTGCGTGTGACTTATTCTTCCACTTGCTTTAAAACATTTGGTAATGTTTTCTGTGTGTGCAGTGGATCCTTTCTCTCAGATTAACCTACCTCACAGGGTTGTTGTGAGGGTAAACTGAGAGGTGGAAAGGAAGAATCATGCACATCACTCAGAGCTCCTCGGAAAAGGGACAGTATACAAATGTAATTAATAGATGGTTTCAGTCCTATATATTTAAAGAAGAGACCATCTTTCTATAAACTTACTTTCAGTCACTGTATATTTCTGAATACATTCATAACAGGCAAGCTTATCTGAAAAATGCCAGTGTGGCATAAGGACCAATCAAGATGCAAGATGTCCCCCCTCCACACACAAAAATACTTCGTATTCTATCGTGCTGGGACATGAACCCTGAGCGTAGGAAGCTGCCTTATGCAGCGTCACACCACTGATCCATCTAGGCCAGATACTGCTACTCTGACTGGCAACAACTCTTTGAAGTCTTTGAAGTCTCAGACAGTGAAGGAACTTGCCCAGCTCTGTTACTCCAGACCTTTTTTTTAAAAACAACAACAAAAAACTGGTGATGCTGCGGATTGAATCTGGGATGCCTTCTGCGTGCAAAGCAAATGCTCTTGTCGCTGAGCAGAGACCCTTACCAGTATTATAACATCTTAAGGCTAATCTAAAAAAATTCAATATACATCAAGAACTGGGAAGCTCTGGTCCATGAATGATCTAACTGGAGGTTGGCCTTCCACAAAGGTTCTATGGACTTTGAAGAAACCCGAGTGCAAGGTGAAAGGGAGAAACTTGCTAAGCGAAAAGCACGTCAAACAAATCCTTTACAGCACCATCTTCCATCTGGTAACCTGTGTCTTCACTGTGGGAAGCGGTGTGGATCTAGAATTGGCCTCCACAGTCACTTACGGACCCATCGCTAGAGTCTATACAATTTTTTAGAATTTCCTCTTTTTATCATTTTCTTTTGTAATTTTATCCTGGAAGACAATCTTACTCGGTCACGAGTGATCGCACTCTTCCAGTATTTGAAGGGATGTCACACAGAGGAGGGCAAAGATCTCTTCTCCTTCACCCCAGTTTGCAGGACACAGAATAATGGGCTCAAGTTACAGGAACCTAGATTCCACCTAAACATCAGGAAAAATTTCCTGACTGTCAGAGCAATAAGACAATGGAATCAACTACCTAGGGAGATGGTGGGCTCTCCCAGTCTGGAGGCATTCAAGGTGCGGCTGGACAGACATCTGTCAGAGATGCTTTGACCTGGATTCCTGCATTGAGCAGGGGGTTGGACTCGATGGCCTTGTAGGCCCCTTCCAACTCTACTTTTCTATGATTCTATGATTGCCTACTAGTACTAACATCTGGGTGGAAGGTGAAGCTGCCTTATAGATTTATAGAGCATAGAGTTGGAAGGGGCCTACAAGGCCACCGTCCAACCCCCTGCTCAATGCAGGAAACTAGAGGAGGGGTCTCCCATCCAAGTAATAACCAGGCCTGACCCTGCTTAGCTTTCCACACTCAGACAAGCTATGCTGGCTCAGAGCCCTGGTCCAGCCAGCCCACCCTTGTCTCCTCTGACCGGCAGGGGCTCTGCAAGCTCTCGGGCACATAAAAGTCATTCCCAGCTTCTTAGATCGTTTGAACCTGGGACCTTGTGTATGCAGAGCTCTCTGAGCGATGCCTTCCCTTCACCAGGACTGCGTCCCACCCCTTTCCCATTTGCCAGGTAGAGCTTTCCTCCAGTGCACAAACATCTCCCCTCTTCTCTCTGTTTCACTGCATTCACCGGATCTTTCCCTTCCCCAAGGAATGGAAAGGCGGCGGCGGCGGCGGCGGGGGGGGAAGTGCCTTCCCCAGTTCACATCCCTTTACCTCTCTAGGAAAACAAGGCGGTGGCTTTAACCCTTAGACTCTTATCTCCCTCGCCCACCCCAGACAACGAAGAGCTTTTCTTTTTTCTTTTCTGGTGCCTGCATGAGAGGCAAAAGACAGCGGCAGAGATTGCACCGGTCAGGCAGAAGCAATATTATACGAGAGCACGAAGTTCTGCTCCAGGTTGTGGGAGGAGTCGGAATAGATCCGCTCCTCGTTTCTGCAAGAAGCGCTTTGAGAACGTTCTCCGGCTTCTGATAAGATGCAATCTGAGGGTTAAAATGAGAGGGTGGCAGTTCCCAGAAGGGCTTTTCGAGAGGAAAGACTGATTGATGCCACTCATTTCCTACCCCTCCCTCTTCCTCTGGGAAAGTAGCCTAGGATTTTTCTGGCCGCCTGGGTGAGATCTGCAGCCTCTCCTGCCCTGCAAGGGAGCTGGTGAGTGCAAAGTGCACTGGGATCCCAGGGACGGGAGTGGGCGGAAGGTGCCCAGGGGGAGAGAAGCCCAGCCAGAGAACAGAGGCAGCTTTGGGGCAGGGGTGGGTAGGAAGAGAGCGCCCCTAGGCAGCTGACACATCTGTGGTCTCATCCACGACTTGTAATCTTCTTCTTCCCCTCAGTTATGCAAAGAGGTCCTGGGATAGAACAATCGACTACCAAAACTGCCGTGTGAATCGGGAGGCATTAAAACCGGTTTCAAACTAGTTCCCATTTATAAGACGAAAAGAAAGAGGGTTCTGGGCTTTTGTGGGGGGAAAGGGTGAAGTGGACACTGCTGCTGTGAGCTGGAGGGGCGGGGCGGGGCTTCAAGGGAAGTGAGTCTTGGGGGTAGGGCAGTTGTTAGAGTTGGTGCAGTGCTAGAGATGCTCCATCCTCTGGTCCAGTTGTGAACCGGATGAAGCTTAGGGTCTGTGCCTTTGAGCTTCCTCCACCCCCATCTCCAGTGCCCCTCTGAGTCTTGGTGTTCACCTGTCCTCCTTAGCCAGAAGAATCACCTTTTTCTTGCCCAATGCAATATAGGCACACAGATGGGTTGGTAGCCTATGCAAGATGTGCTCTTGTCACATCAAATTCAGTCAGTCCTTGCCTTAAGAAAGAAATCGGCAGCAGAGCAACGAGAGCCTCTGAGGTCTGCTGGAGGCTGCACTGGAGCAGAAAGTGATGATGGTAGAGCAAAACTTTGCTGGCCCCAAGGCAAGAAAAGCCCCCCCCCCCCCATATCATCCAGGGTGGGAGCAGTGTGAAGCTCTGGGAAAGAATAGTGCAGGAGAACCTGAGAGAGAACAACCCCAGCTCAGATATACAGTGCCAGCACTTCAGGGAGTTTTGCTATCAGGAGTCCGAGGGCCCCTGAGAGGTTTGCAGCCGACTCCACCACCTTTGCCATCAGTGGCTGAAGCCGGAAAGGCACACGAAGAAGCAGATTCTGGACCTGGTGATCCTGGAACAGTTCCTGACTGTCCTTCCCCAGGAGCTGGAGACCTGGGTCAGAGAATGTGGGCCAGAGACCAGTTCCCAGGCAGTGGCCTTGACAGGTTTCCTCCTGAACCAGGCAGAGAACAAGAAATGGGAAGACTCACAGGTGAGAGCATTTCATCTTCATAGCTCCAAGGGACTGGGTCTGAGATGTTAAAAATCCCCACCAGTAACCCAACTTTTTCTGGATGTCCTACAAGGAAGGCATGTCCCCTCCCCTTCCCCCAATCTTGCCACAGGACAGTGGTTCTGAATGTGAGGAGCAAGCCCAGGGGGGGGGGGGTCACAGTAAAGTTGAAGGTGGTTGTGAAGTTCCAGGGACAGAGGGGATCCTTTTCTGACTGGCAGCACTGTCCTGATCCGCACTAACAGGATTGGCGTTTGTCAGTAACAAAACTGCTGTGCTAAGATTGGATGCTGCTGATTGCCAGGAAACATTTGGGAGCTTCTCCATCCTCCTAGTTGGTTTGAGGAGGAAGTTTGAGATGCCCTGCTCGAGCCTTCTTCTAATGCCCAGGGTTGAATTATTAGTTCCAGTCCACAGATCCTTATGTGCTTGCCTGCCAAAGACATGGCTGTGAGTGTGTTGCAAGGCTTGGAAGGCAGAATAAGTTTAGAAGGAAACCTGAATGCAAAGTGATTGGGAAATGTTGCTCAGCCCATCCCTTTCCTTTCCTAATTCCCCTTTCCTCTTCCCTGCGTGGGCTCCTCACTCCTGTTCCAGGTGCAGCGGATCTTAGCCAAAGCGGCCACTGAGTTTCCTGATGCAGAGCAGGCACAGGCTGCTGTTCAGAGGGATCATACAGGAGGGGGACAGAGGTGCCCACTCTCCGGGTAAGGATATAGGGGGCATATCTCCCTCTGTCAAAGGTGCCTGATATCCATGGGCTGCTTTTATGTTCCCCTCAAGCCTGTCTGGGCAGGAGATGTTTCTTTTCAGCCCTTCTAACATTTTTAAAAAACTTTTTAAATTGAATTTTCCAAAACAAAAACAAATCATATTTGGCTTCCACCTCTTTGTCTGACAAACATTACCAATCCATATTTTTAAAAGAGCTTTGTTTCAATAGATTAAGTTCATTTCAATAGATTAAGACTTTATAAACATCCAAAGCAGCACATTGAATTATGTGCAAAAGAAATGTGGAGGAAGATTTATTTCACACAAGGAACTAAAATTCCGTAATGTTTTGAAATATACAATATTTCCCTTCTTCTTTCTCTTCCTCAAAGGAAATGGAACGACACTAGGCCTGCTCCTCTTTGTGTTGGAGTGGAAACAGATTGTGTGTAGCCAGAACAGGTACGGGAGGTCTGGGTGCCTCTGTCCCCTGGACGTTTCCATGGGCCTGAAAGAATTTGCCCCTTTCTTTCTATCTATCAAAGATGCCTGCTAGGAAGTCTTTAAATGTCACTCATGAAGCTCTGGAACCTGCAGGACCACCTTCCCCAACCTGGTATCTTCAAGACGTTTTGGACTTCATCTCCCAACAGTCCCAGGCAACATGGCCAGTGGTCAGGAATGCTGGGAGTTGTATTATTATTAATTTATTTCTATACCGCCCAATAGCTGAAGCTCTCTGGATGGTTTATAACAATCAATAAAAAATACAATAAAATACAATATAAAATATACCCAATAAAACACCATAAAAATTTAAAATCAAATTTAAAAATGACTCAAATAACGAAAACAAGTTAATACCATGTGACCTGTTAAAAAATTAAAAATAGCCACCCCACCATGTACTATTTAGAGTTGTTAAATGCCTTGGCAGAGAGGGCAGTTTTAACTTGGCGCCGGAAAGATAGAGTTGGCGCCAGGCGGGCCTCAGGAGGGAGCTTGTTCCACAGTTGGGGGGCTACCACAGAAAAAGCCCTCCCCCTTGTTGCCACCCTCTGAGCCTCCCTTGGAAGTGGCAGTCAGAGTAAGGCCCCAGATGTTGAGTGTAGTGTCTGGGTAGATTGTGGCTGGGAGAGGCGTTCCGTCAAGTATTGTGGCCTCAAGCCATGTAGGGCACTATAGGTTAAGACCAGCACCTTGAATCGGGCTCAGAAGCATACAGGCAGCCAGTGCAAGCAGGCCAGGACTGGTGTTATATTTTTGGACCTTCTGGTCCTGGTTGTCAATCTGGCTGCCACATTTTGCACAAGCTGCAGCTTCTAAACAGTCTTGATGGGCAGCCCCATGTAGAGTGCATTGCAGTAGTCTAGCTTCAAGATTTCCAGAGCATACATTACTGAAACCAGGCTATCCCTGTCCAGATAGGGGCGTAGCTGGGCCACCAGCCAGAGCTGGTAGAAGGCACTCCGTGCCACTGAGGCCACCTGAGCCTCAAATGACAAAGATGGCTCAAGGACAACCCCCAAGCTATGAACCTGCTGCTTCAAGGGGAGTGCAGCCCCATCCAGAACAGGTTGAACACCCTCCATCTGGTCAGAGGAACCACCCGCTAACAGCATCTCAGTCTTGTCTAGATTGAGCCTCAATTTGTTAGCCCTCATCCAGTTCATTGTTGCAGTCAGGCACCGGTTTAGCACATCCACAGCTTCACTTGCTGAAGATGAAAAGGAGAAATAGAGCTGTGAGTCATCTGCGTATTGATGACAACACACTCCAAAACTCCAGATGACCCCACTCAGCGGTTTTGTATTGCAGTCCAATCAGGGCCGGTGCTACCGCTAGGCAGACCCAGGCGGCTGCCTAGGGCGCGTGGCGGAAGAGGGGCGCAGAAACGGTGCGCTCCTTCCTTGCCACCGGCGCGCTCCTGCCCCGCCTGCCGCCTCCGCCGCGCCTCCCCACCCGCCGCTGCCGCTGCCACCTCCGCTGCACCCCCCGCTGCACCTCCCCCCCCGCGCACGTGCACGCGCCCGCCCCCTACCTACCTACCTACCTTCGCATCGTTTCCGGAGCCCCGCCGGCGTTGTTTTGGCGGAGGAACCAGGTTTCCCCGGCAAAAAAAAAAAAAGCACTCTGCTCGGGCAGAGGCTCGCCAGGCGGAATGGAAAGTGAAACTCACCTCCGGAGCGGCTCGAGGGGGGGAGGAGGAGGAGGAGGAGGAGGCGGCAGCCCAAAAGGGGAAGCGTGGGTCTGGCTAGAGACCAGCGGGGCACAAAGAAGGGGGCACCTCTCTCCCGCGGGGGGGGGGGGGCTAGGGCTTTCGCACTGCTTGTTTACTCTGGAGTGCCACTCTTTGTTCACTCACTTTTTATTTATTTATTATTAATTTTAAACGTTGAATTTTCCAAAAGAAGAAAAAAAAAACGTCGGAGGCGGCGGCAGCAGCAGCAGCCAGCAGCAGGGGGGGGGAAGGTAGGTGGTGGCGGTGGCGGCGGCGCGGGGGGGGGGGTTGCAGAGCAGGGCTGCTTTGCTCCGGAGCCCCCCCCCATGGCACGAGAGGGGGGGGCGCTAAATATAATTTGGCCTAGGGTGCCAAACAGCCCTGCACCGGTCCTGAGTCCAATACATCTGCAGGGCACCAGCTTGGGGAAGGCTGCTGCAGGGGAATCTCCAACCACCTCATTTGTATTGCCTTTTTGGATAATGTAACCATTACCTGCTAAGAGAAACACTGCCTCTTCTTATTTCAGGGACCAGTGAACTTTGAGGAGGTGGCTGTGTATTTCAGAGAGGAGGAGTGGGCTTTGCTGAATCCAGGCCAGAGGACTCTGCACAGTGAAGTCATGGAAGAGAATTATGGGAATCTGGCCTCTCTGGGTAAGCCTTGCTGTTTGCCTTGGCTGACAGATCCTGGAAGGAGGAATTGCTGTTATTCTTTGTCCAAATCATCATCATCATCATCATCATCATCATCATCATCATCATCATCTTTTATTCTAACACTCCTTACACCAAAGGGCGGGACATATGAAACATATACAATAAATATAACAATACAATACACTACGATACATACACTACACTTGCTCGAGAAGGGGGAGGGGGGATAGGGGGAGGGATTTCATCAAGGACAACAATGGCTGGTCTGTGCTCCTGGGATACTTTATTCCAGCTGAATCCCACAAGGCAAGGTACATAAAACCTTAAAAGTATTGGTAAAACACTCACATCCTCCTCTTCTTTGCTGGCGGGATTGTGGAGTCTTCATCCTTACCTGCTGGCTGCCTTATAGCCACTCTAGGACTTGGATGTTGGAGGAAGTCCTAGTTCAACCTTGGAGAGAGTGGGATGTCGTAAGATGGTGCTTCCCTCCAGATTAGGGTTGCAGCAGGCCACAAACAGACTGTTTTTGCATCCCTGAATGTTTGCTATAGTTGGAAGTGTCAAATGGAATTTCTGTCTTTCTGTCCTTTTAAAAAGGGGTTCTAGTTCCCAAACCTGACCTCATCTCCTGGCAGGAAGAAAGGAATGAATGATCCATTTGTCGAGGGTTCTGAGAAAGGAAGGAGATCAGCAGGTAGGTGCTTAGGTTCGGTGGGACCCCATCAAGGGTATCAAGCTATGCATTTTCTGGGCATCCTTTTGGTGAAAAGTCACCTGCTTGACTCTTGGGAGACCTGTCAGAGCCAGAAAATAGATGGAGGGACTCTGTCAAATGGGGAAAGGGTAGTTTATGTCTAAAGTGCAGGGGAAACATTTATTGAATACCAGGTCTTAAAGACAGTACCAAAATATTGTCCAGTATTATCTACTTTGACTAAGAGTGGTTGTCCAACATCTCAGGTTCTGAGCGCCTGTAACTGATGTTGGGAACTCAAGGCAGGCCAGTAATTCTGTTGGTGTACTGTCCACCCTGCTGCCCAAAAGTCTCCCTGCCCAAGCTGACAGAAGGGTCTCAGCTATCACCTTGAGAACCCACAGCTGAAGCAGCCTTATAAGGAATAGGTCTTAAAAGCCGTGGTATACATAAAATATTAATAAAAGAAAATACATATTTAAAATGAAATAAAAGATCTGTACACCACTCTGGTTGTCAGTTCTATTAATCATCAGGGGCTATTTAATACATATGGAAGGGTTCCACTTCCCCATGAAGTTTTTTTTACTTTGTTGAGCAAGTTCCCTGCTTTGAGGAAGATTTCTCTTTTAATTCTTTCAGCTGATGGGAGGGAGAACAATAAAAACAATGAACAACAGAGAAGGAAAACTGAAGATGAACAGAAGTGGGGGAACAAATCCATTTCTTTTGAAAGGGCTGAGTTCCAAGAAATTTCAATATTAGAAGACTCTTTTGAAGGAAACGAAAGGATTATTCAGTGGGGAGCAACCGTGGAAATGCTGTGAGTGTGGAAAGAGCTTCAGTCAGCAGATATACTATAGTGAAGATCACAGAATTTACACGCTAGAGAAAACATATAATTGCTTGGAGTGTGAAACACGATTCAGTCATACCTCAGACCTTAACTTGCATCAAAGAATTCACACAGTGTGGAAAGAACTTCAATTAGGAAACAACCCTTAAAAATCATCAAAGAATCCACACAGGGGAGAAGCCGTATAAATGCTCAGAGTGCGGAAAGAGCTTCAGACGCAGCACAGCCCATAATTTGCATCAAAGAATCCACACAGGGGAGAAACCCTATAAATGTTCTGAGTGTGGAAAGAGCTTCAATCAGATCACACCTCTTAAAAACCATCAAAGAATTCACACAGGAGAGAAACCCTATAGGTGCTTAGAATGCGGGAAATAATTTGGTTACAGCTCACACCTCAAGTCACATCAAAGAATTCACACAGGAGAAAGCCCTATCAATGCTCAGAATATGGAAAGAGCTTCAGGGAGAGCACAACCCTTAAAGTTCATCAAACAATCCACACAGGGCAGAAACCCTACAAATGCTCAGAGTGTGGAAAGGGCTTCAATAACAGCACAGGCCATAAAATTAATCAAAGAATCCACACAGGGGAGAAGCCCTATAAATGCTCAGAATGTGGAAAGGGCTTCAGGCGCAGCACAAATCTTTATTCACATCAAAGAATTCACACAGGGGAGAAGCCCTATAAATGTTCAGAGTATGGAAAGGGTTTCGATAACAGCATGCTCCTTAAAATCCATAAAAGAATCCACGCAGCGGAGAAGCTATATAAATGCTCAGAGTGTGGAAGGAGTTTCATTTACAGCACACAGCTTAACAAACATAAGAGAATCCACGCAGGGGAGAAGCCATGTAAACGTTCTGAGTGTGGTGGAAAGAGCTTTAGAGAGAGCACAAGCTTAAAATTAATCAAATAATCCACACGGGAGAAGCCCTATAAATGCTTACAATGCAAAAAGAACTTCAGTTGCAGCATACAACTCGACCCACATGAAAGAATCCATAGAGAGGAGAAGCCATATAAATGCTCAGAATATGGAAAGAGCTTGAATAAGAGTACAAACCTTAAAGTCCATGCAGAAATCCACAAAGCAGGGAAGCCCCATAAATGCTCAAAGTGCGGAAAGAGCTTCAGTTGGCTTCACACTATTTAAAAACCATCAAAGAATCCACACAGGGGAGAAGCTGTATAAATGCTCAGTGTGTGGAAAGAGCTTCAATAAGAGCACGAACCTTACACACCTTCAACGAATCCACACAGGGGAGAAGCCCTATAAATGCTTGGGGTGTGGAAAGAGTTTCAAACAGAGCACCCATCTTAACTCACATAAAAGAATTCACACAGGGGAGAAACCCTGGAAATGCTCAGAGTGTGGGAAAGGCTTCAATAAAAACACAAGCCTCAAAATCCATCAGACAATCCACAGAGGGGAGAAGCCTTATAAATTTACACGGGAGAAACCCTGGAAATGCTCAGAGTGCAGAAAGAGCTTTAATAAAAGCATAAGCCTTAAAATCCATGAAATAATCCATACAGAGGAGAAGCCCCATAGATGCTCAGAGTGTGGAAAGAGCTTTAATAAAAGCATAAGCCTTAAAATCCATGAAATAATCCACACAGAGGAGAAACCCTATAAATGCTCAGTGTGTGGAAAGAGCTTCAATAAGAACATAAGCTTTAAAAACCATCAAAGAATCCACACAGTGGAGAAGTCTTGTAAATGCTCAAGAGTGTGGAAAGAACTTCAGTCGGAGCACACTACTTAAAATCCATCAAAGAATCCACACGGGAGAAGCCCTATCAATGCTCAGAGTGTGGAAAGAGCTTCAAAGAGAGCACACACTTAAAATTCATCAAAGAATCCACACAGGGGAGAAGCCCTATAAATGCTCAGAGTGTGGAAAGAGTTTCAAAGAGAGCACAAGCCTTAAAACCCATCAAAAAATTCACACAGGAAAAGCCCTGTAAATGCTTAGGGTGCGGAAAGAGCTTCAAATGGAGCACACACCTTAACTCACACAAAACAATTCATGTAGGAGAGATAAATGCTCAGAGTGAGGAAAGAGTTTCATATTGTAAGCTGCTAGTTAACCTCTATTTCTGGAGTTATTTTGTGGATTCTTGGGTACTGCAGACAGTGGTGCAATAAAGTATGGATATCCTTTCAGCTAGGTGTCATGAAGGCTGTGGCTGGGAAGGCTAGTGATTCTCCTTGAAGATCTCACTGCACCTGGAAAGTTCATTCCCAATTAAAATAAGCATTTTAAAAAATGAGAGCTTATCTCTGAACTGTCCTTGCCTAGTTATAGAATAGTACAGAACTAATTAGGATGATGTTCAGCAAAGAAGCAAGCAGGCAGAGTCAATAAATGATTTTTAAATGGTTTTGGTTAAAATACATTTAACTTTGTATTTTCTTGCTTTCCTTTATTATTTTTAATGGCTTTTCTCACACAACTATGCTGAAACTTAAAACTCTAACACAAAAGTTGTATCACACTTAGGACACTGCAAACATTTTTTTGTTACTGTTCTGAATAATGACCGGCATATAAGCGGAAAGATTGCCTTCAGAAATATTTCCTGCCAGGTCCTCATCAGGCTCATGGCTATCTTTATCATGCTCTTTTTCACTTTGCTCTTCAGACTCGGTATCATCTCCTAAAGTGTCCTCTTCCTGCCTGTCTTCATCAGTATTATATTCACTCCCGCTGCTCAAGTAAGCATGGAAGTAACTACTCCCAACAGCAACTACTACTTTGTGGGCACTGAATGCTCTCCTCCAGAGCAACTGCCCATCCTCCGGAGCAGCCACCCAGTCCTCTGTTTAGCCAGAACCGACAGAGGACAGGTGGCTGCAATGAAGGAGAGGTGTCCTGGGAGATCACCTGCAGCACAGGATTGCCTAGGACACATGTCTAGGCGGTCTCAATGCCTGGTTCTGAGGGGGGAAAAATAAAACCTTAAAGGAATAAAGCATAAGAGCAGAAGGAAAAAAGCCTGCCCTTACTATTAAAAATCAAGGAACTTTGGCTGATGACAGCAAGTTGAGTAGTCTTATGATTAGGCACCAGCCTTGTCACCTGTCAAGATTGCCTTCCAGTGACTATGTGAGTCCAAACTGCCATGAGGATAGATTGATGAATACTGCTGCTGGATCAAGGTGTATTTTGTGAGCCAATGGGTTGCCATATTGATGCCTAATATTATAGTTTGCTTTTTGAAAACTGTATTGAGATAATGTTTTGTTCTCCGCATTATGTTGGATCTGCGCTGGAATGTTTTCATTAAATATGATACTGATTTGCTGCTTCTTTGTCTCCGTCTGCTTGGAAGTGTCTGCTTTTGTTTGCTTTGCTCTGGCTCTTCCTGAATTCTGCTTGGCTCCTTTGGCTGTTTTTCCTCTTACTCGATCCTGCTCTGAGCAAGTGGGATCAGTGTGTATCCTGAGTAAATGTGATGGGTATAAACAGATGGAAGAGTATGCTGAAAAGCTTTGCTTTACTCATGCTCTAGAGTGAGCTGCTGTTAGAGATGTGAAGGCCTAGGAAAGAGTGGAAAAGTATGGGAGGAAAAACATTCCCCCCCGGACCGTTTTTGTTTTTTTCTGCAAAATTGGAAAAATTGAACAGCTTTGGATTATGAGATATTTTCTTTTAAAATTTAAGACAAGGTGTTTTTATATTGTTATCCAGTCTTCACTCTCCCCACCCCCAATTGATTTCTAAAAACTGTGTAATAAGAACACTTTTATAGAAAGACTAGAGATGTAAAATGTCTGGAAATAATGAAGCCATTGGGGGAAATGTTTTTTTCTTTTTAATCCGCTGTAAGATTCCCAGCATAGTTTTTTTTCTTCTGTTCTTTATTTAAAATTATTGATCTAATGTATATTTTACTGATAGACATTTAGGGATGCTGCAAGTCTTACTCAGTTTCCCAACATGTGGGTAGAGTCACCATACAGTGCCTTGCAGAAATATTCACACACACCCGTTTACTTTTCCACATTTTGTTGTGTTACAACTTGGAATTGAAATGGATTCAACTGGCATTGTTAGCACTTGATGTACACAAGATAATCAACATGGTGAAGGTGCAAAATATTTTTACCCTATGCTAACAAATCACATCCAAGATCCATCTCAAAATGAGTAATCTATCCAGTTATATGAGCTCAGATGTTTTTGGGTCCAAAAACAATCCTTTCTCACAATGGCTATTAAGATCTGCTTGGAAATGGCCTACGCTCAAGATGTTTCATGCATGCCTAAACTCATTTTACACTGAGTGATAACGAATACATAAAACCAGGGCTTTTATCTCTCCCAGCCTCCTGCCCCAGCCTGGCTACAAACTCTCATGTTTTAAGCCTCAGTAGGTTTATGAGTAGAGTGGCTTAGCCCATAGGGGCTAAAAACAACAACTCCATTATCACCAATGGAGGTGGGGGGGTTAGTGCCCCCTCCGTGTCCGTAGGCAGGGATAGGTGAATTTGGGGGGAAAGTGGCTGGGTGGGAAGATTTAAACCTCTACCTATATGTGGCGGTCCCAATCCAGATCAGGGCCCAGCATGCTTACTTCGAGTTTAAAAAGTTCTGAACTGCCGCACAGTACATATTTAACATAGCATGTAGCTTAGCCCTTAGGCAGTATGATTGCTGGAACCCACCAGAGTTAGTACAGAAGTTACTAACACTGAAATTCCTTCAGCATTCCTCATCCTGATTATACAGGCATGGTATAAATCCGTACACTTGTTACACAGGGTTTATACACTTGTTACTCATGGCTTCTGTGCAGTCTGGGCAGCCCCAATCCTCCCTGCTGCATCACCCAAAGAGTGAGCGTGAGCAACCAAGTAGAGCCTCCCAGAGACAGGGCGTTAGCGAACAGATGAGTGGCAGCTGTTCTTTTCAAACATCACTTGTTCAGTCTTTCCCGTCTATTGCTGAAAAAGAGAGAGTACAGATTATGGTGAGGTGGCTATTCTCTGGGCAGTGTGGCAGAAAAGACTGGACCCAATTCTCACTGTTGCACCTCCCAGGAAGAAAGTGCTAGTGAGCAAGAGGAGAAGCCGCTGGCTCTTCTTGCACATTTGTCTTCATTTTCTCAGCAGCACAAAGGAGAGGTTTGGGCAAGTGATGGTTGTAAGGAGTGCAACCAGCACTGCTTTTAATTGCTTGCAGGCCCTCTTTCTCTAGGAGGCTCTGAGAGCGCTGAGTGCGACCCCTGCCACCTCTCGCACACTGCTGAAATTTGGTGCTGGAGCAGTAAAGAAAACAAGTTTGCCACTGAAATTCAGCAGCTTGTTTTGAAGCTAAACGTGGACCTTTCGAGTGTCTGTAGTGGATTTCAGCGGCAAACCTTCAATTCTTTTTGTCATTGTGGGCGGTGTGTCAGGAGTGCAGCCCTCAAGGGAGTCCAGGTACTGGAAATTGGACCCCGGACCTCCCAAAGTTGCCCACCCCTGGTCTACCTGGTCACCACTCTCGCTCTTTGGGCCACATGGCACATAGGACCAGGGATGGGGACTCGGACTCAGGGACTCGACTCGTGAGTCGGACTGAGTCCCCCCTCTGACTCGACTCGGACTCAAGTCCCAATATTTTTAATGGGACTCGAGACTCGACTCAACATCCCTGGGCTGTGCCAGAAGGAGTGGAGAGGAGTGCGATCGTCGGCGAAGAGTGAGGGTGAAATTGTGATGAGACCTCACCGTTCCAGAATGGGGGGCAAACATTTAGAAAAAATCATGTTCCTCAAATGCAACATGGATAAGTTTTAGGAAGTACAGCAAGTTTATTTTTTTAAATCATTTTCCTAAAACGCAACCTTTCAGACATTTTGGGTTTGGCTGCCTCTGCCTGCCTGTTTGGGGTTCCCTGCCTCCTCTGACTGCCTGGTCTCTTCTTAACCAGTTCCACAGTTTGAATTGTCCAAGACAAAGGCCTCTGCCTGCCTGCTTTGGGGTTCCCTGCCTCCTCTGCCTGTCTGGTTATTTTGGGTTTGTCTGCCTGGTCTGTTCTTGCCAAAATCAGTTGCAGAGTTTTGAAATAAAAAGGCACACTTGTGCCTAGAATTTATTTAAGCCACACATCTGAAGTAGCCTTATTTTGTTGGGGGAAAACACCACTGATTTTAATAGGGACTCGTGGAGTCAGCTTTGGGAGTGACTCGAGACTCGGGAGTCACCATTTTGGAGCAAAGACTCGGACTCGAGTCCAAGGACTCATGACTCGAGACCAAGGACTCTTCAACATCCCTGCATAGGACTGGAAGTAGCGGGATCATCCAGACTGAGTGAAAGAATGGTGTAGTATGGACTTAGTTTGCTGGGCCCAGTCCCCACTGTTACACTATCCAGGTGAGCCAGGGACTGGGGAGAGGATGAGGTGGCTGCACTTTGCCACGTGCGTGCCCCCTCCTCTCTTATTTATTTATTTATTTATTATATTTATGAATCGCCCATCTGGCCAGACATCCGGCCACTCTGAGCGATGTACAATCCAATAAAATACAACGGTATTTTAACGGTACAGTGAGAGAACCGGGCTTCCTGGAGCCGAGAAGGATGGGGGCTTCACAGAAGCACATGCCTGAAACAGGCCCTGCCTATTACTTCAACCCCTCTTGCCTGGCGTATGGAAGGCGTCGCATCACAACCGGTGGTTGCGTGCAGCGCTTGTTCTACTATTTTCCGTACTTCTTTGACGGAAAACTGGGGGGAGCCGCTCTACCCACAATTCTCTACGGCGCAATTTCTTTGCGTTGCTAGTCCAGCAACTTCAATCGGGAGCCGGACGTATAGGTCTAGCTTCATAGAGCCTGTGATGGGCTCCCCCACCCACACACCATCGCCCGCCTGTCACTCGCTCTTTCTGTTCGCACCGCCCCCTTTCCATACACGTGCAGGTGCCTGAAAGGATAAACATGCTGCGCTTCCTCCCAAACAGAAGCTACATCTGACGGAAGCCCTCGCCGGAACCCGGAAGTGATGGCGAGAAAAGAGGTGTGTGAGTGGGCGGGGATGAACTATTGGTGACTGGGGCGAGGTTGTTGTGGGGTTTTTTTGGCTGAGTTCTGAGGCTCATTTCATAACGGTGGCGGCGAATGGGCAAAGAGGTGCGTGTTTCTCCGCGAGCAGTTAGCCGTTATTCTCTTCCCTCCCTCGGGGGCGGGGGGAACGACAGGCCAAGAGACTCCTCCCCTTTTCCAGGCTGTGCTTATTCAGGGGGGTTTCCGAGGGGCGAGGCCCTAGTCTCGCCTGCCCGCGGGGGCGGGCGAGGAGGGGTTGAGCAAAAGTGGGAGTGGGATCGGGTGTGTGCGGGTGCCCCCTTGCCGGGGATTTGGTTACTGGTTGTTTCTCGCCCCCTCGCTTCAAATGTGGGTTTGGAGGGTTACATTTTTATACATGTGTGAACGTGGCAACTTAATACGTGTTAAACGCACTCGAATCTTGAGGACCTAATCATACATGACGTTAAACATGTATTTGGAAAAGGGTGCTTTGTACTGCCACTTTTATATTTGAAGGAAAAGCTGGTGAGAAGCGATCAAACAGCAATTTCTCCTTTTACCTGCCGTGTAGCAGAGGCTGGAAGGGGGGGGGGCTTGACCCGTCCTCTGAGTTCTGATACTTCTGGGATGGGGAAGCAGGGAAGTGTGCAAACAAGAGAAGGCAGCGGCTGCTCCTACCTTCTCTCTCCTGCGCACCCTCTCTGGGCACCGTGACAGGGAGGATTGGGCCTACAGCGCTGTCTCTGGGCAGTGGAGCATAGAGGGCTGGTCATTGGAGGAGTAGATACTTCATCCTCTCACTCCCTCCTCACCTGTGCTCTCCCTCTGAGTGGCTCAGTGTGGAAATCGAACCCAATGAGCCCAATTCTCCATATGACCCAGTGAGAGAGGGCTTGTGAGCAGGCAAAAGTGGTGGCTGCTCTTCCAAGAACCAGCCACCTTTTGTTCACTCGCTCCCTTCCTCTGGATGGTGAAGTCCAACTCTTACTGCATTGCTCAAAAGGATAGGATGTGCAAGCAGGTAGAGTGTTCCTGAGGGAGAGGGCAGGTGAGCAGTCAGAGGGAGCAGCAACCTTGACTTGCCCAAATACTTCCTGCTGAGAGAGAGAAAAGTTGAGCAACTGTGTGGAGGCAGCATTCGCTCCTGCTTCCTCTCGCTCACCCTGTCTCTGGGGTTGCATGCTTCTGGGGAAGCAGCGGCAGCTCCTGCCTCCTATCTCTTGCTCACCTTCTCTGGGTACTGTGGCAGGGTGGATTGGACCCCTGGTGTTCCCTAGAGAGAGGGCATGAACAGCTGCCTCACTCACCATCACCCCTCTCTCTGGCTGGTGCAGCATATTTTAGTCCTTGAAATAGCAACCACCTAAGTTGCCCACTGAATTCTTTTGGGCAGCAGAGGGGTGGGCATTCTGCCCAGCGAACCAAATCCTCCCTGTTTTGCCAGGAGAGGAGGCAGCAGCTGCTCTTTGCAGAAGCAGCCAGAGCCTCCACAGGATTACCCACCCTTTCTTTCTCAGAAGGCAGGACTGGGCAAGTGATGGTTGCTAGCTACTGTCTCTGATGGCTCACCTGCCCTCTCCCTCTGAGCAATGCAACAGGAAGGATTGGGTTTAGCGGTGGGAGGGAGCAAAATGAGGTGATGGACTGTGCACCCCCCCCCCCTTATCTGCCCTCTCTCACTGGGTGGTGTGGAGAGAGCTTGAGCAAAAGAAGGGACTCTTCTCTTTTGAGGAGCAGCTGCCGCCTCTGCTTGCTCACTCTCTCTGGGTGGTGTGGAGGATTGGACTTGTTGTACCCAATCCCCACCACAGGAGCTAGGAGCTTAGTTCCTAGTAAGTGTGTTTAGCATTGCCCCTTAGTGCTGCAGGAGGTGCTTGCAAAAGCTTATGTTACAAGAAGTTTGTTTTAAGATACCACCAGTTTTGTTCTGCCTCTCCACCTGATTCTGCCCTTGATATAGGATAATTACAGTGGCCAATTGTGTGTGTGTGTGTGTGTGTGTGTGGTTTGCTTCTATAGCAACATGTTTGTATGTATGGGTTGTATCCAATGGTATTGAACTTGGGGAGGGAATTCCCCCCTGCACCCTCAAAATCTGCTCTGAAGGGCTGGGAAACCCTTCAGAGCAGATTTTTGGGCAGTACAAAGTGCTGAAGGGGTGATAGAGAGGGAGAAAGTCCAGGCATGCCAGTTGGTGTTAGATTTAACCCTATGTATGTATTTTTGCTTAGTTATACTCTGGAATGTGGCAAAAAAATGAAAATTACTAATTACATTCATGCTAGCAAAGGGTGCCAAATCTCAGACACACTTACAGAAAACTCAGTCTTGCATGCTAGATAACAAATTTAATTATGTCTATCCATATGCTTAGACACTGCTTTTTCTATACTCTGTGATTCATGTATGGAATATGTGGAGAAAGCCTGACACGTGTACATGTACACGCATACACCAGTCTCCGTCCTCCAGGGGAGGGGGGGCGAGAAGGGGAGATTGGGTTACAGGGAAGCAGCCAGACAGACCGGCATTCCAGCAATGGAGGATCTCGCTTGTAATCCACAAAACCCAGGAAAGGACCATCAAGACCATCAACCTAACAGGGCAGTCTCAAATTGCTGTAAAGTATCCAATATGTCACCTTCTTCCCGGGTAGGAATAAGCCCACCTGACACGAAGGGGCAGGCAATAGCCCCACCTGACCTAAGGGGCGGGAGAGTGGGAAACACAGAGGTAGAAAACCCCTCTCCCCTCCTTTGTTTGGTTGTTGGGAACCCAGGGTACTTTTGAGTACGAACCACCCTCCAGCAGCGGCTGGAGTAAGCTGTTTCCTTCCCCGGATCGGACAGACCCGGAGTTAGGCTGAAACTGACTAGCGTGACGTCTCTGATCTAAGGTAACTGACTAATCCAAATGCGCTAGCCTGGGAGCCTGTCATTGATAAACTTAAAGGTCACGTCAGGTCTTATTGACGTTGTAGTATTTCCTAGAATGCTGTTAGTTCCACTCCATATCCTGTGTAAATAAAATAAAAGCCTTATTTGGCAGTTCAAAGGCTGAGTTTCCTTTTGTTTGTGAGAAAACCTCTTAGGTGATTTCTTTCGCTTGTACGGGCTGTAACGCTGCACCGGTTAACCCGTTAAGCGCCGAACTCACGCAAAGGATCCAGGTGCTGATCCTTCACAGAATATATTTTATTTAAAAGTACAAAATATCTACATGTGCACAAAGTTCTCTTACTGTGACACTTTCATGCAAAGAAATAATCACTTACCAACTACTTACAGCTTTTGTGTGAAAGCATTCTTTATGCTGTATATGTAAATGCATTTCTGGATCTGTGCTCAGTTGGAGAATGCTTCAGACAGAAAACAAAATTCCATTATAGTGTCTAGAATAGAGGAGAACCTGTTCTGAGTAATGTAATGAATATGAATATGTGTAAACCACATAAATTGTTGGCAAGTGGATCAGTTCTTCTTAATATGGTTAGGAAACCTAACATGTGGTTAGGTTTCAAGCCAAAAAATGTACTTATTGTATTTGCAGGTCATAACTTCAAATATTACTGAAACAACTGTCCATTTGAAAGACTTTGGCTTACATATGAAGTTCCCGATTTTAAAGTGGCATAACTGCAATGAAGAAAAGGAGAAAGCTCACTGCAAATCTAGATGACAAAACTCGTCTTGGTCATCGGCGGGGATCTTCTGATAAGGTTCCTGTAGCAGACTTTGTGCAGGAAGCTACTGTTGATTCTGTAGGAGTAGCTGCTGCAGACAAGCTTGCGTGTTCCAAAGAACTTCCTCCATCACCAGATCAAAGAAAGCTTTTAAGTTCCCTGCAATATAACAAAAATCTCCTCAAATACTTAAATGATGATCGACAGAAGCAATCATCTTTTTGCGATCTGCTCATAATTGTTGATGGAAAAGAATTCAGTGCCCACAAAGTAGTAGTTGCTGTTGGGAGTAGTTACTTCCATGCTTACTTGAGTAAAAATCCAAGTACAAATGTTGTTACCTTGGATCATGTAACTCATTCAGTTTTCCGTCATCTACTTGAGTTTCTTTACACATCAGAGTTGTTTGTGTATAAAAATGAAATCCCTTTAGTTTTAGAGGCAGCCAAGTTTTTAGATATTATTGATGCAGTTAAACTGCTAAACAGTGAAAATGCTTCCAGTTTGCAATTTGAAGAGAAAACTGGGAACCTATCACAGGTAGAAACATTCACAGAACTATCTCCTAAAGTAGCAAGCAATCACCAATGCACTTTGTGCAGCCGCAACTTCTGTTACAAGAAATCCTTAGAAAATCACTTGTCCAGAGCCCACAAATCTTCTGCATGGGAAAAAGAACATGGGCTAAAAATGGTTGAGAGGCCAGATATCTCTACCAGAAGATCAACGCGAAATCGCAAATGTCCAGCTAAATTTGATCAGAGTGACAATGAAAGTGGTGATGTGTCTGATAGCAATCTAGATAAAGTCACTCCTAGTAAGGAAAACAATGAGTTTAACAATGAGTCTGAAGACAGCGGGAGTGAATATAATACTGATGAAGACAGGCAGGAAGAGGACACTTTAGGAGATGATACCGAGTCTGAAGAGCAAAGTGAAAAAGAGCATGATAAAGATAGCCATGAGCCTGATAATGACCTGGCAGGAAATATTTCTGAAGGCAACCTTTCCACTTATATGCCGGTCATTATTCAGAACAGTAACAAAAAATGTTTGCAATGTCCTAAGTGTGATACAACTTTTGATCGTGCAGGTAAGGGAATGAGATTTTCCTTCTTCATTTGTTTTAGTTTTATTCTTTTATTCATTTCATTTCTATATTGCCCAATAGCTGAAGTTCTCTGAGTGATTCACAACAATTAAAACCATAAAATACAACATGATAAAACATAATTCAAAAGTTTAGTTGGAAAGCAAACTAAAAGTTGTGCTTTGCCTCTGGACTATTTTTGGGGGCTCAAAGAGATATTTGTGCCCCTCCTGAGAATTGCTTACCTCACACTGTGGAAATCTAGGTCCTGTATATAGAGATAAATATTACAACATTCAGGAATGTTAGCAGTATTGATCAAAGTATGTAACTGACATTCTTAGGGCACAATCCTATGCATGTTTAGACAGAAAAAGTTCTACAACTCCAAGCATGCCCCAGCCAGCCATACTGGCTAGGAATGCTGGGAGTTGTAGGATTTTTTTCTGTCTAAGCATGCGTATTTATTATTTATTTACAGTATTTGTATACTGCTCCGTATCTAAGCAGATTTCGGAGTGGTGAACAATTAAAAAAAATTAAATGTGGGTGTCATATTGTCAACTAATTTTAAGAACACTGCTTTTAGATAATGCAGCATAGGCTTGTGTCCTTAGAGTGGTTACAGAAAATTAAAACCTTGCACATTCCTGTATATTGTAAGATCCATTGTACAGATGTTCTGATATATCTGCCTTTTTTAGGTAGTAGTGGTTTGCAGTAACTTAGGGCTACATCATATTGCTTAAAGATCTTCATTTTGAAAGGCATGTGAAGATTATATTTGAAAAAGAACACATACTCGTATTATCCATAGTATGCTTGCCTTCTCTGGACTTGCTCTTGTGTCTCTGGAGAGCCTATGTCCTCTTTGAAAAGATGGGAATGTTATTGTTAGAGGTTTGGACACATATGTGTTAGCATTTGGCCATTCTCTAAATCACTAGTCTTGAAACTGCTGGGTTGTGACTTCACTAGTGCCATCAGCAACCATATTTTAGAGTGAGAGAGAAAGAGGATGCCAGATCTAGGCCTGATTCAGATGCTTGCCCATGAGAGCATTCAGCAGTTCTGCTGGGATCACATGAAGGTACCAGTTGTATGAACTGAAGCTGCCACATTGTGGTGTGTATGTCAGTCACGTGGCTGCTGAAATGTATGTAATTGTGACCGCCCCAAACAGGGCTGCTGCAGCCATGTAAATTGTGGAGGCTTCATGTTCACCCCGAAACAAAGCATCAGTTCATACCAAGGCCCACCCAGGTTGTGACCATACCAGTGGCCCTGCATGCTCCCAGGGATAGTCAACCATCTGAACCATGCTTTTAGTAAAGATAAAAGAAATATATAAAATAAAATAAAAAAATTAAATGTGGGTGCTATATTGTGGACTTGGTTTAAGAACACTGCCTTTCGATACTGCAGCAGGCATAGTCTAGTTCAGGGCTCTCCAACCTTGGGTCCCCAGATGTTGCTGGACTACAGCTCCCAGAATCCCTTGCCATTAGCCATGCTGGCTGGGTATGCTGGGAGCTGTAGGCCAGCAACATCTGAGGACCCAAGGTTGGAGAGCCCTGGTCTAGTTTGTTTGTTTGTTTGTTTATCTTCTGAATGCTGGCTGGGTGTTCCGGGGATGTGAGGGTGAATGAGTAGCCTGTGGAGACAAGGTTAGCAGAGGAGCTGAAACTGATTAGCAATATGGGTATGAAGTCTGGAGAAGCAGCTTATTAGTTCCACCTCCAGCAACCAGTCCAACTAGTTTGAAGACAAGGGTTGAAGATTGGCTGCTAGAGGTGAAACTGACATTGCGCTTGTATATGTCTTGCATGGCATGTCTTCTTTGTGCAGACTGAGAGCTCTGTGCTGGTTGATCTGGTGGGGATGGCAGTGCCATTCCAAACACAACTTGGTTAGCTCTCACCCGTCCCTGGCCTGGTGCCCCCCAGATGTGTTGGACTACATCTCCCATCATGCCTGGCCATTCTGGTTAGGAATGATGGGAGTTGTAGTCCAACATATCTGGAGGGCACCAGGCTGGGGAAGGCTGAACTAGAGAGAATGGATGAACTATCAGAAATGTAACAAAATCCTATAATTTATATGTATCAATACTGGATGTTAGCAGTACTGTTTGCCAGCTGGTTATTTAAGAATTTAATGTAAGTGTGTTTTTTTGTAGGGAAATTTGAGAGCCACGCTCGTGTGCACACTGGTGAGAAGCCTTTTGAATGCGATATCTGTCATCAGCGCTATTCAACCAAATCCAACTTAACTGTACATAGAAAGAATCACAACAATGAGATTGAATTTCATAAAAAGGAACACAAATGTCCGTACTGTAACAAACTGCATGCCGCCAAAAAGACTCTGATAAAGCATGTAAAGAGGCAAGTATCAATGGAACTTGCACTACTGTGATTATAGAGTGTGAAAATGTGATCGCTTTTCAATATGAAGCAATCCAAAAGGTATTGAGACAGAAGATTATCTGTAAACAGTGGTCCACTGGAAATTATGGGAGTTGCAGACTGGAGGGCCCCAGGTTGGCAAAGGCTGATGTAAAGTATTGAGCAGTTCTGCACACTTCTATAAGTGACTCCTTGTTCCATGGGATTGAGAGTGCTTACATACCTCAAGCCAGTTAATATACTCACCTTTGGACATGTGCCCCGCCCCCTCCCCGATAACATATGAAGTGAGGAAGCCATGTGTATGCTAGTACAGGGTGTTTTTTTAAAAAATGGGGCAAAATACTGTTTCAAGCAGGGATGGGGAATGTGTGGCCCTTCAAATATTGTTGTATTGCAGTTCCCATCTGCCCTCACCATTGGCTATGCTGGCTAAGGGTGATGGGAGTTGCACTCCAAGAACATCTGGGGGGCCAAATGTTCCTGAATCTTGGTTTAAAGGAAGGAGGGACAGCACATGAGAATAATATTTGATAGCTGCGCTGATGCTGCAAATTTGGAATGCACAGGTAGTGCTGCTGTTTTAATGTATGCTATCTGAAAAATTATACAAAAATAAATATAAATCAAGAAGTGTTTGTAGCGAGTAGTCATCCAGTTTAGCACAGTAAGCAATACCAGAGCTCAAACGCATGATACGCTTTCTATTATCTCAAAATAATTTCACACTGGATCCCCCCCCCCCCCCCCCCCCCTTAGATTCCATCCTGAAAATGCACAGGAGTTTCTCTCCATCAAGAAGAAAAAGAGTGAAGCCTGGAAATGTGACGTAAGCATCGTTTTGATTTCACTGGGAAAAATGTGACGCTTTTTAATGTTTTGAATACTGTGCCTTGGATCCAGGAGCTGAGTTGCATGCAGTGTGGCTCTCTGGATTTTTCCTTTCCACTGCAACTCCTCATACTTCATTGGAAACTGCTCCAAAGGGTTCTTTGACTTTTTGGAACACATAATAATGGGGCACATGGAGCTGCAATGGGAAAGGAGCCTCGGAAATCCCAGATCGTGGGTGAAAGCTTTTTGCCATGCTCTTGGATTCTCCTCATTTTTTTAAATGCTATGTGAGCCAACAGGTATTTTAGTTTGAGCATAAATTGGGTTGTGACTTTAGAAAATTTGATCAGCGTGCAGGGTAAATTATTCTGAAGTTCACCAATCATAACTAAATCCAAAAGGAGCAGTTCTGAGTTCCGTTATATGCACTTTTGGGTATACCTTGTGTGATGAAGTATGCTTTAGCTTACATAGATGTGTATTTTACATACAGTAATACCTTGGATTACAAGTAACTTGGTTTGAGAGCGTTTTGCAAGACAAGCACATTTTTAAATATTTATTTATTTATTTTTGACTTGATATACAAGCGACGTCTTGCAATACAAGTACTGTTGTACAGCTTAAATTAAAAATCTCTATACAATTTTGGGGGGGGGGGATTTCGTTTTGATATAAGAGTGTTTTGGATTACAAGCACGTTTCCGGAATGAATTATGCTCTCAATCCAAGGCATGACTGTACATGTAAACCAAGCACATACATGAGGGATTTTTTTGGTGTGGAATTCTGGACACGTAGGAAAACCTGATACCCCCCCAAAGCTGAGAGAGAGTCAGAGACAACAACTTATTATTTGTTTTAGTAAAATTAAAATGAATTAAAATCACACATCAGGAGAATTAGACCTATACATATATGGCTACACCATACCAGTGTGGTGTAGTGGTGAGAGTGTTGGACTGGGACTCAGGAGATCCGGGTTCTAGTCCCCGCTCGGCCATGAGACTCACTGGGTGACTTTGGGACAGTCACTAACTCTCAGCCTAACCCACCTCACAGGGTTGTTGTGAGGGTAAAATGGAGAGGAGGAGGAGGATTATGTAAGCCACCTTGGGTTCCTTGCAGGAAAAAAGGTGGGATATAAATATAATAAATAAATAAAAAGATAACAAGCATTTAAAGTCAACACTGAGGCTAGGTGCAGTGGGAGGCATAGAAAATTTTGTGTGTGACTGCTTATGGGGAAGGGGGAAGAGAGTTGTGGGGGAGAAAGAAGTTTCAGCCTGGGATACTTTGAATGGGGGTGAAACATAATGGTGTGGGGGATTGTGAGAGGGTTTTGGGGGAAGGGTGTTAGAGCAAATGCAGGAATTTTGGAAGAAAGTGGCAGGGGGAGCTGTGCTGACCAGAACGTGGATCGGCTCCCCCGAACGTGGATCGGCTCCCCCGAACGTGGATCGGCTCCCCCGAACGTGGATCGGCTCCCCCGAACGTGGATCGGCTCCCCCGAACGTGGATCGGCTCCCCCGAACGTGGATCGGCTCCCCCCATCTGGTGCCACTGCCAAGTGGCTGTGTTGCCGGATGGGAGGAGCTGCGCTCTGCACAGTGGGGCAGTGCTGCTGAGTTCAGCAGAGGCAGCTTGCTCGTGAGATTGGCAGCAGCACCGACAGCCCTCACTGCGGCTTGCAAGGTCTGCTCGCGAGTCGGGGTGAGGGCTGCCCCTGCCCCTGCCCCTGCCCCTGCCCCTGCCCCTGCCCCTGCCCCTGCCCCTGCCCCTGCCCCTGCCGGCAGCGGTGGCTTGGAGGGGGAAACCTTGGTGCTCACACGTAATGTCCCATGGGAGACCTGCAGGAGGACTGAGGGGAGAAGAGGGGGAGGCACGGTACACCCTACCCTCGATGATGCGCCCGACCCACGATGCGCCCGATTGTCTGTTGGGCTCCTTGTTTGTAGGGTGGTTTATAAGCCAGACTGCAGCACTGTGCAGCAGTCACATGCAGATCTTGAAACTATGGAAATTGGAATGGTAGAGAAGTGAGTACCGGTAGTTCATAGTTGTGCAGTTGCTCTATAACACCTGGTACACGGCATTTCTAGAAAGATAATATTCTTAAAGGTTGAGCATTGGCATTATCTGTATAACTGCTTATCATCTAAGCATTAATACTGCCAAATATCTATCTATTTCCTGATATCCTGTCTTCCTTCAAGAAGGTCAAGGGCAAGGCTATGCAAGTGGCACGTTCCAGTGGGCATTCATAGTTAATGGTTGGTTGACCGTTCTGTCACTTCAGATTTGCAATAAATCTTTCACACGAAGGCCTCATCTAGAAGAACACATGATCCTTCACACCCAGGATAAGCCTTTCAAGTGTACCTATTGTGAAGAGCACTTTAAATCCCGCTTTGCAAGATTGAAGCATCAAGAAAAATTCCATCTAGGTACGGAAATCTCATTCTGGTATTAAATGTAGATATGTTTTTTCCATACATATTTATTGAATTGGGTGTAATGAGTAACTAACATTCAAGTCTTTTTCAGGATTGTGTTTGGGTATATTTGCATAAGCATTTTTAAAAAATTGCTCAAAGTAAGGAAAAAAAAAGACATTTTAATGAGATGAGTCTTCACTTAGAGCGGGGGTGGGCAACTTGTGGCCCTCTAGATGTTTTGGCCTACAACTCCCATCAGCTCTAGCTAGCATAGGCAATCATTATGGATGATGGCAACTGTAAGCCAAAACATCTAGAGGACCACAAGTTGCACACTGACTTAGTGTGGGGGATAATTTCAGCTGATCTGGTTATAGTCTGGGCTTTCTGTATCTCACAGCATACTGGGTGTGGGGATTTTTTCTGTCCTGCACGTGACTGTCCTGCACGTGACTGTGAATTTTGCTTTCATGCTTCCCCTTTCAGTTTGCCAAAGACCAAATTTGATATTTGTAGCTTGTTGCAGGGTCCCCTTGCTCACCCCCCCCTCCTCATTCCAAATTGGGAGATGAGGTGAAGATGGTTTTTAGTTTTAGAAGTGTCCTGAAGATAACTGGACAATATTGTATGGATTAGGACTATGCACATTTGACTGTATATGTGTTGCAATGCTATTGCAATGTGACACCCAGCACGTGGGAGTCAGGCAGGTTCAGGGCCTGGGCTTGTACTGCATATAGTGCTACGCTGTATTTTATTCAGGGAGACCAATGGTTGGATTTCCCAGTTTCTCTCTTCTAAGCTTAAAAGCAGCTGGGGTGCAACTTGGGTTGGCTCTGCAGTACTGGAGAAGAGGAGGCAACAATTTTCCTGCATGCTCTTTCCCCACATTGTATATATCCATTCTCCTTCCCAACTCCCATTACTAATAGCAGTTTTGTGAGTGGGGATTTCCGTTGAGGAAATGGCACAGAGGGAAAGGGTTATCCCCTTAGCACACAGGACTGGGTCCACATTAGCGCTTATCCGTGCACAAATGCATATACACTAAAGCTGCTTTTATGGCTAAAAGGAAAATGTCAGCAGATGCAATCATGGATCTCCTGCATCTTGTGTAGATTGACAAACAGATTGTGCCTCATCCACTAGGATTTTAGAAAGTGAAACAAAATTACCAGTAGAGGGCAGTGCTTGCCAAACTGAATACAGAAATGGAAGTTTTGACTTGTGTTTCTGTTTTAAAGGGCTTACAGTAAGTGAATGTTTTGCTTTTCAGCTTTGTATCCTTGTGCTCTAAAATAATGTGCTTTGTTATGACAAAGTCCACTTGCTCAAATTCCAAAAAAATGTAACTTGTATTCCTCTCAGGACCTTTTCCATGTGATATTTGTGGTCGTCAGTTTAATGACACTGGAAATCTGAAGCGCCATATTGAATGTACTCATGGAGGAAAGAGAAAATGGACTTGCTTTATTTGTGGAAAATCGGTTAGAGAAAGGTAGGTGGTAAAAGACATGTGACCAAATACATACAATGTTTTATATAAATTAGTAATTGTTTATATGTGCAATGCCTTGTGAAAGCTTGTATGATAAATACAATATGGTTGACCTAGTATTTCAGTCTTTGAGCTTATTCAAGGGGGCAATGGCAGAATCTTTCACAAAACAACCTAAAATAAAACTCTATTGGTCACCCCTAATTAGATCTCTGAATATGGCATCCCTAGTTTCCTTAGTGATTTCATGTAATCCTACTAGCTTCAAATAATTTACATCACACGGAATGACACCAGAAGCATATCTTAAATATGGGAAGTTATTTACTGTAAACTATGTAGAATTATTGCAGAATTATTTACTATAAACTATATATTAAAAAGCCAGTTCACATAACTCCATCATATTCTAGTACAAGTAGGACCTGCAACAAAACGTCCTATTGACGGTGCCAGACAGCCAACCATGCCCTCTTCCAGGATACTCCACACCCCCCACACACACAATCAGTCAGCATTCTCTGCCTGTTCAGCATGCTTAGACCTCATTGGGCTGTTTTTGGGTTCACCCCCTTACAGTTTTATTTGTACGGCATAGTGGTTAGAGTGTTGGACTGGGACTCAGGAGATCCGGGTTCTAGTCCCCGCTCAGCCATGAAGCTCACTGGGTGACTTTGGGCCAGTCCCTGACTCTTGGCCTAACCTACCTCACAGGGTTGTTTTGAGGATAAAATGGAGTGGGGGAGAAGGATTATGTAAGCCGCCTTGGGTTCCTTTCAGGGAAAAAGGCGGGGTATAAATATAACAAATAAATAAATAAAATATTGTGCTATTTTGACTATATAAGGATAGGCATCCTGAGAATGAAATTTGTATTAGCATAAGGCTCATCAAGAAACCCAGGATAAGGCTATGTAGATCAACAGAGGCCTGGTTCACAGTAGCTGTAATCACTAGTGAAGGAAACAGACTTAGCCTCTGTCCAGTGGTGTCCGGGAGTTGCCCCCTTTAGTTTCTATGGCATAACTGAATGTCGGGCATCATATAGATAGATAGACAGATATATATAGACACACACACACACTCTAACGGGGAACTTATTCTCGTATCTATTCTTATGTAGCCAAAAAGGCACCATCCTTGCACAAAAGGGGAGGTATCAGCAAGGTTGGGGAAACCCCAAGGTTTTGCTGAAGTACAAAAAAAAGCACTCCACCCTGCAACATTTTGCTGCAAGTCCCTCTACTTTGATTCTGAGGAGAAGGCACTACTCCTGGGGGCATCGTTTCAATGAAGGGCACTGCAGAGCAAAATCTGTGAAGGAATACAAAGGGTAAAATCAGGAACTGAACTGGGGGCATGCTGACTTTTATTAATTAATTATTTGGGGGTTAAATTTGTATTCCTCCTTTTCACAAAATATTGCTCAAGGCAGCTATTGCACGCTGGTGGTTGTCATCTTAAAAACTGTAGCATGGTAGTCTGAGTTTGCTGGTGAGCACAACAGGCCATGCCCAGGCCTTACCCCTGCAAATGCTTGGGAAGACCAGGCATGGTTGCCAAGTCCTAGCCTTGTGATAGACCAGAGGGGGTAAGGGATTTGCCTTTCCAGTGATCTGTTTGAGGAACAGCCTATATTTAATTATTCTTCCTGCTCCCCGTCTACATTGGACTTTGGAACTACATAGCACAGTGAAAGGACTAGAAAATATATTCTTCGTAACAGTTCAATTTCTCGCCTCCAGAACAACTTTGAAAGAGCACTTAAGAATCCATAGTGGAGAGAAGCCTCATCTGTGTAGTATTTGTGGGCAGAGTTTTCGTCATGGAAGTTCATACAGGTAATGAAGCCTATATTGTTTTGCTGCTGTTGGCAATGCTCTGTAATTATTTTATTTATAATATCTGCAGCACAGGTTTTTTTCCTCGAAGAGCTCAAGGCAGCTAACAGCAAAGCTAACAGCAAAGCTAACAGCAAAGCTACTAAAAGAAATAAAGAATATCCCTGTTAGCAAAAATGAGCTACTAATAATGCAATGCTATGCATGCCTACTCAGAAGTAAGCCCCTCTGAGTTCAGTGGTGTTTACTCCTAAATAAGTGGATATAAGCTTGCAGCCTGGAACTACATCACACGATCCACTCCCCCCAAATTCCAAGGTGTTCTGATTTCATATGTTAAGCTAAGCTCTACGGTTAAAGAACAGTATGAAAATCAGTAGGCGCATAGTGATTCTTATTCTGTTGTATGTGCCAGGAAACAAGTGTCTTATCCCATGGCATGCTGAGCCATTGATAAGTCACAGTACTAATTCTGGAGATTACTATATGAACACTTGTGTGATGGCAGATTGGGTTTAATCTTGAACATAACAGACCCTGCCCAGGACTAACCTTGTGTGCTTATTAATTCCAGGCTTCATCTGCGAGTCCACCATGATGATAAGAGGTATGAATGTGAAGAATGTGGGAAGACATTTATTCGCCATGACCATCTGACAAAGCACAAAAAGATACACTCAGGTAGGCAATGGCATAGACGTTGGCTTTCTCAGTCAGACTCCAGGAACACATAATTTTTGCATATTTTTAAGGCAGTTGTGTGTTCTTTCTTTTTTAAAAAAATATTATTATATTTATATCCTGCCTTTTTTCCTCTGAGGAACCCAAGGTGGCTTACATGATCCTCCTCCCCATTTTATCCTCACAACAACTCTGCCAGGTAGGGTAGGTTAGGCTGAGAGTCAGTGACTGGTCCAAAATCACCCAGTGAGCTTCATGGGACCAGATCTCCCAAGTCCCAGTCCAGCACTCTAACCACTACACCACACTGGCTCGCTTTATGCAGTTAACATATATATAGCATAAAATAATGGACTGCTGAAAGGGAGGAGCATGCTTTAAGACCCATCTGTTTTCACCATATTAAGACAGAGTGGTCAGAGGTGGTGTGTGTACATTCATATATAACCAGAGAGTTGGATCCAGATTGGCCATTCCATGAATGGAAGAACTGCTTCCATTCACTGTAGGCACAAAGATCCAGTGGAGGCTCATTGTTAGAGGAAAGGAGTATGGAGGTGATCTTTGCTAATTCCCCCTTCCCATTACAGCCCCCTGCATCATGTCTCATGCTGCTTCAGAGGGTCCCCCAGCTCCAGAACAGATTTTTAGGAGATACAGTGGGCTGCAGGGAGAAGGAGAAATTGTGAAAATTGCCTCCCTACCCCCTTCCTCCACCATGAAACTCCACTAAACACTACCATGGATCCAGCCCATAATGTATAACATTACAGAAAAAAATAGTAAAGTAGGGTTTGTTTTTTAAATTAAGAGTTCAGACACAAGGTTACCATACATTACAATAGTTGAAGTAGCTCTCTTAAAACAAGTGGATTGTTATTGAGTATGGAAATTGTGATGTCATGTGATGCCATCAACTGCATCTAGGAGTTTCATTTTTATGAGGCTGTTTTTAAAGCTCTTTCAGAAATGCCCAGTTGTTTTGTTTGCTTGAAACAAAAGTGAAACTATAGTATACTACAAAAACAAAAACCTCACAAAAAACTGGTATCAACAAAAGAGAGCAAGTGTAACAGGAAAAGAAACACTAAGAGGTGCCTTGAAAGTTAATCTTCCACTTGGGTCAAAACAGAGCAGCTCCTGTTCTAGAAATAAGTGCTGTGAGAAATACAGCACGTGTTTAAGATGTGCCTTTCTCTAAGGACTGGTTCGGACATAATACATTTCCAAGTTTTAGTGTTGTGTGCATGAGCTGCAGTGAGTGTCAGGTTCACGCCCTACTCTCTTCTCTTTTGCATGCCGCGGAGGAGATAGAAGCTTTTGGTTTTAAACTAACTACAGTTTCCCATTACATCTGAATTACATCTGAGAAACTCTGGATAGTTCAAACTATTGTTGGTGAGCAAGCCAGGACTATGACTTGATCATGGTTTGTTTGAACAAAACATAATTTAAACCATCTAAGAGTTGCCCAAGTGCAGATATAACTGGGAACTCTGGTTAATTTAAAACCAGCTTTTGATCTCTCCTGGCAATTGACAAAGTGGAGCAGGGACACACATGAGCCTGAAGCTGACTGTGGCTTGTGAACATCATGCTAAACTACAGTTTAGTGTTATGCCCAAAGTAGCCATAAGTGTATGAAAGTGCACATGACTATTTGTAGTTTTCTGGCAGACTGTTGATTTTCCTTGTTTGGATGCCTTTAGTTTTTGGTTTGTTTTTTAAAAAATTAGAGCTAATTCAGATTGTGTTGTTGGTTCTCGTTAGGTGAGAAGGCCCATCAGTGCGAGGAGTGTGGAAAATGTTTTGGCCGACGGGACCACCTCACTGTTCATTATAAAAGTGTTCATCTAGGAGAAAAGGTGTGGCAAAAGTAAGTTTTATTTTAATTCTGAAACATACTCATATTGTGAGCAAATTTTGGACATGCTACTATTTACAATATGGCTTGGTTCAAGTAAAACTATCTTGATCCGATAAACCATGATTTATCAGACTGAGAAGGAGCCTTGTGCCAACGCACTCCTCCTCACCCTCCCCTTGCACATCAGGCTTTGAGAAAGTTACTGTAGTTTGTTAAACCACAGTCTGCATAATGTCTGAATTGGGGAAACTCTGGTTTAAATACTGTTTCAAACCTGCAAGTGGGAGCATTTTAGGTCAGCAAAACTCTGTGGGTGGAAAGGCCATACTCACTTGGCACCAGTTCCCTGATCTCCAAAGCAACAGCAAGGACTGCAGATTAAATTTGCAATGGCCTATGGCTAAAGCAATAAACATATGATGATGACTGCAGATTAGTTTAAAAACAAAAATGGGATATCCTGATCTTGGATTGCATGTGTCACACCTAGTTTGTTTCTGATGCTAAAATGTATATGCTGTTTCTTTCTTTCTTTCTTTTTTGTTTGTTTGTTTGTTTCCAAAAGCAGCCCCTGAAACAGCATACAACAACACACACTCTCTCTTGAAATAACACAAAGTAAAAATCAGTACCAGTTAGTTTTACCCCAAGATGCCAGTAGTAAGCACACAGGGCAAAGTTGCTTTAACTTTTGCTGCTTTTTAGCGTTGTACATAATTTGGTTCAAATTACCTTGAGATCAGAGGGAAATGAAATGCAGAAAATACATTCAGTGATAATTACCTTATTAATGGTGACCATTCACAAAATCGTTGTTGGATTATAACAGACACCCTTGTGTTGGTAAGCTGATGAATACATGTAATGTGCAATAAAACTGTGGAGAAAGCCAACCTAAAACCCCTTTCTGACACACACACACTCACCAAGGAGGGGGGAAGGAGACCCAGGTGGGAGAGACAGCCAGTCTCCACAGAGACCAACGGGGACAAACAACATCTGCATAGAATCACCCCAGGGGGGAAGGCAGGAAACATCCCCAGGTTCGTCAATGCCCTCTTATAGCAGCCCCATCTACATAAGACTTGAATACCTTGGCAGAGCAGACATTTCGGCATCCATAAGAAAGGGCCATTCAACACCACAGGATGGGACCATTAAGCAGGTGGCTTCAAAGGGACCCCACCCACCTGAGGAGGGTGGCAACCCACCTGATTGGCCGCCCACCTGAAGAGGGTGGCAACCCACCTGATTGGCCACCCACCTGAGGAGGGTGGCAACCCACCTGATTGGCTGCCCACCTGAGGAGGGTGGCAACCCACCTGATTGGCCACCCACCTGATTGCAGAGGGAGGGGCTACCTGAAACCCAAGGTATAAAATACCCTGCGCAAGGGAACTGAGTTGTTGGACCTGATCAGCAGTCTTGCCCCATGCTTGGGGTAAGGGAACGAAGGGATCGGCAACCCCGGGTAGCAGCACCCGGCGTGCTCCAGCTAGCTGAAATCACTGGCCGCTTGGGTTGACCGGACCCCCGGGAAACCAAGCTGAAATCACTGGCCGCTTGGGTTGACCGGACCCCCGGGCAACCAAGCTGAAATCACTCACTAGCCGCTTGGGTAGACCGGACCTCCGCCGGGAACCCAGCTAGCTGCTTGGGTAGACCGGACCTCCGCCGGGAACCCAGCTAGCAGCATGCGGTTGACTGGGCCTCTACTGGAGCCCGAGCTGAACTAACTAGCTGAGAGCCCTGAAATCACGGTGTCCTTGAGACTTCTTGCTTGCTACTTTGTGCTGTACTGATAAGCTGTATTGCTGGCGTGTGTCTGGGTTTGTGAAGGTCATTTTGTAAATAAACTTGTTTTATAAAAGATACTTTTGTGGCTATAAGTTATCCCTTTGTTCTAGGCTAAGGGTGATAGTCGCTGGGGGACCTCGGAGAAGGCCCGCCCCCAGGACTCGCTACCCCCTTAGTATTGAACCCGCGCAGAAGACCAGGTTGGCGGTCTTCCACTTGGTGGCAGCGGTGGGATAACTTATTAGCCCAGAATATCTCCCAGACCCAAAGTAGCAAGAGCCTAAGGATCACCATGGGCGACCCAGAGCCTGACGGAGCCACTGGGGGAGCCGAGCCACGGCGGCCCCTGCCCGCAACCCCCATCACCCCGGGGTTGGCGGCGCTGATCCGGCAGACGGAGCGGCAGAGGGAGCTGCTGGCAAGTCTGGGGCCGGGTGCCCGACCCAGGGGCCGCCCTATCCCAGTTCCGACAGATGGGAGAGAGGATGTGTGGACCGAGGACCCCGCTCCCCTGGAGCCCCTGGAGCCCTTCGAGCTTCCCTCGGACTGGATGGCACACGAGCGGGAGAGGATGGCCCACGAGCGCGAAATGATCCGGATGCAGATGGAGCTGGCCAAGATGCAGCTTGAGGCGGGGAAAACTCCCCCGATTGTCCCCTCCGCTCCTCCCCCTCTGTCGTGGGACCGCAAGGCGTTCCCCTACTACAAGCCAGGGCAGGATGTCCTGATGTTTTTGCACATTTTTGAAATGGCGTGCCAGGAGCAGCGGGTCCCCGACAACTTGCGGTTGTCCGCCCTGCGAACCCAGGTCAGTGGGGACCTGGCTGACCTCCTCGGGGCTCATCTGCGGAAGACCCCGGCAAGCTACGAGGCGTTCAAGGCAGCGGTCAGACAACACTTCGCCCTCTCCGCCGAACATTGCCGGCGAAGATTTCGAGAGGGTAAACCTTCCCCTGGGACCACCCACGTGGCATGGGCAGCCCAGGTAATGCACGTCTGCGAGTCCTGGGTGGAGGCTTCCCGGGCCTCCACCCTGAAGGAAGTTGTCGAGCTGATCGCCATGGAGCAGTTCTTCACCACCATCCCGAAGGAGCTGGCCGCTGTCGTGAGGGATCAGAAGCCCCGTACCTGTGAGGCGGCGGGGATCATGGCCGACGAGATGGGGCTATACCAGACGGCCCCATCCACCAAGGGAAGTTCCGCGGCCGTGGCAGAGAAGAACCCGGAGCCGGAAAAGGGCCTGCCCCGACGGCGTGGGGAGGCCCCTCGGACCAAGGGGAACCAAAACCCTCGGTCTGGGGCCTGCTTCCACTGTAACGAGATGGGACACCTGCGGCGGGATTGCCCCAAGCTCCAACCCAAGAACCGGGATGCCCGTCCCTCACCGAGGAAAGTAGGACGCGTCGCGGGTGCTGCAGCCGCTCAGGACAACGACAGCGACGACGAGCGACGGTCGGTCCTCTCCCTCCATGCAAGCATCCCCGAGGATCGCGGTGCCGAGGAGGAACTCCAGGATTGGGATTCCTACCGTCCTGAACCCCGTGCATCGCTGTATCGCATCGCCTCCCCGGACCAGCTGAGATGGAGCCGCAAGCAATTCTGTGAGTCCATCTATATCAATAATGTTCCCCGGGTGGGGTATAGGGACACTGGGGCAGATGTAACGGCTCTGCCCCGGGACCGCGTAGAGAGGTCCCAACTTTTGTCAGGACGTACGTGTACGATCAAACCCTATAACTCCCCCGACATCACCGTCCCCATCGCCCGGGTCCGGATCAAGTACCAGGGGTGGGAAGGAGAGTTGGACGTAATCATCCATCGCCAAAAGGAGTGGGGCATCATCATCGGGAACGACCTCGCGTTCCGGGTGGCCAAAGCTAAGATGGGGGTCGTCACCCGGGGACAGGCAAGGCGAGGGGGGCCGCCCGTAACCGCACCGGTCCCAAAGCCTAAGCCCGTGCCCCCTCCACCACCCGGGGTGACCCCATCCCCTGCGGGGCACCCCGGGGAAAACCAGGCCATAGCGGAGCCCCCGAAGGACGAAGGGTTTGCTCAGATGGCTAAAGACTTTGGGACACAAGCCCAATTCAAGGAAGCCCAGCGGCTGGACCCATCCCTGCGAGAGTGTCGCGCCCTGGCCAACCAAGACCCCGGGGTTTCCCTTGCCACGGAAAGATTTATCTGGGACAATGGAACTTTGTACCGGGAGTTCGAGCCAAAGGGGGAAGTGGCACCGGGGCGCAAGCAGAGGCAACTGGTGGTTCCCCAACGGTACCGCCGTGCCGTGTTGCACCTCGCCCACGACGTGGCATGGGGAGGACACCTGGGGCAAAAGCGGACCCAAGCTCGAATTACAGAGGGGTTCTACTGGCCCATGATCGCCTCCGACATTAAGGCTTACTGTCGGTCCTGCGATGTGTGCCAGCGAGTGGGACACAATCGCGATCACCCAAGAGCTCCCCTTCAGCCTTTTCCAGTGGTGGGGATCCCTTTTGAGCGGATTGCTATGGACATAGTGGGTCCCCTGAACCCGCCCACCAAGACGGGGAAAAAGTTTGTACTGACGGTAGTGGACTTTGCCACCCACTACGCGGAGGCTTTTGCGCTCGCCTCCATCTCTGCAGCCAGCCTGGCTAAGACTCTGCTCTCTCTCTTTGCCCGCTTAGGAATGCCCCGCACGGTCGTGTCGGACTGCGGCACCGGGTTCATGTCTAAACTGTTCCAGAAGATGTGGGACCTGGGGGGGGTTGACCATGTAACTTCGGTGCCTTACCACCACGAGACCAACGGACTGGTTGAACGCTTCAACCAGACTTTGGGGAAAATGATCCGGGCGTACGCTAGCCGTCACCCGGGAACTTGGGACCAAGCCCTACCCTACCTCCTCTTTGCCTACCGAGATGCTCCGCAGGAAAGCCTCGGGTTTTCCCCGAATGAACTGATGTTTGGCAGAGAACTACGGGGGCCCTTGGCTTTGTTGCGGGAGGAATGGGAGGGGGCTGCCGGCAGTTCGCCCGTGCCGGTTCACACTTTTCTGCGGCGGCTACGGGACACCCTCCACAGCGTTCGAGAAGCCGCCCAACAGCATCTGAAGGCAGCCCAGCAGCGGCAAAAGGAGCTGTATGATAGAACCGCAGTAGCCCGGACTTTTGAGGTGGGTGATAAAGTGCTGGTTCTGCGTACCCTCAAAACGGACAAGCTGTGTCTTAAGTGGGAGGGTCCAGGGACTGTAGTTGAGAAACTTGGACCAGTCAACTACAAAATACTCTTTGCTGGGACTCCTGGAAAATGTAAAGTGTTTCATGTGAACATGCTGAAATTGTATGTAGACCGGGGTGCGGGACTGGGCTGTGTGAAGGAACATAATGATAAGGATTTCGCTGATGGGGATCTGTTGGGAGAATGGGGGGATAGTGGGGGAATGGAAGAAATCTCACTGTCACCCGCCCTGTCCGAGGCTCAGCGGGAGCAAATGAAGCGGGTGCTGGATGAATTTGGGACCATGTTCTCAGACCGCCCCGGGCGGACCCCACTCATCCAGCACACCATTCAAACGGGTGACAGCCCCCCTCTGCAATCTCTGCCATACCGGGCGGTGGGACCCCATGCCCAAGTCATTGCTGAGGAGGTCAAAGCCATGTTAGACCTAGGGGTGATCGTCCCTAGTTCTAGCCCATGGTCCTCCCCGATTGTCCTGGTGGCCAAAAAGGATAGGGGGGTGTGGTTCTGTGTGGACTATCGGAAAATCAACAAGGTGACCGTCCCTGACCCCTACCCCATCCCCAACATGGATGTCTTGCTGGAGAAGCTAGGGAGGGCCAAGTACATTACCACCCTAGACCTCACCAAGGGCTATTGGCAAGTTCCGCTGGACGCGGATGCTGCGCTCAAGTCTGCCTTTGTCACACACCTGGGTTTATTCCAGTTCACCACTCTTCCCTTCGGAGTCCGGAATGGTCCGGCAACCTTTCAGAGGCTGGTGAATGGAATGCTGAACGGGTTGGGAGAATTTGCCTGCGCCTATCTGGACGACATAGCTATCTTTAGCTCCACTTGGGAGCAGCATCTGCAGCATGTCCGGCGGGTCTTCCAGCGGATCCGGGACGCTGGGTTGACGGTGAAAGCAAAGAAGTGCCAGGTGGGGCTAGGGGAGGTTGAGTACCTTGGACATCGCGTCGGAGGGGGGAGCATCAAACCCATGGAAGCTAAGATCGAGTCGGTTCAGAAATGGCCCCAACCCGCAACCAAAAAACAGGTGCAGGCTTTTCTGGGACTTGCAGGGTACTATCGGAAGTTTGTGCCACACTTCAGTCAGCTAGCAGCCCCTCTGACTGATCTTTGTAAGAAGCGCCACCCGAACAGGGTCCAGTGGACCGCGGCTTGCCAGACCGCTTTCGACGGGTTAAAAGCCTGCCTCATGGCAGCTCCCATTCTGCAAGCCCCAGACTTCGAATCCCCCTTCGTTCTACAGACGGATGCCTCTGAGGCCGGGATGGGGGCGGTGTTGTTACAGGAGGTGGGAGAAGGACTGCGCCCCGTTGCCTACCTGAGCAAGAAGCTCCTGCCCAGAGAACGTAGTCTTGCCACCATTGAGAAGGAGTGCCTGGCCGTGGTGTGGGCCATCACCAAGTTGCGCCCCTACCTCTGGGGGAGACGGTTCCGCCTGCAGACTGACCATTCCCCCCTGTGCTGGTTAGATAGAGTCAAGGGCAACAACCAAAAACTCCTACGGTGGAGTCTGGCGTTGCAAGACTTTGACTTCGAAATTGAGCACATCAAGGGTAAGGACAATGTCTTGGCTGATGCACTCTCCCGGGCTTTCTCAGGTGATGGGCAAGTCGATGGGAAATTGGGGTGTGGGACCCCAATGCCATCTTTTCCCCGGGGGGAGATGTGGAGAAAGCCAACCTAAAACCCCTTTCTGACACACACACACTCACCAAGGAGGGGGGAAGGAGACCCAGGTGGGAGAGACAGCCAGTCTCCACAGAGACCAACGGGGACAAACAACATCTGCATAGAATCACCCCGGGGGGAAGGCAGGAAACATCCCCAGGTTCGTCAATGCCCTCTTATATCAGCCCCATCTACATAAGACTTGAATACCTTGGCAGAGCAGACATTTCGGCATCCATAAGAAAGGGCCATTCAACACCACAGGATGGGACCATTAAGCAGGTGGCTTCAAAGGGACCCCACCCACCTGAGGAGGGTGGCAACCCACCTGATTGGCCGCCCACCTGAAGAGGGTGGCAACCCACCTGATTGGCCACCCACCTGAGGAGGGTGGCAACCCACCTGATTGGCTGCCCACCTGAGGAGGGTGGCAACCCACCTGATTGGCCACCCACCTGATTGCAGAGGGAGGGGCTACCTGAAACCCAAGGTATAAAATACCCTGCGCAAGGGAACTGAGTTGTTGGACCTGATCAGCAGTCTTGCCCCATGCTTGGGGTAAGGGAACGAAGGGATCGGCAACCCCGGGTAGCAGCACCCGGCGTGCTCCAGCTAGCTGAAATCACTGGCCGCTTGGGTTGACCGGACCCCCGGGAAACCAAGCTGAAATCACTGGCCGCTTGGGTTGACCGGACCCCCGGGCAACCAAGCTGAAATCACTCACTAGCCGCTTGGGTAGACCGGACCTCCGCCGGGAACCCAGCTAGCTGCTTGGGTAGACCGGACCTCCGCCGGGAACCCAGCTAGCAGCATGCGGTTGACCGGGCCTCTGCTGGAGCCCGAGCTGAACTAACTAGCTGAGAGCCCTGAAATCACGGTGTCCTTGAGACTTCTTGCTTGCTACTTTGTGCTGTACTGATAAGCTGTATTGCTGGCGTGTGTCTGGGTTTGTGAAGGTCATTTTGTAAATAAACTTGTTTTATAAAAGATACTTTTGTGGCTATAAGTTATCCCTTTGTTCTAGGCTAAGGGTGATAGTCGCTGGGGGACCTCGGAGAAGGCCCGCCCCCAGGACTCGCTACCCCCTTAGTATTGAACCCGCGCAGAAGACCAGGTTGGCGGTCTTCCACTAAAACAAACAAACACTTTGCGTGTGTTCTAACTACAGGAGATAGTGCTGAACTTTTTGATGAACTGTAAATTTGCTTTTCCGTTCTTTGTGAAGAAGAGACTGAAATGGTTCACAAACAGTGACCTAATGCATTTACATCTTTCTACAATACACAAATTAAAAACAGGAAACATTGAACAGTTAAACCTATGGTTTTTAAACACTGTTCATATAAGCACTGAAAATGTTCCTGGATGGGCAGCTGATCTTCTAACACGTTTCTATTTCTTTGTTTTTCTTTGAAGGTACAAAGCAACATTTCATCAGTGTGAAGTCTGTAAGAAAGTTTTTAAGGGAAAATCAAGTTTGGATATGCATTTTAGGACACATTCAGGTAAAGAGTCTTAAACTACTATAGATCAGCAGAGTATTTGTAATGTTTCATATTCTGATTTGTACTAGTAGCAGGAAAGAACACTGAGCAATTTCAGTGATCACACAGAGTTGACTTCCTTCCTTGCTACCATTGACACATAAAAGTTGCTATAATGTTCCTGCAATGTCAGTGCAACATCACATTTTTGTGTCACATAGTGTACTTTAGCATATTAAAAGTGAGTTTAGACTGCAGAGGGGTAATTTCACATTTGTGTACTTCCCAATGTCAAAACCTCTGTCATGTGGAAAGCTAGCACTTCTGAGACTTAAGGTACAATCCTATACATGTTTATACAGAAAAAAGGGCTACAACTCCCAGCAGGCCAACCAGCATAGCTGGCTGGGGTATGCTGGGAGTTGTAGGCCTTTTTTTCCTGTCTAAATGTGCATAGGATTGCACCCTAGAGTAAACAGTCTTCCTGATATTGTAGTTTTTAAATGCAGGGCATTCTTGCTATGGGGGAGCATTCAGTCCATGCAGCCCTCTTATCTGTGGTCTGAAGTGGCATAGTCCATGAAGTGCTGGACCATACAGTTGGAAATGCCTATACATTTTATCTCAGAAAAGTTGATAATGTATTTTTATATATTTCTGTAAGAAAGCAGGTTATCACAAAATAGAATTCTCAATGCCAGTTTGTGGCTGTTTTGGTGAACTGTAATTATGCAAGCAGCTTGGGCATTTTTTTTAAAGCTTACAAACCAGTTTCTTTATTGTTCACTTTGCAGAGTTATTAAAGCATATTTTTTTTTAAAAAAGAATGACAATAAAGTTTAAAATGGCTTCTCTGTCGTCGTCGTCGTCATCCCAGATATATGCCAGACATTCTGTGTTCTGTAGAAATTACTTGACAAAATGCTTCTGCATTCAGCAATGAAACTTAAGAACAATATGAAGGTGGCAGGAACAGGCAGAGGGAACATCAGGGCCTGCTCTGGTCGGACTGCCCTCCCCCCAGGGCTAACTGATGCTCTGTTTTTTGTTTGACTGTACATCGCTCAGAGTGGCCAGATGACTGGCCAGATGGGCGATTCAAAAATAGAATAAATAAATAAATGTACTATTGCTGTAATTGGTGATATGTTTACTTTATTAATGGTGACTTTTCAACACAGGTGAGAAGCCATACAAATGTCAAATATGTAACCAGTCCTTCAGGATCAAGAAGACGTTAACTAAACACATGGTTATTCATTCAGATGCTCGCCCTTTTAACTGTCAATACTGCAATGCAACATTTAAACGAAAGGACAAGCTGAAATATCATACCGACCATGTGCATGGAGGAAAGCCTGCAGAAGAATCACTAAGCCCACTGTCGGAGGAGAAAATCATTTCTTTGCCAACCCAGTACACGCCTGAGGACAAGGCTTTTCAAAGTGACTCTAAACCATTCATGGAACAGACCAAGGCTTATGAAGCAGAAACCAAAACAATGCTACAGAATGTATCCCCAGACACGTGTGTGCCAGTAACACTGATACCTGTTCAAATGCGTGAAACTCAGTCTGATCTTGTACAGCATACTACCCCTGTTACATCCTCCCCTCATAACATTCTTCCTCCGCAGCCCCCTCCAACAGACTATCAGCAAACAACAGATCTGGCATTTCTAGAAAAATATACTCTCACTCCACAGCCTGCAAATATAGTTCATCCGGTCAGGCCTGAGCAAATATTGGATCCTAGAGAACAGTCTTATCTTGGGACACTACTGGGTCTTGATACGGCTCCTTCTGTACAGAATATTTCAAGTAATGAACATTCATGAATGCATCTAATGGAAAGTTACATTCCATTAATTTTACTAATTCATTTAGCTAGCGGAAGGCTAACATGCCTGTTTGCATTTTCTTTGGCTTCCTCAGTCTTTTGAAAACTGTTGAGCACAAGGAAAACAAGTGTTGGTTTTTTAATGCAGTGGTTTAGCATTCGAGGTATATTCATCATGTGGTTTTTAAAAATTGTATAGATATTTTTAAAGACTTTCACAAGGTACTAGAGTCAAGAAATCCTTATGACATGTCTGGTAAATTGCAGATAACTGTTCACTTTTTGTGTTTTAACTTTCCATGCATGAAAATGTTCTGGAAAGCTTTAGGGTGAAAACCACACAAGCCCCTCTTTAAGTTGCAGATTAGCTTCATCCCAAATGAATGTCATGTTAATTTGTAAAATTATTTGCATTTATTTGCATTTCAACATCAGAATCTGAGAAAGTAAATAAAAGGCTGCAGTCGGCTCCATTAAAGTTAATGGAGTTCTGCCATTGGTGTTAGTAGGAGCAGGACTACATATATGTGTCAATATGTGACGCACACACTAGAAACCAATAATTTAACCATTTCTTGGTTGCTTAATCTAGAGTTCATGTTGTGGAGGAGATTCAAAACATTTGAGAATCTTTTATTTGAGGTCATTACATTTGACAATAATATGTCATAATTAAAATCTGCAGAAAGGCAGGCTCAAATACAGTTGAAACATTAATATGAACTACCTTTATTATGTTTGTGATATCAAGTAATGTGGCAGTCTGGTCTACAACCAGGTTAAATCCAGTGTAGGTTAAACATGCATTGATTAGCTTAATGTATGTAGACTAAACCTTTGAGGATCAAGGGTTGATTCAGCGACCACTTATACTTCCCTTCCATCCATAAATCCAAGGGTCTCCATTACTCTCCATTAATGGGTCTCCATTACTCGGGAGAAGGGTACATACAGTCTTTGATCTAGATAGCTTTAGGTAGGATGCCGACAATGGCAGCATATCAGTCTGTGGATTAAAATGATTTAAAGACTGTTCTGACAATATCTACCTCCACAATGAGATTGGGAACAGCTTTATGGATTCTGTACTTCACTTCAGTGTACCCTGAGGGAAGTGGAGAATTTAACACCCAAACCAGGAAACCCAGCATTAATTTGATGAGATCCCTTGGTCTGGATGCTCCTAAATGTGGTGAGAAGAGCAAGAAAGCATGTGAACCTGATGCTCACTGCTGATCTTGCCCTGGGGCAGTAAGTAATGCTTCCAGACAGAGGGCTTTTAGCACTACCAATCAGAAGGCATTGTGCAGCTATTCTGTCTTTTTCTCCTTAATGGATTTTCTGCAGTAAGAGAAAAGACTGAAGAAGCTGCAGGAAAACACAGGAGGGTTACAAGAGGAAGACAATGTCATCTGGAACTCCCCCCCCCCCCCATAAAATTCTGTGAATGAGGTAGGGCAATTTTGTGATAAATGCTTTCTTTGGGAGCCCCCTGTGTGAATAGCCACTTAGGTCAAAATGGAATGAAGATAATCCTTTCTTGAGAAATATCCTTTTGATAAGAACTGTGACTTTCCCTGTTTTCACCTGTGTGCTCAGGGTGCAAGGTGATGTTCAAAGGCAAAATGAAAGTAATGAATTCAGCAGTAAATCATTCCCACTATCATATTGACTACAAAACCTCAAGTAAACCCCAATGTTCTCTAACAACCTCTTTTCATTTTGCCTTGTTAAATGCCTACTTAAGATTTGCTAAACAACTTTTTCCATCTTTTGCTAAACTTGTTTATCCAGATGCCTTAGCAACATTTTTCCATGGTAAAGAACTGTTTTAAAATTATGAATGTACTGTGCATTTTAATTCATGTACTTTAATGCTGTATTCAGGAGGAAGATCCAAGTGAGCAAGTTTAACTGAGCAATCATAGGTAAATTTACTTGGAAGTAAGATTCTATTGAAATAAATGTGTCTTCTGAGTAAAGTTGGTTTTGATTTTACTGCTGGGTTGAAAGCAGTCAGCTGTAAATCTTGACAGTGACTAGCATTTTTAACATTTGATAATGTTAAAAAATGTAGATAATTATGTACCATTTCTAACGTTGTTGAGAACTGTCCGGAGATGCAGAAAACTATTTTTGGTCCCACATATAACTTTCATTTATTTTCTTTAGGTAGCTGTGGAAAGGACCTAAAGTGTATTTGAGGCTTCAGAAAGATACCAATTGGTTCTGCAGTCCCCAGCAAATGTAGTACTCATTACAGTATTTATCTAAACAATGATGGAACCAAAAGCTAGCTTGATGTTGGGCAGTCTCTGTTCTTGCTTGTGCGTTAAGTTCAGATGATCCTTAAACAGATAGTTGCTACATGTTTCCTTGTGAGTATTATGCAAATTAAGATTGGATCCAAAAAGGTTGAAGAGGTTTTTAACATTTTAATTGTTCCCTAAATACACCAAAGATACCTGTTCACTGTTAAATAGTACTATAATATGTTGAATTGAACATACCTATTGAAAGATTGGTCCAAAGAGGCACAAATAAGTCCTGGGTTTATGGCTGTTTCAGGTTTAGTTCATACAAGAGGTGTGTGTGTGTAGGGTGTATGTATGTATGTGTGTAGCAAGACTAGAAACATAGAGTAGTCCCTTTGATTTCAATTAAATTAGTCATGACTATCTTAAGCCCCATTGCAATAGGTCTGCTCTTTAGTATAACTAAATCTGGATCCAACCCAATACTATATCTATTTTGGCATCCTTTTGATACTCTAGAAAATAAGCTCCATTGCCCCATCTCTTCCAATGTTGGTGTGTTCAGTAGAGAGGGCCGCATGAGCTGGAAGCTGCTTATTTTTAATTGCTTGTGCTTAACAATTTGTGTGTTGTACTGACCCTTTTGATACTAAACTACAGCTAACTGGACTTGTGCTTACTCTGCAGCATATTTATTCAGAAATTGTTTCAAATGATGTGGCCCTTAAAAAAATCTTTATTTTAACTTGGAGATCATGAAATTAAAAATAATAATGTTGACTTCCTTGAATCTATAGAATTTTTACAGTCACATTTTCGCTTTAATCTTTCTAGCACCGCAATGTAAAGAAAGGTTTTCTAATGAGCTCACAGGCCGTGGTTTGCCCATCTCTCTCCTAACTTGACCTTCAACCACTATTGGAGAGCATTGCTCATAAAACAGAGCATATCTTTGAGGACATGGCAGTCACTAATGCTCTATTGACACCTGCAACACTGGTGTGATGTCTATTTGAAATGCAAACGCATGGAGACTTCTCCATGTGACTGAAGCCCCAGGGGCCTAACCATGGTGAAAATTGCTTCTGTGTTTAATATCCCATGATGTGGGTTAGCAGAACAGAGTGAAATAACCAGGGATGTTGAAGAGTCCTTCGTCTCGAGTCGAGTCACGAGTCTTTGGACCCGAGTCTCAAGTCCGAGTCCTTGGTCCAAAATGGTGACTCACGAGTCCTGAGTCACTCCCAAAACTGACTCCACGAGTCCCTATTAAAATCAATGGGGTTTTCCCCCAACAAAATAAGGCTACTTCAGATGTGTGGCTTTAATGTCTTGGACAATTCAACTGTTGAACTGATCAAGAAGAGACCAGGCAGGCAGAGGAGGCTGGGAACCCCAAACAGGCAGGCAGAGGCAGCCAAACCCAAAATGTCTGACCCTAACCCCCCACAACAACACATCAATCAAAATATATCTCAACACACCGTTGGGGCTGCGCTCCTGGTAGCTGTCCATAGTGGTCGAGCAGCGGCGCTCCTCGCTTCCATGCGCTCTTCACCAGTGATCGCGCTCCTTCTGGCACAGCCAGAAGACTCGTCAACAGCCCAGGGATGTTGACGAGTCCTTGGTCTCGAGTCCCGAGTCGAGTCTCGAGTCCCATTAAAAATATTGGGACTCGAGTCAGAGGGGAGACTCAGTCCGACTCACGAGTCGAGTCCTCGAGTCCGAGTCCCCATCCCTGGAAATAACATATTCGGAAGAGGAGGGTCACTACAAATCTGTAACTTTTAAGTATTTAAATCCATTGAAAATGTGAAATAGCACTAGTACCAGATTTGACTGAACAGTACTGAAACTAGCAACGGGGTTGAGATGTTAGTCTAATATAGAAGATTGACCTAAGGATGCTTGCCATAGGGAGCGCAGCCTTCCCATGTCCATATTTCAAATGGTACCACCCTCCAGTTTGTATTGATCAGGCCAGAGACTTTTTGCATCTGTTGCTCCTTTCTCCAGTCTCCAGATCTCTGCACTCCTATCCTACCTACCCACTTTCCCTCTTTCCACAGGTTTCTCTGAACCCCAAAGAACTTGCTGTCCTTTTCTCTGCATCACTACCCTTTGCTGTGCCACACTCATCTGTTACTCCCCCCCGTGTCTTTTGTGTGATTTTGTTGAATATGTATAGAAAGTGTAAATTTTTTCTGTAGCCGTTATTGCTGTAGAAGAGTTTGAACAAGTTTGACTCTGCAATGAATTGGTCTAATTGTCTGCATATTTCTGAGTTTCAAATCAATTGGAACATTTGTACAACTCCTTGTTTCTTACATATTTTTAAGTACTTTATAAACTTACATTTGAGAAATGCCAAACTTTGAATCTAGTCTTGTATTTGATGCTTCTTGCAAAAGTACAGAATTTACCTGAGCCTTGCATGTTACTGAGAATGTAGGTGAAGCATTTTCCCCTCTCAACAAATCATACAGATGCCAGATAAATCCGTTGCATGATACAAACATCCAGGTATTTTGTAACCGTTAAGGGATTGGTTCCTGGATGCTGAAGAGGACAGGAAGCAGGTTTCACTTTCCATACATGCTGTTGTTTCTTGGATGGTAGTGCTGCTTCCTTTTACTTCCATAGTTCTGACTTGTTTCCTTTCCTAAGCCTACTGCACTTTTTCCTGTAGCTTGACGTACAGTGTGCTGTGCAGGATCTCAGCCATCCCCAACCTAGTGCCCCCCAGATTTTTGGAAGACCTCTCCAGTAGAACCCAGACAGCTTGGACAATGGTTAGGGATGATGGGAATTGTAGTCCAAAACATCTAGTGGGACCCAGGTTGGAGAAGACTGGAGCAGCAGAGGCAGGGCTCTTGCCTCTGCCTCCTCTGTTGCTTCTTAGGTCCTATAGCTCAGTTTGGTTCCTTCATAAGCACCTGGTAGAGGAGGCTGGGTGATGATGGTACTGGAAATGGCTTGGGAATGGTGCTCTCTGGGGTAAGTGGCTGGTGGGTTGTTCGGCATGATTTTGAAACATACAAGGGTTTTTGATTCAGACTTGGTAGTTTTTTCTCCCCTCCAAAAATGCAGATTTTTCTGCAGAGATTTTTCTCTTTTTCTGTCCTCACACTTTTAACCCATCTTTCTTCGTGTAAAAAAGAAAGAATGGGAAGTTTCACTAGTACTTCCTTTTTGAAGAGAAAATAACTGGGGCTGTAACATTCACTCAGTGTAAGCCAGGGGTGGGCCATTTGTGGCCCTCCAGATATCATAGGATCATAGAGTTGGAAGGGGCCTACAAGGCTATCGAGTCCAACCCCCTGCTCAATGCAGGAAACTAGAGGAGGGTCTCCCATCCAAGTAATAACCAGGCCTGACCCTGCTTAGCTTTCCACACTCAGACAAGCTGAGCTAGCATCCTACAGCTCTCATCATCCCTCACCAACAGCTATGCTGGCTAGGGCTTATGGGTGTTGTAGGCCAAAACATCTGGAGCAGGGCTGTCCAACCTTGGGTCCCCCCCCCGATGTTGCTGGACTACAGCTCCCAGAATCCCTTGCCATTAGCCATGCTGGCTGGGTATGCTGGGAGCTGTAGGCCAGCAACACTTGGGGACCCAAGGTTGGAGAGCCCTGATCTGGAGGCTATAAATTGCCCACCCCGGTCTAGAACATCTAATCTAAAAAGGTGCCCCTGACTGATCAGGCAACACACTTCTTTGCTACCAAATATGAAAAAAAGCATCATTTGCATTACATCAGTTTGATGTAATGATTGGAATACTGGACTAGGAACGGGGAGAAAGGTTCAAATCCTTATTCTGGGTGAGCTTGAGCCAGTAACAATATTTCAGCCTAACCTACCTCACAGGGTAGTTGCGAAGATAAAGGAGGGAGGGAGGGAGAGAGAACCATGTACTCCATCTTAGCTCTATAGACAATAGGTAGACAATAAATTCTACTAAATAAATTGCATCTCTTGTTGATCTTAGACAGATTTTACTCAGTCTGACTGGCACATGCCATTATTGTATGATTTTGGAAAAGGCCTCAAATTTAGCACAGATTGAAGAATACCTATTTTATGTAGATAGGACCACTCCTTAGTACAGGCATTCTTGTTTAGGTCTCTTTATTATTTATTTATTATATTTATACCCTGCCTTTTTTCTTTCCATCTCATTTTAGCTTTCGTTTTCTCCCAAGTACACATCCCTTAAATTGGGTGCAGAACCTCTTTCAGCCCAAGGGCCACATTCCATTTCAGAGAATCTCTTGGGGGCTGTGTTCCACTGCTGGGTGGGGTCGAAGGCAAAAGGGGTCGGGCCAAAGATGGCAGCATATTTTAGCTCAAATCTCTTACTGCCAATAGCAGCCTAAGGAGAGGCATTTCAACCTTTTAGAAGGGGAAAAAACTGCACTAAAGCCATGAAACCACCAAATGACTGATGGCTAGGGGAAGGAAGGAGGGTTGGGGATATGGCCATCAGAAGAACTCTGGTGGCCCAGATTTGATCACCAGCCCTTAGCTTCTGCACCCCTGCCTTAAATTACTGTATTTATTTATAGCATTTTAACCCCACTCTTTAGCCAGAAAAGGCTGCCAGAGTGGCTTACAAAGATTAATATTAGACAGCCCCTGCCCTCGGGCTTACAATCTAAAAGACATGACGGAAAAGGAATTGGGAGGGAGGAGGAAGAAAGCAAAACTCAGGCACCAGTTCTTAGTTACAAGGTTCTTATAGATTTTTTTTCCTTTTTTCTGGCAGGGAAGGGCAAAACAAGCTCCCTGCAGCTGTTCCTTAAAGGCAGATAATTCCTTGAATCACAAAGTGCATCCACTACAAAATGCTTCAGTTGTAAATATTGCAGAATTGGAGGCCTTTTGCTTTTTTTTATTTATTAGTAATATTTATATACCGCTTCTCATTTGAAACAAATGTTGCTTTGGCCTTGGGATATCCCGAATGAGATCACCGTTAATCTGTACATAATCTGTATTATTTATTTATTTATTATATTTATACCCCGCCTTTTTTCCTGCAAGGAACCCAAGGCGGCTTACATAATCCTCCTCCTCCGTTTTATCCTCACAACAACCCTGTGAGGTAGGTTAGGCTGAGAGTCAGTGACTGGCCCAAAGTCACCCAGTGAGTTTTCATGGCCGAGCAGGGACTAGAACCTGTAGTATCAGATAACCTAATATGCTGTGAGCATAATCTTGGAAAAACCTGTTAATGCTACTACTTTGCAAGTTCAGGGCCTGCATTCAGCCATTCAGGGAGGATTCTGGGCCTGGGCTGTGGGTTAGATTAATTGATGCAGATAAGCCCCAGTTCCTTTACTGTGAACTGTAAAACTTGTGGGATATTTAAAGTGCAGTCAAAACCAATGGCTCATGTCTCACCAGCTAGGTGGATGAAATGGTTAAGACCACTGGTATCTTCTAGGGTGGATTTCCTAGGAGATACTCAGGTATGATTACCTGATCCTCAGCAGGAAGTGGGCGTAGCTCTCAGCTCTTTTCTTCCTGCTGGGACACTGAGTGAGTTGGTTGCCTCCACGTTGTTATATCAACAACATGTAACAAGAGTTGCTGGTCTGAACTCCATAAGTTCAGACTCCAAGTAATTCCAAATGAACCTTTACCAACTGTAAGAAACGCTTTTAAGTCTGCCTGAATGAAACTGCATAATCTGCGTGAGTAAATGTTACTTTTAACTTTTACAAGACTGTGTCTCTGATTATTGTTCTGAGGGAGAGAAAAGGGGGCAAAACCAGGGAAATCCAGTCTGCCTTAAAGCATCCTGAATTACCAAATGCTAACTGGCTAACACTAGCCAAATCTAAGCTTCTTTTAAGCTGGAAAGGGACTCTGCTGATCTCACTAATGTGAGATAGGAAGGATAATACTCAACAATATATCATCTCCTAGCATCTTTTTCAAGTCCCAACAAAACTGAATGAGGGCTGCAAGTCCCTGTGCCAAGGGTACTTCCAGATAGAGGGTTCCTAGCAGTACCAGTCAAAAGGCTTCCGTCTCTTTGCCGTTAATGGATTTTTTGTGGCAAGATAAAGGACAGGAAGTGGTAGGAAAAGACAGGAGGGTTACAAACAGATGATATCATTGGGACTCCCCCTAAAATTCTTTGGTTGGGGCAGAGCCATTGCACAACGAAAGCTTTGTTTCGGTGTGACCCAGGATCCAGCCGTGGGACATTTGAAATAACAAAAACAGTGTTGCTGTATGTACAGAATACTTTTCTCTGAATGACCTTAGCTAGTCCCCTATGTAGCTGTGACAGAGAATGAATGGTGGAAGAGCACCTAGAGATCAGATAGGCTGCACAATCTATACCTTAGCTTTGCCATCTCTAGTACAGATAAGCACTGTGTCATAGGATACGGAGTTAGACCATTGGTCCATCAAGCTCTGTACTGTCTGCCCTGACTGCCAGTGGCTCTCTGGGGTTTCATTTCCCCAGCTTTACTGGAGATGCCAGGGATTGAACCCAGGACCTTTTGCATGCAAAGCATGTGCTTCTACCACTGAGTTATGTGGCCCTTCCCTACTTTGTAACGTGCCCAGTTCAGAGCTGGTGCTCTGAACAAGAGTATGTACAAGAGTACACTAGTGTGTAGTGTAGTACCTGCATGGCTGGCTGGGGATGCTGGAAGTTGTAGGATTTTTCCCGTCTAAATATGCATAGGATTACACCTTAATTTATAACAGCGTAAGGAGTCGGGTCCGAAGCAAAACACACATAGGCATTCAAACACCCGCAGCCTATTACATGCACGTTTCAAATAAAACGCTCGCTCGTCATTGGTGGGTGGCGGACACACGAAAGCTCTGCGGCTTGGAACGGCTGAAAGAGAGTGCGGAGCCAAGGAAGGAGCGGCTCGAACGATTGGCTGAGTCTTTCCTATCGGCGACTACTGAGCGAGGATTGGCTATACGTCTGTGAACGCTCCCGTCCTGATTGGCGGTGGTTCTGGGTTTGAATTCCATAGCGGCGGTTAGAGGGGCGGGGTGCCTGTGAGTCTGCTTTCGCTAAGGTCTTTTGTTAGTGCGGATGGGAGAGGCGTTTTGCTACTGGCTGTTTTGAAGAGGGGAGACTCGGCTTAGCGACGGAGCTTTCCCCTAACGCGGCTATGGCGGTAGGGAGGCCGTATGACGAGGCGGCTGGGCTTCGCGAGCTGAGTTCACCCGGGCGGAGACGACGCTGCTGGGCTGTCGGGGAAGGCTGCGAGGCCGACGACGTCTTGGCTGGCGAAAGCCCCGCCGTCTTGACGCTCAGCCACTTCTCCCGGCCGCCCTTCCTCTGCTTCGGCACCGTCCGCGTCGGCACCTCGCGCGTCCGTCACCTGGCAGTGGAGAACCCCAACGCCGAACCCGTGCGCGTGGCCGTGTGCCGCCCTCCGCCCGTCTCAAAAGGCTTCACTGCGGAGCAGGGCGGCTTCCTCCTTCAGGTGCTTCAGCAGGACAGCCTATTCGTTGTTGTTGTTGTTGTTGACGACAGCCTATTCGTCGCCGTCGTTATTATTATTAGCGGGACAGGCCACATTCAGCACTGAATCTGGTTGATTGTAACTTTTATGCCCCTCTGATTTTTTTGGGGGAGTTTCTGTCCATATGAAGCAGGAACAGGGCTAATAGATTCTTTGATGCGGATGTTAAATCTGAATGTTAAATTAGATATCACTTACAGTGCTGTCTATCTGATGTTTCGTGCTTTTTCTTTTGCAGCCTGGAGAGAGGACATTCATTTCAGTAACATGGACACCACTGGAAGGTGGCAGAGTTCGGGAACTCATAACCTTTATTGTAAATGATGTCGTTAAACATCAAGCAGTTTTGCTGGGCGTTGCAGAACAGCCCTTAAAGAAGAAGGTAAGCAGTTGTTTAAATCTTCCCTGTTTTGCTTATTATCAGCACTAGGCAGTGTCCTCTCTTCTGCTTTGGCTTGTGAGTTGTCCATCCAGTTATATACAATTTCTGTGGTAGATGGAAAATCTCTTCTGGTAAACCACAGGCAGGGTGTCTTGTGCAGCCAATGTTTGAAGCAGCAGGAACCAAACAGTGTGGTTTAATCCAAGCTTCCATAGGTAATAGGTCGGTGAGCTGCACCACTTTTTAAAAGTCTCCCTCGCTTTTGTTCCCTGCCCCTGCCAGATTCTTAGAATACCTCCCTTGATTTTAACCACCCCTGGACTTACCAAATGCTCTAAATTCTACAAAATTGAAAATAGCCACTGAATAAATATACCTTGCTGGTGCCTGTATGAGTTCTGTGTTGGAGGATATGTGAAGGAGTCTGTCCTATACTGGTTAGGCCCTTATGCACAGCCTGGTTGTCACCATGTGGGTTGTTAAACCCTGGTAACAAGGCTCTTAAAAGGAACGGATTGACCAGACAAGTTTTAAAACTAATAAAGACACTATTAGTTTTACTTACAGTCCTTTTATTCATATGTGTGTCCATCATGCTGAAGAGGAAGAGAGAGAGAGAGCTGGCCGCAGAGGCAAGAAGTAGGGAGGAGGGGTTACAAAACATGCACCCTGGGGAATTGTTCAATTAACCCTTTCCTCCCACTCTAACTAGTGGTTATATTAACTTGTTGATTTAAGCAGGCAGTATTACCATTTCCATCATTCTGAGTACTGGATTTGTTGGGTTTATCGCAATAACTTGCTGTCTTCATTGCCTTTTGCTTTGCAAGGTTGCATCAATACTGATGTTTGCTATACAAATTACCGTAGTAGCAAAAATATTGCAACAGCTGTATGCTGTAGGCTATATTTTGTATACAGGGAGAAAGAAAGGAGGCATTACATAGCTGTTCAGGGCTTTTAATATACACACATTAATAGCTGTTTATTTGTATTGGTGTCATTTTCAGAAGCATCTTTGGGATACTATTAAAAAGAGAACTCCTGCACTACAGTCACGATGTAAGAAAAGACTGCCCATCATTAAAAATGTTAATGCAACTTTTCAGATGTCTGAAAAGACAGATAGAGGTAGAAGCCCTCTTCAGTCCTGTGAGAACTTGGAGGTGAATAGAGATAGTATTTCATCTGATGGAAATACCCTAATCCTCTTGGAAAATAAGCTCTCTCCTATTAGTCCCATCCTGCAAGAAAACCAGAATGTCACCTACACCCCTCTGTCAACAAGAAGATCAACTACATATTCTGTTTCTGGTATAGCAGCATGTGATGAGTTACTAAAGGATATAAAAGAAACCTGTACTGTTATGCCACTGTGTGATTACCTTGTGGAAACAAAATTGGAAACTGCACATAATACTTTCAGCTCAGTGGAAGCACAAAGTTCTAATACAAATTCAGTTTGCACTCCAGAACAACTGAAATGCCTGCAAGTTCCTTTGAATCATAGGAGAATTTTAAGCCCTGATTCTTTTGTAAACAATAGCTATGAACTTACTACAGAACCTGCTACAGCTCCAGTAATGCCAATTCTTTCACCTGATCAGTTTTTAAAAGAGAATCAAATCATTATTCAGGCAACTTCACAAGTTCCTAAATCTGTGTCCGTTTCTTCAAGTGTGGAATCTTGCATGTCAAGGACAATTTTTCCAAAACAGAAAGAAAAGATGCAAGTTGTAACTTTTTCTGTGGAACCCCCATTTTCAAACAAAGCCCATAGCACTATACAGGATAGAAAAATGGCAACGCCTCAATATGAGAAGCTTGAACGTAATGTTAGTGGCTACAGGAAAACTGACAAAGATCAGACTTGCTGCTTCCAGAAAGAACAACCTAAAAAAAGGCCTGTTCTTTCCAGCACTGTTACCAAAAGTAAGCCAGATCCTTCTGGGGGGAAAGGAATAGCAATGTTGAAACCAAAATCTAGAAAATGTCTTTCTAATGCAATACAGCAATGTGTGGATATTGTTCCTCAAAATGCAAAAGTGGAAATGTTGCCAAGACTTCCAGTTATAGAGCCCTTCTCAGGTGAAGCTAAATGTTGCAAACTTAAAGTAGCATCTGCTTGTTTGGAATCAACTTCATACAGTCGTAAAAGAAAAAGCGGGGAATATTTAGAAGATACTACTAGTGGACATGAAGAATATGTGGAGAATTTTGAAACAAAAAAAATCCTGATGTCCTGTGTAGAAAATGAAAACCGGTGTGCTTTGAAAACATCAGTTCCAAAATCTGTGAACAGAGAGAAGCAAAGTCAGAAAAAGAGAACTGGTAATGTATTCTTAAAAAAATTTTTTTTTGGATATGTTAAAGAAAATATTTGCTATTGCATGTTGCCAGGGATTGGTTTGTTATGCCTACAATTAACATTTGATGCAGCACAGTTTGTGTGTGTGTGTGTATGGCACTCACATTTAGTAGCCCCAAATTATGTTTGGCATCTAATACAGGGGTGCACAACCTGTGGTGTGTTCCCCCCCAAGGGCTTACGTGTGACTCCCTGTGCCCCCCCTCCCCGCTTACCTGTGACTACAACAATCATTGGTGCTGTTTTCCTACCTTTCCCTGCTCAGTCTCATCTGACCTTTGTGAAACCTTTATACTGATTGGCCTTTCCCTGCTGCTGTTAGGATTGCTGGCAGAGGTGGAGAGAAGGTGCTTCACTCCCTCCCAGCAAGTAAAGATGATTGCGGGGTTGTGTGTGTCTGTGTGCTGCCCCAGCCTGTACCACAAGTGTCCCTTGGTGCTTGTGCACCCCTGCTCTATTAGAAGCACAACTTTCACTCTGAGAAGAGTAGAGGCTTCTGCAGTTAAATTGAAATATAGTGTAATTTATTTAGAACATTTGTGCCACTCTGTTAAGTGAACTCAGTGCATTGCTTCTAACAAGCCGATTTTTCTTGTGCACCTTGAAGAGCAGGGTCTAGGGTATAGGAGAATTTGATGTGTTGTTATAAATCTTGTTGCCAGTGGTGACTGGTCTGCCCTGAATGGCCAGCACGAATTGCAGAGAACTCAGAAGTGCAGAGGGTGGGGGGATCTTCCACTGGGGCAGGCTCAGTATACTATTACCAGTTGGTACTAGACATTGGTCAGGTTGTGAAGGGACTTGTACAGTTCCAAACCTGGTGTGAAGCACGAGATGGACTCTGTTCATCTCCTGATTTTCCTGTACCTACCAAAGGAATGGGAGTTGGTGGCAACCACAAATAATGGTTGGCTGGGACAGCAGACAAAATTTGTGAATCCCTGAAAAGAGAAGCTTGGCATCTGTATATAGGAACAACAATTCGTGGAAATAAAATTTAAACTGGGCTTACTTATCTGCTGCGTCACAGGCTGGAGAGCATTTCCACAGACATACATGGTATCAGGGCTGGCCCTACTATTATGCAGGCTGATGTGCCCACATCAGGTGGCAGAGCGGGAAGAGCAGCAGGGTTGCGCTCCTTTCGCCCCTGCCAGGAGGGCCCACCACTGACTCCCTCCCTCCCTCCTCCAGCAGGTGCTCTGGGAAGCCCTGTGAGCCGCTCTCCCACTGGCATTTGCTGCAACAAGAAAGCAACTGGCAGGGATCTCTAGAGCAATGTACTGGATCGAGCGCTGGGTGCAACTGCTTCTTAGCAAGGGCAGCCACTGATGCCCACCCACACTACCTGCTTGGCCAGCCAGCTGGCTTGCCACTCCCTCATTTGCTTGGCCAGCCGGCCTGGCTAGCAAGTCACTTCTGGTCATCTGGCTGGCCACTTGCTTCAGCTTGCCCAGCCACTCTTGCCTTGTGCCCCAGCCATGGGGCTGCCACGAGAGTTTGGCTGACCTCTCCTGGGAGCCCCACAGCTTGGGCACAAGGTGGGAGTGGCCCTGGAGGAGCAGCTAGCCAAGCAGGTGAGGAAGTAGCTGGCCAGTCAAGATGATGGGCAGCAGCACTGCCATCTCACTTAAAGCAGCAAGATACCTTGGGCTGCGCCTGGTGGCGGGAGAGAGAATGTGCCCTTCATAGTATCTGATTTGAAGCCAAGTGAGCATGGTACTATCTGAGAGCGTTTGCAGGTTTACCGTATATATTCTTGCAATAATGAACCTTTTCTGCTGGGGAAGACTGCCACAGAATTATGGCTTAATTGCATGATTTCTTTGTTTTTTGCCTCTTTTCTAGTCTAGTATGGTATGGACAATATTCCTGTTTTAAAATTTTTTTCAGGTACCTTATCTCAAAAATCAAAGGCTGTTAGAAGAACGAAAAAAAACATAGTTCCTGTTGCACAGTCTCATCTGACCTTCGTGAAACCTTTAAAAACAAGTGAGTAAATTTGTCACCTTTGAATCCTTTGTATTCTCCAAGAAAAAGAAAAACCTCTTTGAACCAGTTTATATGTCTACAGTTTTGATAGAGTTTACCTGGATTAAAGGTAATTGCCACTGACTGTGGCAATTCTCTGAAGTTGTAATGTATCAAATAGTTTTTAAAAATGTGGAATAATATGCTTTATAACTGGTAAATGTATAAAGAATACAGAATAATTCCTTCTCTTTCAGAACATACCGTAATATACATAATGTGCTAGGTGAAAATTTTGATCTCCATTTTTTATACATGACAAAATATTTCATAACAATTACATAATTTAATCCAATCACAAACTCCTCGTTCTGATGTAATTTGTAAGTGGCAATTTATTCACATGCACATCTTATTCCTGCTCCCTTGTCTAGACTTCGGTAATTCTAACCTAGGGAATTTAACTACTGATCCTGTTCAATTCTAGCACAAAGATCCACCTACATAACTAGTGTGATGAGGCCATGGTGGTTTATAGGCTGTGCTTGTCACAGTTCTGTCTATTTTTTTTAGTTGGCTTCACTGATGGTAGGGTTGCATCTTTGTGTGGGAGAGGATGCTTTGGACATTTAAAAATCACACATAAGATTAAGGCAGGATATGGTGAGTGTGTAATGGCCTAGCAGTGTGTGAGGCCTGAAATACAATAAGCAGTGGCCCATGTGACTGTGTTACTACTAAACTGATTTGCTCTTTCTAGTGACCTGTCTGGCAACTAGTTTTTCTGGCAGGTCACATGAGGGAGACAAGTAAAAACTATGCGCGCCAACCCCACAAAGTGACCTACCAACAAGTCCTGTTGCTATTCTTCCTCTGTCCTACACTACCTATAATATTGTTTCCCCTTCCTCAGTACTTAAATGATGTGGGACAGACAGCAAGGAAGCATTCTATTAACTCTGTTTGCTTCTTCTCCCTCTGTCACTTCCAACAGTATGTAGAGGAGAAGCGAGGGTTGACAACTGAAGGCAGCCAAGCAGAAACTTTTCAGGGGGCAGATTCGGTGCAGTGTTGCCAATCGCTAATGTAATAGCATGTGTTTTTATGAGTGTAGGCACTTCTAATATGGAATAAAGAGCTTGATGGACTCCATCCCTATAGCTATTGGATTGTGTACTGAGGAAGTTGGGTAGGGAGATCAAGACAGACGAAACAAAAGCTTAAGGGTGAAAAATGAGTTATTGTTGACCATATTGTAGGATAAAACCAGATAGGGCCAAGTCTGGCTTGACACTTCCTGGGAGAAAAATGGAGGATATCAGATGCAAAACTACTATATTGTTAATTTGCTTTTTAATTGTGGATTTTAGGTATTTTTAGCCACCTTGGGCATCTTTTATCCTATATAGTGTACTAAATACTAAAATTTATAGAAAGGCTAGTTATAAATGTGTTAAATGGGGTTGGATTCAGATTTGCTGTTCTATGAACAAAAGGGCTCCTTCTGTTCATAGAAGGCACTGGGAACCAGCGGAGGCTCCCCTCTGATTGTAAAGGAGGATGGAGGTGATATTTGACCCTTTCCCCTGAAGCCCCTTGTGTCACCTCTCAAGCTGCTCCAGAAGGTTCCCCAGCCCTCCCGAGCAGCTTTTCAGGAGCTGCAGTGGGAAGGAAGAAGATTGCCTCCCCTTCTACAGCACAAGTGGAACTCCACTAAGCACTGCTCTGAATCTATCCCATAATGTGCAAACTCAGATAACACACCTGCTAGATGGTGTCTGTGTCACTGTTTCTTAGCTTGTGCACTCCTAAAACTATATTTGCACTCCGTAATTGAGCATTGAAGTATTGGACTGGGATCTCAGTGCTTCATGTAGAAAATTAACATTACTTTTAATACTTTTAAAAGATATTCCTAGGCATCCAATGCCTTTTGTGGCCAGGAACATGTTTTATGATGAGCGCTGGAAAGAGAAACAGCAACGAGGTTTTACTTGGTGGTTGAATTTTGTACTTACTCCTGATGACTTTACAGTGAAAATGGACACTTCACAAGGTAAAACTAATCTACAGAGTCTTAATATTGAGAAATGCACTTACACAAGAATCTCTCTACATTTCAGCAATCCTGTGTGTGTGTGTGTGTGTGTGTGTGTGTGTGTGTGTATAAACCTTCCATTAAATTACTGTCTCCATCCATTATGATCAGTTGGGGAGGTCTTGTGTGTCTTGCTGCCACCTGAAGGGCCTTTTCCCTTACCTAGGATTTGGAACTGCCTGCTCAGGGAAATCCATCTGGCCTCCTCCCAGCCTAACCTACCTCACAGGATTGTTGTGAGGATAAAATGGAGAGGAGGAGGATTATGTAAGCCGCCTTGGGTTCTTTTCAGGAAAAAAAATGGGGTATGAATATAATAAATAAATAAATAAAATCTGAATACCTATTTATTCTGACACATAGTTGACCTGCTGGGATAAGTGACTGATTATTATTTCTCATAGTTGGGAATCTGGAACTTGTTTTATGGGATGTCTACTGCCCCTTATCTTTTTTGTTAAATGTTTTGATTTTTTATTTATTTATTATATTTATACCCTGCCTTTTTTCCTGCAAGGAACCCAAGGCGGCTTACATAATCCTCCTCGTCCTCTCCATTTTATCCTCACAACAACCCTGCGAGGTAGATTAGGCTGAGAGTCAGTGACTGCCCAAAGTCACCCAGTCAGTTCATAGCTGAGCGGGGACTAGAACCCGGATCTTTTTAACTATTGTTTTTAAGAAATTGAACTGTTTTGGTTATTTTTTAACTCCTTGATTTTTAAAAAAGAAAAAAATTACAGAATGGACAATAAGCAGCATTGTACATTTTAGGTTATAAAGCATTGGCTCTCAACCAGGGGGGAATTCCCCTGGGGGGGGATTTTAGGGTTGGGGGCGGGGGAATTGGGACTGCAGACTCAAACTGTTGGAATACTGATCTTTCTACAAATTACAATTCTACAGATTGTACATAATCTACACAGGACATCACATCTTATTGTATGGCACAGATTAAGTCAGACAATCTTGGAAAGGGGGGAATGACATTCTGACATATGGTGAAAAGGGTGCATGGGGCAAAAAAGGTTAAGAACCACGGTTATAAAGAGTATCCAAAATTAGATTGCCTCATACTAGTACCGCAGTTCTCATTTATTTTAAAACTTGCTGCTTGTCTAGTTAAAACTGGTATTACTAGACTCCTAAATGTGGTTTTCCTGTTCTCTCTCTTTTTGTGCTGACTTTTTATAATCCTAGATTATTTGCACTTGGGGTGTGAAGTATCCTTTAAAATGTTGTGAAATAACATAGCAACCATTTCATAGCATCATAGATAGAAATGGATCATGAGACCCTTTAGCCCAGCCTCCTATTACAGGGCAGGATAATCAAGTTGTATAGCTTTCCCACCCAATTGAAACACTGCTTCTACAGGTAGATTACAGAAAGATACCAGCAAAGCAAGTTGCTCTAGTTGACTCAAGGCAGTGAACCGAGCCACACTTTCTAGAGGGAAGCAATATAAGATATCAATATGTGCAATTATTTTTTCTTCATCAGTCAATGCAGCATCCCTTGTCTTGGGAACAGAGTCTTACCATAAATCCAGTGTTCCTAAAGCACCAACCAAAGAGGAAGCATCCTTAAGAGAATATACAGCTCGGTGCAAGTTAAATAAGCTTCGTCGTTCAGCTTGCCATTTGTTTACCTCTGATGAGATGGTTAAAGCAATAAAAAGGCTGGAGGTCGAGATTGAAGCAAAACGTTTGCTAGTTCGAAAGGACAGGCATCTGTGGAAGGATATTGGTGAGAATGTAACAGTTTTGTTATTTATATATAGAGAACTGAACTGTGGTGTTAAATTGTATTCAATCAAGTGGGATGGTCTCTGTATGCCCATTAGTTATATCACCAGCAAAACACAGATTCAGAATAGTAACTACATAGTAGATTACATAAGGATATGTAACATCCTTTCCAGCAATATTTTCATTTTGTCATGCTCTTGCTCCTGTGTTCATTGCAGGAGAGCGGCAGAAAATCCTCAACTCACTTTTATGCTACAACCCACTATGGCTGCGCATAGGTCTGGAAGTAAGTTTGTACTTCTCTAATGTTTAAAATGTTCTACAAGCAATATACTTCTCTTGTAGAGTCTTCCTGTGAATGGTACTGGAATTGACCATTCAGGATCATAAAGTTCTCTGATCCTAAGCCTGGTTGGTGCAGAACATAAAGCTTGGTGATACTGGCTGTTAGTGGCCATATCACACACTATGCATGTCATGGCTCTTACAGCTTACCAAGTGTTATGGCTGAGGAACAGAAGCTGCTTCAATTAATAATTCTTTTATTCTATGACACTAATTTAAAATTATTGTAAGCTGTTCTGAGTAGTGCGCATATGCAGTAGAAAGGTGGGATAGAAATCTGTTTTAAATAAATGTTAAATAAACTGCTTTGCATTACTTGCAACATGAATGGGATCCTTCTTTTGACATCAGTCCTATCGCTCCTTTGTTTCCCCCTTATTATCTTCCCAGTTGTTGCCTTTATCAAGTAAAGATAATCTTGTAATGATGCAAATTAAAAGTTAATGTGTATGATATGGACTTGAAATTTACTTAACAAAAATCATGTGACTCCTGCAGTAAGAAACAAATTCACTTGCTTATTGAGGTTTATCTGTAACAGTACATCTCTTCTTACTTCCATCTTACTCAGTTAAGTCTAAACTAATTGTTCCGTTTCAAAACTTTTGTCAAAGGTTGGTGTTAGTCTAACACCATTTAACCACTTTGTGTCTAACAATTTACTAGTCCATACATGTTCAGCAATTACTGATTTGTAGGTGGCTGTAGGTGTGGTCAAAGTTGATCTGTAGCCATTTTCAAGAGTGCTTTCAGAAACCTGCGTAACCTAGTTTCATTAGGTATGGACTGCAAAACCACTTTACAACTTGTGAGCAGCAAGGTGCCTTCAGCCACAAAGAATAGAAATTGTGGTTTGTGGGGCCCATCTCCATATTTATTTCTTATATTTATTAATGCCCATCTGGCCGGCCACCCTGGGCGATGTACAATTAAAACAATACAATAAAACAATACAATAAAATATGATAATTAAAACAGTATAAAAAATTCTTTTAAAATCCTAACCCACCCCATATTCCCGCCTGAACAGCCATGTTTTAATGCACAGCGGAAGCTCATCACCGAGGGGGCATGGCGAAGGTCACTAGGGAGGGAGTTCCATAACGTGGGGGCCACCTACAGAGAAGGCCCTCTTCCTAGTCCCCACCAGCCTGGCTGCTCTGGCTGATGGGATAAGGAGAAGGCCATCCGTGGCAGATCTTGTTGAGCGGCCTACATGTAATATCATTACATGTTAGCAAGCTGTTGGCGAAGGAAAATGGGAAAACAGAATGGTAGAGCAGAACATAGTAGTACCCTCCCCACAACAGTCTTGCACTGCTTTGCAGTAAGGGCAAACATGTTTGCTGCATTTGGAGATTGGATTGAATTATTTACTAGCTGCATAGCAATTGGTGCTATATTTGGGAACTTGAGCCTTAACCATTCTCATTTACTTTGTCAAGGAAAATACTGTAAATATTGTATTGCTATTGTTTTTTATATCAGATGTAAACTCAAAAGATCTGAACTGTATTACTATGAGGGTTTTAAAAAATGGTTTCTGTCTTTCTCTAACAGACTGTCTATGGTGAACTGATTGCCTTGGAAAGTAATAGTGATGTGATGGGCTTGGCAATGTTTATACTCAATCGCTTGTTGTGGAACCCAGATATCGCAGCTGAATACAGACACCCAACTGTGCCTCACCTTTATCGAGATGGTAACTGCTTTTCTTTCCTCTTTATAATCTGATTTATACTTGTAACATGCATCTCTGTATAAAATCTAATATTGTACTTATAGGTCATGAAGAAGCATTATCCAGATTTACTCTGAAAAAACTTCTGCTACTGGTTTGCTTTCTTGATCGTGCCAAATTGTCTAGAATTATTGATCATGACCCTTGCCTCTTCTGCAAAAATGCAGAATTCAAGGTACTCTCATTTAACCATCTATTACGTTAGTTTTGTACATAATTAGTAGATTTATTTGGAAGCCACAAGAAAGAACTAGCATATGAATTTTAATGTTTGTGTATTTAACGTTTGTGGATTTCCCAGGATCCATGGGCCCAAGTCTTGGCAGCAACCAAAGCATCTCAGAAGACGACTGTAAAAGACTGTACCTGGAGACTTGTACTGAATCGACAAAAACTAGTTTTATCAAATTATCCAAAACCTTGGGGGATTTTGTCACAAAATGAACGTAAATTACATCTTTTGGAATTTCTGGAGTTGGCTCTTCCAGGTTTCTTTACAACAGAGGACCTAGCACGGGTAGAGTATTTATACTTCAATGGTCTTAATGCCCGTGCTGTGGTCACATTTTGCAAGTGGAGTTCTGCCAGGATGGTGTACGAATGTAGAAGTCTACTATGGAAGAACGGTGTACACGTTTCCAGATTATTTGAGAACTGGGCGTCTCCCCTCCCTCTGGCCACTCTTCCGGCAGCTTATACAAGAAGCGGTCAAATCAAGGAAATCCTTGGCCACCAAAACTTGATTGATTTTGGCAGTCCTGGGAATGAACCTCGCACCTGTGAAGACATAGGTAATTTAGAGTTATGGGAGTCCCAACATCTGGTTGAATGTAGCCAATGGTTGACATCACAGGAGAGGGATGAACTTTTTGATATCGAGGAACAGAAGCTATTAGACCCCTTTAGTGCTCTGCCCCATGACGCACAAAATGAAATTGTCAACAGACTTGATCTTTTAAAATCTCAGTTGACAAGCATGAAGGTGGGGCAAAGAGATCTAAACGATCAAGGGACCCCAGAGATTCCAGCAATAGTCCATCAAGCAAACAATACTGGAAGATGGGAGCGTGCAGAGATGGGATCTCCAGGCAAGAAGATATGCCCCCCGAACTGTCAGGTTATCACAGAGATAAATCCATTCTGCTGCAAATCCAATCCCAAATGTACCTCTAATGACCTTGTTCCCCTTTCAACTTTGACAAAAACAGCAACTACTACATCGCTGACCTGGCTTGAGATGAGAGAATTGGATATAGTGGAAATGGGCTCCTCCAAGAAGGCATTTAACATGGGAGAACAGCTTTTTAATTCTGTTGGTCCTATAGTATCAAACGTGAGTATAATGAGTCCATCTATGGAGGTCATCGAATATGTTGAGGAAGTTATGGAAGGTGTAGGGGATCAACCAGGGGAAAAGAACTGATTAAAGCAAGAAACGGGGCTATTGCCTTCGAAAAAGCTGATGAACAATACTTTCACAATGTACCATATTTTTCTGTGTATAAGACGACCCCATGTATAAGACGACCCCCACTTTTCTATCCCAAAATTCAGAAATCAATATTTTGGGTGGGGTGTTTGTGAATGGGCAATTCAGCCCATGTTCGGCTTCCCAGAGGGCTGCCGGTGCCTGGGCCGCGGCGCGTGGACAGGACTGGGCTGGGCGGCGGGCACACCCGAGCTGCTCCCCTCACGGGCCCCGCACCCTGAGCTGGTCAAGCGCAAGTGAGAGGCCGGAGCAGGGACGGGTGAGGCCTAGGCTCCCGCGGGTGGCCTATGCAGCAGTCCTCTATGCCCCCAAGCACACGCGCAGCCTCCGCGGCAGTCCGCACCGCATGGGACTGCCGCCCGCCCTGCAGGGCTTCGGACGGGCGGGCGGCTTGCGCCGGGCAGCTCAGTCGTCCCTCCTCCCCTTCCCCCCCAAGAGACGCTGGCACAGGACTGCCGCTCGCCCTGCAGGGCTCCGGGCAGGCGGGCGCTGCAGCAGCACTCCCCGCCGCTCGCGCACGCACGCCTTCTCTCCCGCAGCGGCCGGGCGGACAGGGCGCCTTCTGCCTGTCTGGGTCAAGCTCGCCTGCTGCCGCCGCTGCTCTTTTACTCTCTCCGCTTTCTGCCCGCCACTGCCACCCTGTGAGGCCGAGCAATCCGGCAGAGATTGGAAGTGAGCGAGGTAGTCTGGGGAGGCAGAGCAGAGGTTACGGTAGGTTGGGGGCCCGTTTCGCTCCTCTCTCAAAGCTTCTTCAGATTTACCGTACTTCCGTGTATAAGACGACCCTCAATTTTTCGACTATCAATTTAAGGAAAAAGTATCGTCTTATACACGGAAAAATACGGTAGCTAAGAGGTCTTTTTGTTCAACCCGTGAGGGCTTATACCTGGCAGGGCTGAATCCTGCAGTTCCTAGTGTAATGCACAGTCCCCTGAGTTCCTCTCCCAGCAAGATCCAACACATCTCAGACTGACCCAATTCACATGTAAAAAGCCCTATCTGAAGCCCTATCACCACAACCTATATTGAGTAGCCTCCCTGATTGGCCTCCTGTTTCTGTCTCTGAAACTAGCAGACTTATTTCTAAGCTCAAATTGGGTAAAGCACCCAGGAATGATAACATTCCATCTGAGCTACTTAAGACCAATATGGAGTGGTGGGCCATGGTCCTAGCAATCTTATTTACTTGTATCGATTGGACAACCAGAGGTTGCGGCCTTGCCACCATTATCCCAATTTATAAAAAGGGGAATAGAGCGGATTCCGCTAATTATAGGCCAATGAGTTGTCAGTAAGTTGTATGCCAGCCACCTCCTTGAGAAACTTTTAAACTGGATGGAGGAGGAGAATTTGCTGGAGGATGAGCAGGCAGGCTTTCAACCTGGGCGGTCTACAGCTGACCAGGGACTTGTCTTACAACACTTGGCTGAAAAATACTCTTCTGTCCCTGGGGGTGGCTCTTTATACAGCCGTCATTGATTTTAAGTCTGCTTTCGATTTAATTCCTCTTTTAAGTGAATATTTTAAGTTTATTAAAAGAGAAAAACACACAAACACAACACAGAACAAAACTACCGGTAAACTAAAATGGACTTCGATTTTCTCTACAGCAAATATAAGTAACAATAGTTTCTCGTACTATATAATTACAAATAAAATTTCCTTTTTTCCCATATTCCAAAATTTCTTCTATTTGAATAAACCCACAAAAAACATCAATCATTTTTAATTTCTACAGGGAAGATTATTAAAAATTTCCATTCAACCCTTAATATTAATTATTCTCTAAATATTAACAAGAATATCAAAATCCTTGCTGAGCCATTAATAAACATTGCAATAAAACTTGTATACTATAATCTTCCACCCTTTGTTCAGTCTCAAATTTCCACAGATATCTATGTATTTTAACCGTAACAACAAAATTGCATTTCAAATTCTAACTTACTACTGAAATATATATCTTAATTTTATTCTACCAGCTCCAACCTTGTCAGCTAATAGGATATCTCTCACAAATCCCTTTCCAGTTCAAAACCACTTTAGATCTTCAATTTGGGGCCTCTCTCACAGGTCACTTTCAGGTATTCTTCTTGTGGAGAAAAAGGTCAAGAGTTTCCTCCACACACACACACCCACACACACCTCCTCGCGTGTAAACAAGTATAATCCCAGCTGGGGGCTGGGAAATGCAAAATGTACATAGTTTCTCTGATGGCTCCTGATGATGGCCGGTGCCACAGCTATTTGCATGCAAATGCGGCAAAGAGCCACCCCTTCCCTGCCTGGCCCAGATGAAGTTCATCCTGATTGGCTAAAGACACCTGGGCTACTGAAAGGAGGGGTGGGGGAAGAATCTATACTGCTGCTGTGGCTTTTGGGTTTTGTTGTTGTCTGCACGCTTTCGCTGGGAGTAGGGTTTTGCTGAGGCAAACTCTGAGAAGACCAACCCCCAGGTAAAGGAGTAAGGGCCTGGGTATTTATATAGTAAAGGAACTAGCTTTTGTTATTTTATAGCTCTACTGTATGTACCGAGATGTCTCCCCGCCTTTCTCCCTCTTCCCTCGTTCCCCACCTTTCATTGTAATCTGTTTACCTTAAATAAACTTTCCTGGTTTTGCCCCACACGGTGTGTGTGGTTCCTCTGTGGTTCAGTGCTGAATCCAGTGTATGGACAGCGACAGTGCCCTGAGAGAATCAGGTCAAGACAGCGGAGCTAGGGCTGGCAGTTTTGCACCTTTGGTCTCTGGTCTTGAGAAAAGGACCGGTTGGCAGTCCTTCACACTTCTATTTAAGGTTTCTCTCACAAATCTTTTTCAATTATTCTACTATTAGGGTCTCTTGCAGAGATCCCTTCCAAATTCAAAGACATCTTAATCAAAGTCATCTTTATATTTATAGGCTTCACATAGAATAGTACATAAATCTCTAATTCAATATTCAATAACTCTTATGAACATTGCCTACCTAATTGTATTACACCTCTCCACCAGAATTTTTAAATCTCTATCCCTCAATTTAAAAGAGAAAACATTCTTTTTTTAACGTAAAATGTAACTTAAGTTTCAACTCTTTTAACCCTTTTAACCACACAGTTTCCCACCATTTCACTAGAACAACGAATCTCCATTTAAATCCCTTCCATCAGAATTCCATCAAATCATATTCCCCAGTCTCAAATAATCTAGTACACAATCCAAAACACATTTAATCACTTCTGCCAAAGCCAATATTCGCCAGATGTTCTTCCGTCCTAATTAAAACTTTCTGCCCCTGTCGAAAATAAATCTGTCCTGTTTCAACTTTGCTGCACCAAAGGCAAGACAGCTCCACCTGCTGATCAGAAAGACGAACATCTTCCGCCTTGCAGAAAAGACATACTGAAAGGATTTTGTATCTGCGTCATCCAGATCTATTGGAATAGCAAGGAAAGCTGGCATAGTGAATCCAATTTAATCTTTCTGGCAAAGAGAACCAAGTCTCCCAAAGCTTCCACATTCAAAACGACTCCAGAATCATTAATCAAAATTGCTTTGATTGCTCAGATGATGATTCTAGTTTTCTCATCCTCCGGCATAAATTCTGTGAAGGGGTCCGATATTTTAAGATCCTGTACAGCATCCATCTTGTTTTCAGCATCCTTCATTCCCAGCTTCTCCATTTTGGGTTCCCAGATCGTTAACTCTGCAAAGTTCTGACCCATTTCCCCCCTCAAAAACATCAAATTTGTCTTAAAGTTTCTTAAACATCCGCTTCAGTAACTTGTAAATCTCTAATTGCAGCCATTCTTTCTCCTCCAATTACAACAGAGTCCAGCAGCCTTGTTACACAGATTTATTATTTCTATGCATTTCTTTCTGCTGGTCCCTTTAAGAAGAAAAAACCTAACAACAGACTAATCCATCACTATAATACTTTCACTTTCAGCAAAGTCTCTTCCCCACTTCTATGTAGAAGATAAGAAGGAAAAAAGAAAGAAGAAAAAACACAAGACAAGATAGGAAGGGTAACTTACTATTCACAGATCTTCTCCTTCCCAACAATAATCTCAAGAAAAAGCGAGATCTTCTGTACTACTAACACTGCTGCAGAAAAAAACCTCTCTATAAACAAATAAAGTTACTAAATCTTTACTGAAATGGAGACTGCCAATCTATGTAATCCTTCTGGATCTTCAACCACAGCAATTGGGCTGGCTGTAAATCCTTCACTTCCAGGTCACTGACTTGAGATACCTGTCGGAAACTGGCAGACACCCCCCGAAAAGAGACCCTCTGGAGAATTGAAGGCTTATCCCAAGATCTTTCCCCGATTGGAGGAAGCTTTACACCAGCTGGAGTCACTCCCAACCGATTTTCTTTTTGCTTGGTTGTACCCTCAGCAATTGCTGAGGTGTCAATTTGCCATTTTCTCCACTGGAAGCCTGCTTTCGATTTAATTCCGAGGGACAGGCTTTGGCAAAAACTTGAGGCCACTAACATCGATAGGCACTTGCTTGCTCTTATTCGCAACCTCTATGATTTATTTATTTATTATTATGTTTATACCCCGCCTTTTTTCCTGCAAGGAACCCAAGGCAGCTTACATACAGTATTTTTCCATGTATAAGACTATACTTTTTCCTAAAATCATTAGACTAAAAATTGAGGGTCGTCTTATACATGGAAGTAAGCCGAGGAGAGAACCGCACGGTTGCGAAACTGCCCAGTGGGGTGCGTCTTATACATGGGGGCGTCTTATACACGGAAAAATATGGTAATCTTCCTCCTCCAGTCCTCCATTTTCTCCTCACAACAACCCTGTGAGGTAGGTTAGGCTGAGAGTCAGTGACTGGCCCAAGTCACCCAGTGCGTTTCATGGCCAAGCGGGGACTAGAACCCGGATCTTCCGAGTCCCAGTCCAACACTCTCACCACTACCCCAATGTCCATTTGCTAGACCAATTCCAACTTACATCGGCGTAAAACGGCTGTGTTCTTGCCCCTGCCTTGTTTAACATTTATATTAATTCCTTGGTCAGAAGGCTCTTTGAGACAAATTCTCACCCTCATTAGCTGGCACATAGATCTTTGGCTATTCTATTATATGCAGATGATGCAGTACTCCTCTCTCTGACATGCATTGGCTTGAGGCGGTTACTAAGAGCTTTGGACATTTATTGCAAATCTGAAAAGCTGGTGATCAATTACACTAAATCTAAAGTCTTAGTTTTCTCTCAAACGGATTAGACATCACTGGCAGATAAATGCCCACCCAATTGAACAGGTTAAATCTTATAAATATTTGGGAGTGGTTTTTCAGTCATCTGGCTCTTGGAGATCCCAAATCTCTAATGCCATTGCAAATCCACAGAGGAGTGTTAAATCGCTCATCTTTTTTCTATGCTAAAGGGGGCCAGCATATTCCAGTGGCCTTACAAGTTTTCTCTGCCAAGGTGCTAACACAACTGTTATATGGTGCATAACTGTGTGTTTATAGCAACTTTGCTACTATGGAGCCCACCCAAACAAAAAATTTTGAGAAGCATTCTCGGTCTTCCGAGCTCTGTGCCCAATGTGCTCTTAGGTTTAGAGGCAGGCCAAATCTCAACTGAATCCCGGGCCTAGATGTACATGCTAAATTTCTGGCTAAAAATGATATTTGCCCCCCAAGGTTTAGCCCCCTTGTCCTTAACTGATGCATTTCAGTTAAAATGGAAAAGGGACTGTAGACAAGAAACTGCAAAAGTGGGGTCATCCGGAGTTTTGGAGTGCGTTGCCATCAGTACGCTTTTCATCTTCAGCAGGTGAGGCTGTGGATGTGCTGAACCGGTGCCTGGCTGCGACAATGGACTGGATGAGGGCTAACAAACTGAGGCTCAATCCAGACAAGACTGAGATGCTGTTAGTGGGTGGTTCCTTTGACCGGATGGAGGGTGTTCAACCTGTTCTGGATGGGGTTGCACTCCCCTTGAAGGAGAAGGTTCGTAGCTTGGGGGTGCTCCTGGAGCCATCTTTGTCACTTGAGGCTCAAGTGGCCTCAGGTGGCAAGGAGTGCCTTTTACCAGCTTCGGCTGGTGGCCCAGCTACGCCCCTATCTGGACAGGGATAGCCTGGTCTCAATAATCTACGCTCTGGTGATCTCTAAACTACTGCAATGCACTCTACATGGGGCTGCCTTTGAAGACTGTTTGGAAGCTGCAGCTTGTGCAAAATGCGGCAGCCAGGCTTATTGCGGGGACCAGAAGGTCCGAGCATATTACGCCAGTTCTGGCCCGTTTGCACTGGCTGCCAATATGCTTCCGAGCCGAATTCAAGGTGCTGGTTTTAACTTATAAAGCCCTACATGGCTTAGGACCACAATACCTGACGGAACGTCTCTCCCAGCCGCAATCTACCCGGACACTACGCTCAACATCTGGGGCCCTCCTCCGATTGCCACCTCCAAGAGAGGCTCGGTTGGTGGCAACGAGGAGGAGGGCCTTCTCGGTGGTAGCTCCCCAATTATGGAATCAGCTCCCCACTGAGACCCGCCTGGCGCCAACCTTACTATCTTTTCGGTGCCAGGCGGGTCTCGTACACAATCCAAAACACATTTAATCACTTCTGCCAAAGCTAATATTCGCCAGATGTTCTTCCCAGGTTAAGACTTCCCTCTATGCCAAGGCATTTAGTTAGGAGCTTGGAATAGCACGGAGGGAATTGTCACCTGTAGGCTCAGTTTTATTGGCTTTTGTACTGTTATTTTAAACTGTGTTTTTAAATTTGGTTTTTAATTTTTTAAACTATATGTTTTTATTGTTGTTTTTATGTATAAAGTATTGTGAACCGCCCAGAGAGCTTCGGCTGTGGGGCGGTATATAAATGAAATAAATGAATGAAATGAAAAGGACTGTAGACAAGAAACTGCAATTTGGGTTTTTTGTGGAATGCCATTTTGTCCCTGGTCTACAAAAAAGCCAAAGAGGTTATATGCCGTCGTATTAGGGACATCGAGCTACAAGATCACATAAGAGCAGCTACCCGATACCCAGAATTTAGAGATAGAGTGCTGGTTTTTATTTTACCCACATCCTATTTATCCTTTCTAACCATTCCAAAATGCAGGAAAATGTTCACGTTGGCTAAGTTTAATGTGTTACCCTCTCTTTACTCTTGGAGGGTAGATACAATAGCGCCCCATATGCTGAGCGCTTCTGCCCCTGTGAAGCTGGCATGGTAGAGACTGAGGGTCATGTATTGCTGTACTGTTCCTTTTATCATGAATTTCGGCACATTTTTATTACCCCTCTTTTGCAACGATTACCTGGGAGATCTGACCATTTTTATATAGATTCTCTATTGGCTGGTCAGAATTTTCAGGTAACTTCCGAGGTGGCTAGATTTTGGCAGCTGCAATTGCTTGTCAACAAGGATGATGTTGACTGTTTGAAAACATTCTAATCTGTTAAAATTGTGATTTTTATGAGTTGGACACATGCCAGTTTTAATCATTTTAACTAATAATATATTATTTATTTATTTCATTTTTATACCGCCGAATAGCTGAAGCTCTCTGGGCGGTTTACAACAATTATTCTCTGTATTGTATTCACTGTGCATCTGTCTTGTTGGTCTTGTGAATATTATTGTTTTCTTTTACTTGCTGGTCTTATGACCATAATAAATTGAACTGAACTATGTTCGTTTTGTACATAATTAGTAGATTTATTTGGAAGCCACAAGAAAGAACTGGCGTATGAATTTTAATATGTTTGTGTATTTCCTGAAAAATAGTCCCCGCTTGGCCATGAAACTCACTGGGTGACTTTGGGCCAGTCACTGACTCTCAGCCTAACCTACCTCACAGGGTTGTTGTGAGGATAAAATGGAGAGGAGGAGGAGGACTATGTAAGCCGCCTTGAGTTCCTTTCAGGAAAAAAGGTGAGGTATAAATGTAATAAATACAAAAATAAATTCTTCTCCCACCCACAAAAGAAAAACATGCTTGGTATGAAATACAAGTTTTTGTGTGTTAGTTGAGGATTAGGCAGGTGGCGATCTGTTTTTATTGACGTTTTAGCTTGAGAAATCATTGGTGGACTTTCGGTTGAGTTTAATGTCGAACTGACGCTTCCTCGAAATCGAGGGGGACCGGCGCGGCGAGAAATCCAGTCAAGAGGTTATCCTGGCTGGTTAATTTCCGCGGAATAAGAGGATGATTTAAGAGTGATTCCCAGCATATTTATTTATTTATATGCTCTAATTGCTCTTTCTGTGAGTTATTTTGCAGTGACTTGGGCGGCTGCAGTTTCTCTCGGGGAGGGGTAGAGAGTGGGAGAATCCATCACCGCTCACCGTTGCATTTGGAGTTCTTTTTTTTAAGAACCTGAAGATTGACAACTCCATTTCTTAAAGATTTATTGACAATTAGTAACAAAGAGAAATTTTATCCACAATCAGGACTAAATACCCTTTTCTCTGGAATACTAAAAAGAAAATATCCTTTAAAAACTTCATAATGGGAAGATCAACAAATGTGCTTTGAAACGAGAAAGAAAGAGGTATTGTAACTCCTTTTACTTTGAATTCTGGAGAAGTTTAAAGTAGTAGTGGTCTGTTAAATTTATACTGCGTCACAGACAAGATGGCTACTTATGATTTGTGGCTGGGGTTAGCTGAAGAGCTGATGGTGCTGTTTCAAGTATTCAAAAAAAAAACTGCTTGGGAGGTTGGTGAAATCAGAAGTGCGGAATGTGCAAATAAATCAAAAATTCCAGAATAATACAGAGGGTGACCGATTTGTGAAGTTTGAACAGAACAGGAAGGACAAGGCGAAGATTGATATACTGCGAGAGATAACACTTGAATCTTCAAAGAGTGACAGCAAAAAAGAGGGGGTTGCCATTGAATCGGACAGTGAAGATGTTTTCGGGAAGCCATTCACAGAGAACTGGAAAGGTGATTGCTGCCGGGCTGTTTGGAGGAAGCCAGCTGTGTGGGCTCGCAAAGGAAAAAAAAGTCTTTTCTGGAACATGAGCCTGAAAAAGATGCATATTGTGAACACTGTGTTTGATCGGGGAAAATGGTTTGCTGATTATTGGATGGGATAAATGGTTTGACCCATGTTATGATAAAGATGGTTTGCTGATTATTGGATGGAATAAATGGTTTGACTCATATTATGATAATTGCTGACTATTGGTGGAAGGGGGAGGTTCTTATGTAAGAAGTAAGAGGGTTCAGTTTCCCAAATGGATTGGTGGGAGGAATCCAAATGGGAGAAATCTAAAGGGATCGCTGACAGTGATCCAAAGAGAATATTCATAGATCTGAAACTAAAGGGGCTGGTGAGAGGAACCCCTTTGAGAAAAGGAGAACTTCTCCAGTCTGAGGTGGTTTTTCTTTGTACTTTTTATTAATGTGGTGGCATTGATCTTGAAGGGGGCATACTTGGGAAGGATAGGATTAGAAAAAAAGATTAGTTGCTGAGTAAAATAAGGATAAGGTTTAATATTGAATTAGAATTTGAATAGAAATTGATTATTGGTAAAAATGTATTGAGTCTGGATGAAACTTAGCATTGAGAATGACCAAAGGAAAGGAACCAACTAAATGTGGAATAAAATTTGAGATGTGAAGTAATGTAGAAATGTGAAACTATTTTTTTAAAAAAAAAAAGCTAGGCTGTTTGTTTTTATAAATAGAGGGAAAGAGGATAAGAGATTTTCATTGAATATAAATAGAAATATTGAGTATTGTTTAACTAGAAGGATTATTATCTATGTTTAGGCGTAAAGTGCTGTAAGGTTTCAAGGCTTTGTGAATTTGTGAGGTTGATGAATAAGGGGGGAATTTTTGTTTGTTTTTGTTTTAAGGGGGAAAAAGAAGCACTTTCTTTATAATTATTATATAGAATATCTGATGTTACTTATACTTGGTTGTGGAAAAATTGGAAGTATTTTTTAGTTTAATGTTGTTTTGTCTCTGTAGTGTATGCTTGTTTGGTTTTTGTTTTGTTTTCTGTATTTTGTTTTTATAGATTTTAAAATTCAAATTAAAAATGTTTTGGAAAAAAAAGAGAAACCCTTGGTAACTAGCAGCCTTAATGTTTGGGACTAATGCCCATGATCGGGTTAAAGCAAATTGGGGAGGTGACTGGAAATTTTTGCTTACCTTACAGCACAATCCTATGCATCTTTACTTGGAAGTAAGCTCCACTAATTGTACAAGATTGTAGCCTTCTTACATATGTGCATGTAATGATTTATTTCTTTTTCTGCAGTCTAGTAAAGAGATATTACTGGCATTTTCCCGAGACTTTCTAAGTGGAGAAGGTGATTTGTCTCGCCACCTTGGCTTCCTAGGCTTTCCGGTTAATCATGTGCAGATGCCACTTGATGAATTTGACTTTGCTGTAACAAATCTAGCCATAGATTTGCAATGTGGTATTCGTCTTGTGTAAGTTTTTGCTGAATTTTGTTACTGAAGCTATAGAAAGATTTTGCTTGAAGAAGTGGATTACTTTTAACATGGAATGTTTGTATTTTTAGGAGAGCATTGGAGCTTCTGTCATCAGACTGGAGTCTTTCCAAAAAATTAAGAGTTCCTGCAATAAGCAGACTTCAGAAGATGCATAATGTCAAAATTGTCCTTCAGGTATTGAAAGACCGTGGGATTCAGTTGAAAGATGAACATGGTAAGTTTTGGAAAGCAGTGCCAGGATGAATCCTTATAAAGCAAGTGGGTGGATGCTGCCAATCATTAACCACTTTGATTTATAGGTGCAGCAATTGACACAAAGGATATTGTGGATCGGCATAGAGAGAAAACATTTGCATTGCTGTGGAATATAGTGTTTGCTTTTCAGGTATGAATAATATAAATTTCGGTAGTTAATCTTTACAACATATATTGAGGATGTGTAGCATGCATTCTAGGATTTGTAATATTGTATCTTCAGAACTTTAGTATACTTCTCAAGTTGCTGCATAAAAATGGGTCTGTACATAGAACCAAATACTATTGTAGGGCTACTGAGGAAAAAGTTTTTCAGTTGCCATAATACAAAATATAGTTTTGTTTTATGGAAATCCTACACATGTCTAATCAGAAGTAAATCTCATTAACTCAGTGTGGCTTATTGCCATTTAAGTCTGTGTAGGATTGTAACTTTAGGCTGCAATCCTATGCTCACTTGGGAGTAAGCCTTGTTGTGTTAATGGGATTTATTTTTGAGTAGACATGTATAGAATTGCACTGATAGTCAGCATTGTTCTTGGCTATGTGGTCTTTCTCACAACCTATCAACAAAACTAAAGCTTCCAAAGATATACTCCATCATTTTTCCTGTTGCCTTTTAAGTTTTGTTCTGAAATATCAGACACTGCCTTTGCTTAGCACAGTGATAGCGAACCTATGGCACGGGTGCCACAGATGGCACGCAGGGACCCCTCTGTGGTCACCAGATCGCGAAAAGACTGTCCCCTTCTACAAAACACTAATGATTTTGTTCTTTCTCACAGTGTGGAACAGAATGATTTTATTCTAGAATTCCTGTTACAGAATTCTTTTCTACATTGTGATCACATTTAAAAGATTTTGAAGAATGATGCACAGAGCATGGCTTGGATGTAAAGCCCTAACAGTTGACCTGAGTGCTGCATGTGTTGCTCTCAAACTAATGGAGTATGAGCCAAGGTTTGACAAATTATCAGCATGCATGCAATAGCAAAAATCACATTAATTGTGCAAAAGCATGCCCAATGCCAACTTTTACCTAATGCAGTGTTTGCAGTCCAAGACATAAAGTGTTTAAAATGTGTTAAGCACGTTTAGTTTTCTTGTTTATCTTGCTCATCCTAGTACAGGTTGACTTTTACTAATCCGACACCTGTAGAAGCAGGGAAAGGACCTGGGGTAAAGCTTGCCCCACACAATTTCAGTCTGGCATATAATCATATTACAAGCTGAGAATCCCTTATCCAAAAATACGTACATGTGCCTAATTATTTAAAAAGTTTGTATAAATTCCCTTCAGGCTATGTGCACAATGTAGTACTATAATAATTTTTTGAGTTGATTTTTTTTTCAACAAAAAATTGTTTGTATCATTGAAAGCTCTGTTATTGTGTTTTTCTTTTAAGACAAAAGATGTTAATTAGTTCGGACAACCGTATGAGTTGTTTTTCTAAAACTAAAACCTCAGTATTCAGGTTTAATTGCAGTGTTGGCACTTTGAAATAAATAAGTTGGTTTTGTGTTGCAGTTTGGGCACTCGGGCTCAAAAAGGTTCGCCATCACTGGCTTAGCAAGTTCTTGAGAGAGAATCTGATTTAAACATCCCTAAATATCAAAGACTGATTTTAGATAATTTTTGAAAATAATCTTCTCGGTTTTATCATTTTAACTAAATAAGATAAGTGTTAAGAAAAAAAATAAAGTTGTGTGTGCTTGTTTAGGTGAATGTTTCCCTAGATATGGATCAGTTAAAAGAAGAAATTGATTTCTTAAACATGCATGCTACAAAAGCAAAGACGGCTGCTTTGGAATCTTCTGTTACTAGCAAAGTGAGAAAAGATAACAGTAGCTTTTATTCATCTGAAAGCTACAGTGAAAATGTAAAGCTGTTGATGGATTGGGTGAATGCTGTCTGTAGATCTTACAATATTAAGGTAAAGAATTATTTCATCCAAAACAACTTCTAAAATGGATATACTCTGTTTCCCCCCGTGTGTGTTTGATAAGCTAATTAGGACTGAGAGTTTGGTTTTGCAAACCAGGGGTGGGTTAGAGTGGCAAATTTTAGTGGCAAACTGGTCCATAGTGCTACAGAGCAGTACAGTGGGTAAATATAGCTGGTTTGTATACTAAATTTAACCCTTTTGGCACTCCATAGCTGCTGCAGAGCACTGAAAGGGCTCACTTTAGCTTGCAAACAAGCTAAATTTAGCAATTTGGGTGTTCATAGCTGCTGTGAATGCCATTAATTTTTTTGTTGATTTTGTGGGGAGGGGGGCCCCACATTGCCCATGGGCCTCACATTGCTCATCCCTTTAGTAGACCAAAGTTTTGGTAAACTAAACAATGGAAGTGCCATTTGTAATCATCATGACTGAGACTTCAGGGTATGCATATTTTTTTTTATTCTGGTGTGTTACTGTTCTAAGAAATGAAAACTATAGTTAAAATAGTAAGATGTGATCATGGTACCTCATAGGTTCTGTTTGTCACAGCCCTGCCCATTTTCTTAATAAGTTTCACTGGTGCTATGGTTGCATCCTTATGTGGGAGAGGATGCCTGTGGACTAGGTGGCTGCTTGCTACCTGCTTTGGGCATGATTTTGTTTTTTAAAAAATCATTTAATTAAGGCAAGATGTGGCAGAATACAGTGAGTTTAATGGCCTAACAGCATACCAGGGCCTGACGTACATAGACAGTGTGACCTGTGTGACTCTTAACGAATGCACTATGTTACAGTCGACTGATTTGTTCTTTATAGTAATCTGTCTGGCAACTAATTTTGCTGGCAGGTCATGTGACAGAATGACAATTATTACATTTGCTGCCAGTCAGTGTAAACAACACTGAGCTAAATGGACCAATAGTCTGATACAGTGTAAGGCAGTTTCGTATGTTTCTAGGTAGTAATCCTAACAAGACCAATATTTTCCCCTTTTTTTCTTTCCAACAACTTACTTTAAAATTGAAAGGAAATCCCTGAGGTGAACTGTGTCCTACAAATAAGGACATAGCTTAACTACTAACTTCTTGTTGATGATTCAAAACTAGTTTGGCAAAGACCCAAAGTAAAACTACTGGTTTTCATAGTCTTTTGTGTAAGTGGCTGATGAATTAGAAGGACCTTAGAAATTGTAGGTTCTGTAGCTTTCTACTAATGACATATACCTGAAAATTTACTGTTCTCAAATCTTTCTCATTTGCCTTTGATAATTTTGTGGGGTATTTTGTAAAGCATCTATCTGTAAGCTTCCCTGTATCAAATATGATAAGCAGGTCATAACCTGACTTCATTTAGTGCTTGTAAAATGTACGTTCATTTAACAGTATTCTGCCATCAAGTGCTGTCATATAATCCATAGAGAATAAGGACAAGAGAAGACCACAACATTATTCTGGTTGTAAAATAGCAAGGAGTGCTACATGTAAGCCATTTTCAGGTTTTAAATACTACTTTGTAGTGAGGGCATTTCCCCCTCTATTTTTGCTTTAAAGGGGGGTGGGTGGGAAAAGCCCATTAGTATAAGGCAGATTTCTCCAACCTGGTGCCCTCCAGATGTTTTGGACTACAGCTCCCAGGATTCCTGACCATTGGCTGTGCTGGCTGAGGCTGATGGGAATGAAGTCTTTACCATCTGGAAGGCACTGGGTTGAGGAATGCTAGTATAAGGGAATGCATTGAAGAGTAGGTCCAAGGCCAGAATGAATTCCATAGGAATGAAAGCTTAGAACTGCCATTTTTAGCACACGGTATGTTGATACAAGCACTAATAAGAGATGTCACTGGCAGCAAATATTTGTATAGGTGTTTTTTTAAATCTAGGTGGAAAATTTCACAGTATCCTTCTCGGATGGAAGAGTATTATGTTGTTTGATTCATCACTATCATCCATGTTATGTTCCTTTGGAAGCTATATGTCAACGCACTACTCAAACAGTAGAATGCACCAAAAGTGGTACACTCGCACTGAATTCATCCTCTGAGTCTGATGCTTCTCTAAATCTACTGAATGGAACTTTTGACCAAAGTGAGTTCATTAAATGGTGCTTGAATGCAGATAGAAGATGGTTGTTATCATTGTATCTGATTTAATAAATTCAAACACTTTTGTCTCCTTTATATAAAGCTATAACTACTTCAGTGCTGTATAAAGAACTCCTTGACAATGAGAAGAAAAACTTCCAGCTGATTAATGCTGCAGTTTCTGATCTTGGTGGTGTTCCAGCTATGATTCACCATTCAGACATGTCTAATACAATACCTGATGAGAAGGTAATCAAATCATGACCTTAAAATTCACAATTGCCTTGTTCAATCAGAGCTTAATAAGTTTGTGTTTTCTGCTCTCTTTTTTAGGTAGTTATCACCTATGTGTCATTTCTGTGTTCACGGCTTCTAGATCTTTCTAAAGAGATTCGAGCAGCTCGGCTGATTCAGTCTGCTTGGAGGAATCACAGATTGAAAGCAAAACTTGCTCAGGTATTTCTTTCCATTGCTTTACATTTTGATCTAAATTGTCAACAGAAATTGACTGTACAGGAAGAAGACAGAGTTGTTTATAATCCTTCTGTCTGCTGTGGTTTTTTTCTCTTGTCAGACCAAGAAGCAAAAATTTAATGCAACACTTGTAATACAGAAGCACTGGAGAAAATATTTAGCTCAGATGGAACTTCAGAAATTAAAAAAGGCAAAGCAGGAAGAAGATGGAGTATCTCCTCTAGTCATCCAGGTATGATTGGCTTTTCATATGAAATCACTCCATAAAAATAACTGGATTTTCCAGCCAGCTGAGATTGTCAGGAGATGTGAAATCATAAGATTTCAAGTTCAAGTAATGTGGGTTGCACTACTAGGATGCCTTCTAGCCCACACCTCTGTAAAAAAAGAATCCTAAATCTTTTTATACAGAAAGTTCAAAGCTTCCAAGCTCTCCCTCACGTGTGTGTGTGTGTGTATTTATATATGTGTGTGTGTATAAACAGGGCTTTTTTTCTGGCGGAACGCACCGGAATGGTGTTCCGCCACCTATTTTCAGTAAAAAATATCGCGATCGTTTTTCTTTTCGAGAAAGCGCTGCTCGCTTTATCACTCAGCATAATTAAATTCTTGTGATGTTAACAGTTCGTAATCCCCCATTAATGATTATTATGAACTTAAAAGTAATTCGTCACGCATACAGAGATCTGTGAGCCAGAGCTGTTAAACAGGTTTTACCTTTGAGAAGCAGTCTGGCTATGCATATTGAATTTGAGATGGCTTATTGAAATGCAAAAAACAACAGCAGTCTGGCTGGAGCCAAGGACAAAGAAAGAGCCAACTTAGTTAGCAATGCATATGGCAGGCTTTCCTCTCACAGTCAGTGTTAGAAAAGTTACCTTAAAATCATAAATTATACCACCTACGTGTTATAAAAAATTGCTCTGTAAAAAAAAAACGTATAAAAAGGTATGCACAGCAAAGAATTGCAATTGCCACATAACAACAAAATACTTTTTCTAGTAGGAATGTAGATTGAAGAATGTATAGCCAGCCAGAGATGCTGTTGTGTTGCTGCAAATCATCAGCATTAAAAAAAAAATATTCCTGCCCTTAGGAATTTAGCAAGGTATTTAGCAATTAGCATAAGTACAGTGGGGGTTTTCCTCAGACTCAGAGTTAGTAATTAAGTCAATTAAGAAACACAAAAGCAAACACAAAATATCTTGCTGTTCGTGACTCACTTGGGTCCGAATTTGTAGTGGAATTTGTAGTGGACGGGAGAGAAGAGGATCTAGATGCTTGAAGTGATTAGTGAGCCAGTGAAAGGGAGATATTTTCCCAGGGCTCTGGGATGGTATATGTGCCTACTAAGACATGTCATTGATTTTACTGGGTCGCTAAGGCCCCCAAATATATTTGCTTAGGCAATGTGTAATTGGTCCCCTGTTATCCCCCCCTTTCTTTTCATGTATTCACTTTACTAAACTGTGATTAATATGTGTAACTGCAAAACTTATAAAATAAACACCTTTCAAAAAGGAAATGTCTCTGAGCTTACTTTTGGTAAGTATTCCAATTTTTTTGCACATTTTACTGCATTGCTTTTTATTTAATTCCATACATTTACTTTTATAGCCCCCCCAAATTTTACTTGCATCCCTGTTCTCTAAAGGGGCGGTTTTAGGGGGTGGTCCTAGGGGTGGGTAGGGGCGTGGCCAGGGGAGGGGGGGTGAGTTACACCACCTTTTCAGTGAGAAAAAAAGCCCTGTGTATAAATACACATGATATCTTTTTCTTGTATTAAAAGTGTAAACATAAAGTGAAATAACATTGTAACAACCACGTTTCTTGTGTTTTCAGAGATGGCAAGAGGCTGCAGTTGTACTTCAGGCTTGGTACAGAATGAAGAGAGAGAGGCAGCATTTTCTAATGATGTGTGGAGCTGCTGCTACTATTCAGATACGCTACCGTGCATACAGAGAGCAAACATCTCAAAGGCAGAAGTTCTTGCAAGTAAAAAAGGCAGCTGTGTATCTACAAGCAACCTACAGGGGTTATAAACTACGCCAAATGCTTAAATGTCAAAATATGGCTGCTGTTAAGATCCAGGCTGCGTTTAGGGCTTATACTGCTAGAATGAAATACCAAGGTTTGATTCAAGCTTCCCTTGTGATTCAGAAATGGTACAGGACTTCCAAAGCCAGTTCCAAAATTAGAACAAGTTTTTTGAAGACCAAAATGGCTGTGACTTCATTGCAGGCAGCTTTGCGTGGCTGGCAAGTCAGGAAATGGATTCGGGGGCAACATGCTGCTGCAGTTACTATACAGTCTACCTTTAGGAGGTACAAAGCTCTGAAAAGATTCAGGATGGTGAGAAATGCTGCTCTAACTCTTCAACAGCGTTATAGAGCCAAAGTTTCAAGTAGAAAACAATGGCAGCAGTATGTTGTGCTTCGCAACAGAATCATACAACTCCAAGCAGCTTGGAGAGGGAGTGTTGTAAGGAAGCAAATCCAAAGACAACATCAGGCTGTTGTAGTCATACAGTCCTACTACAGGATGTATATCAATCAAACAAAGTTTAAACGTTTCAGAAGAGCTGCTATCACAGTTCAAAGATGGTATCGAGCTGCTATCCTATCAAGCAGCAAAAGGCAGGAATACCTTGCTTTAAAGGAAGCAGCCGTTAAAATGCAGACAATTTACCGAGGTATGACAGCACGGCGAAAAATTCAACGCATGCATCAGGCAGCTGTTAGTATCCAAGCTATGTTTAAGATGCATCAGGATAATGTTAGATATTGGGCAATGAAACTGTCCGCTACTATAATTCAGAGAAGATACAGAGCTCTCTGCAGAGGAAGGAAGGAACGGGAAAATTATCTGGAGTTAAGAAATGCTTCTCTCATCCTGCAGGCTGCTTACAGAGGCATGAAAGTTAGACAGGAGGTCAAAACTTTGCACCGGTCTGTAACTTCTATTCAGTCATTTTATCGAATGTACAGGCAACGGAAATCTTTCCAGAAGTTAACTGCAGCGGCAAAACTGATTCAGCGGTGGTATCGTGGCTGCAAAGATCGAAATGCTCAGGTGCACAAATACAGGCAGATGAAGATTTGTATCCTCCGAATCCAGTCTGCATTCCGAGGCATGAAGGCAAGGCTCCATTTGAAAAAGATGCATGTGGCTGCCACCATAGTTCAAAGGAGGTTTAGAACTTTTCTTCAGAGGCAACATTTCATTTCTCTTAAAGCTGCTGCTGTGACAATTCAGCAGAAGTACCGAGCAACAGCACTTTCAAAACAGCAGCGTGAAGAATATCTCCACCTCTGTAAAGCTGCTGTCATGGTGCAGTCTACCTTCAGAGGTCAGCTAGTCAGAAAATTTGTAAAACGAATGCATGGGGCTACTACAATTATCCAAGCCTCCTTTAGAATGCATATAGCTTACACTCAATACCGAGCTATGAAGCTTGCTTCTGTTACAATACAGAAGCATTATAGAGCATACAGAGAGGCTAAATGTATGAGAGAACTGTACTTAAAACAGCGCCACTCCACTTTAGTTCTTCAGGCTGCCTACAGAGGAATGAAAACGCGACATACCTTGAAGAAGCAACATGATGCTGCAACTGTTATACAAAGTAACTATCGAAAGCACAGGCAACAGTGTTCCTACCAAAAAATGCAGTGGGCAGCCAAAATTATCCAGATAAGAGTCAGAGCCAACAAGCTGAGCAAAATTGCAGTCCAGCAGTATTCATCTGTTAAGAGAGCTGCAATTTGCATTCAGAAGGTGTTTCGCAGGATGAAGGCAAGGCGATGTATAAAAAGGCACCAAGCTGCTATTGTGCTCCAGCGGAGTTTTAAAATGCAGAGAGAACGAAGAAGTTACCTTGCTTTTAAAGCAGCTACTATTGTCCTTCAGAGACGGTACAGAGCATTGATTTTGGCAAGAAGACAGCATCAGGAATACATTTCTGTTCGTGCAGCAGTTGTTTGTGTCCAGTCCTTCTATAGAGGTTTTAAAGGAAGGAAGGAAGTTGAATGCATGCATTTAGGAGCAAGGTCAATTCAAGCATCATTTAGAATGCATAGAGCTAGGCTCTCTTACCAGAGGCTGAGATACGCTGCTGTCACCATACAGAATTACTACCGATCTTACCTAAAAAGGAAACATCAACAAAATGCATATCTGACATTTCGGAAATCTGCTATACTTGTTCAGGCCACTTACAGAGGCATGAGAACACGGCAAGAACTGAAAGTCATGCATGTCTCAGCAACTGTCATCCAGTCTCTTTATCGCATGCATGTACAGTGCAGACATTACAAGCTGATTCGCTGTGCTGTGCTAACTATTCAGTCTGCCTATCGTGGAGCAGTAGCACGCAAAAAGAGAAAGGAAGCACATGCAGCAGGAAAAATTCAATCCTTTTGTATGGCTGAGGATCGCAGGAAGTTTATTCAGCTCAGAACTGCAGCTCTTGCGTTACAGAGTCAGTACCATGCAAATGAAACCAGAGAACAGCCCCAGAAATACTGGGAAGCTGCACTTTTAATACAACAGCATTATCGATCTTATTTAACTGTAAAGCGTCAGAGACTGGCTTATTTACAAACCCTGAAGAACATCATCATTATACAGGCTATAGTCAGAGGTTTCATTGAACGCCGAAGGCTTTGCAAAAGGAAAAGAAGTGTAATAAAAATGCAGGTACTTTCCTCAACATTAATTGTTATTGATTACTGTACCATTACCATTCTTGAGTGAAAAGCAAGGTTGGGACTATGGAACTTGATGCCTGCTATAAGATGGGAATGCAGCCTTATCCAACTTGCTGCCACCTAGATGTATTGGACTACAACTCCCATCATCCCTGACCATTGGCCATGTTGGCTGGAGCTGGTGGGAGTAGTAGTCCAAAACATCTGGAGGGCACCCAGTTGGGGAAGGCTGATGTGATGGTTCCCTCTTAAATTCTATCCCTCAGAAGTGTTCGGTAGGTTGCCATTGTGTGTCTTCCTAGTTTTCTGTCTTATGTCAGTGATCTTGTTTGGCCTTCAGCTGTGGTTGAGAGTACCACAGGGCTTCCTTTGGATGGCTGCTCCATTATTAAATATAAGTAGCAGCCATTTCTTTGATCTTCCCTATCTTGTCACATTTCTTCTAAATTGACTTTGCCAGCAGCTGACTTTCTAGGATGAGGCCTCAGAGCTGTATGTTTGCAAATCACTGGGTAATTGAATCACTTGCAATGAATAGTGCAAAACTCCAGAATTTTGGCTAACTAGAGCCTGGGTTTTCTTACCCTTTTATGCTTGCTCTCACTGTTTAGCTGGTTTCTTTTGCACTAGAAAAACTTACCTACATGGGCGTACTGTCGAATGGAATCAAAAATAGAAACTGTTACTTTACATATTACTATTGGCAGTCTTTACTATGGTGCCACTTATGCCCAACAAAAATATTTTGAACAGGGTAATACTGTAGAGAAGTAGGCACAAGAAAATTAGTGCTGATTTCTCCCCCTGTATGGATTAACTTTTTCTGCAGTATAATTTCAGGCAGCTTTGATTCAGGAGCACTACAGACCACGTGGCCTTCAATTTTCATTTTATAAAATGTTTAACAGTTCGTATTAGGGTTTAATTCTATTTGGGGTGGTGCTAAATTTCTACATCAGGAGTTCTTGTATATGCAGACTTAACTGATGATACTTGACTAATTTCAATGTTTGAAATACCCCAACACACACATTAGTCAATGACACAAAGAAAATGGATTCCTTTACATTGTGACTCAGGCTGTTCATCTGTAATGGTAGCACGCTATTGCCACGATGCATGCCAGGCGCATTCCGCAGCCTTTTTGAATATTCAGCCCCTGATCGGGGGTTGCTATGTGACGTATGAACCCGGACGCTATAGGTTAATTGTGGGTTAAACAACCTACAGATAACTTAACTACTAACTGTATGTTATCTGTTGGTTATTTACGTAGCAACCCTTGATTGGGGCTGAGTAATAAAAAAAGGCTGCAGAAAGTCCCCAGCACATGTTGTTGCAAATTGTGGGTTAATTAACCCATGATTTACTGCTGTTAATGTGAACTGGGTAGCTATGAATGATTTGTAATAACTGGGCTTTTTTGTGATAAAAAAAACCATAGATGTGAGTACAATTTAAAGCAATAGTAATGTTTTGCATACATTTCTCCATTAGGCTTTTTTTAGGGGCTATAAAGTAAGGCAGTTGGTAGCACAGAATCAGAGCGTGTTTCCCCAAGCATGGTTCATCAGATGCAGAACAATGAAAGAATACAGAGCCATCGAGAAAGCTACCTGTGTAATTCAGAGTTACGAAAGAGCTAAGCAACTGAGGATATGGTAATATAGCATGCTGCACAAACTTCTTTAAATATTAATCATTCCTCATATTTTGGGGAAGTATAAATGAAGAAAGCTCAGACTTCAGGAATGCAGTCTTCATATTTGTTTTTCCTGTAGGTTTTTGAGGATGAAAGCTTCTACTATTCTAATTCAGAGGAAATGGAGAGCAACTGTGGCAGCAAAAATAACTCTTCAAAAATTCCTGGCAGTCAAAGCAGCTGTAGTAGTAATTCAATCTGCATACAGAAGATACAGTGCTAGAAAACAGTTTAAAAAGGTGACTACTCATAAAACTGACTTGTAGCGGGAAATGAAGGGCATCAACACTTGATCTAATTAAATTCAGCTGAGCATATGTATGACCTGAGATGTTCATTAGAACTTCCTGTCAAATTTATTTTTTTCTAAATATTTGTGTCAGCCTTCAGTATTATCATTTATTTGCTTACTTATTCCATTTCTATACAGCCCAATAGCCGAAGCTCTCTGGGCGGTTTACAACTACATATAATCAGTTAACAAGACAGTCCCTGCCCGCATGCTTACAATCTAATAAGACTCGACACACAAGGAAAAAGGAATGGGGAGGGAAGAAGGGGGGGAATTAATTAATACTTCTGGCAGGGCTGGTGGAATGGCCCTGCGCTCCCTCTCATCTCCCTCTGCACAGCCTGCTGGAATGGCTACTGCTGGTGGCAGTTGAGGGAGGAGGATCCGTCATGAGGGAGGCCTTTCAGCAGGGCTGGTGGAATTGCCCTGTACTCTCATCTCCCTCTGCACAGCCTGCTAGTATAGCTATTTTCAGGATCGTTTATAGAACTGGAATGTTTGATACTCTTTTAAGAACAAAACTTGTAAATCCCAACACTGGAAGTGTGCACTATTACCAATTCTTCATATTTAATGACTCCCATCACCAAAGGCAATCTCACAGCAATGTACATAAAGTTATAAAACCAATATAATACAACCGTAAAAAATCGAGACAAAAATTCTTTTAGAATTGGTGTAATGTGGTTCCATCCAGGTCAACTGGTCAGAATCCTAGCAGCTGAAGGATTTAATGCTAATTTGTAGTCTAGATTCTAAGGTTTAAAACCCAAGCTTTATTCCACACTCCATTTCTATGGATTGAACATTGGTTCGTGGTCTATGCCATTGGTGGGGAACATGTGGCCCTGCAGATGTTGTATTGCCACTCCCATCAGCCCTAGCCCATGTAGCCAGTGGTGCGGGAAGATGGGAGTTGCAGTCCAACAACATCTGGAGGGCCACACATTCTGCACCCTAATTTTATATCCTTGATGCAAAGGGTTTGCACAGAGCTCAGGGTGCTATCTATCATTCTGAGTACATTAGCTGAAGCTAAAAGGCAGAGGTATCTTTGAATAGATAAGCAGGTGGGTAAATCAATGAGCATCAGCATCTTGCTGACTTTCATATATTTATATATCAAAGAAAGTGTGAAAACACCACCGTGATAGAACTTTCTTTTATCTATTTTTTTTTAAAAAATTTTAACTTTTTAACGATACATGTTCAATCATTATATTTAAACTTTCTTTTTCTATTTTTGGAATTTTTAACATTTTTTTACAACACATATTGATTTAATATTTATATAAACTTTAAAAACTTTTCAATAATCAAACTTCACAAACTGTTCACTAATCATGCTGTAACACAGAGTATACATCATGTATAATTATATTCAATGGTAATCACCCCCTTATCTTTCAGGGGTTTAGCATCCACCAAACTTGCTGTATTCTTATAGAGATAATGAAAACCTTCCTTTGTTTTTTCTTTATCTTCATGGAGTTGCTGCAGCCTTTACTCTTATTTTTTGAGATGGCCTTCAAGTGAGCCTTCCTCTCCGTTTTTTCTTTTTGAGTGGCTTAAAGCATTATTTCTCCTTGGAATGGTTTCCAGAAGCCTGATATTCTCCGTATCCTCACTTGTTTTTTTCCCCAACAAGAAACCGGTTTGGACTTCTTGTTTCATGCAATATTTGCCTTTCTCAAGGGTTTCAAGGATAGTCACGGGCTTATATCAGTTTCATTACCCTCTATAATACAAAAACATTTGTTGTGTTGCCAAACATATTTCCAAAACAGTCAACCACCATAAATCCCAACATTTTCACTTACGTTTTCTTTTTTGTGGGTTGTTATTCCATTTACACCCTCTAGTGCCCATACTGTTGCATGCATGTATATACTCTATGGACAGCTGTAAATCATTCCAGCAGACCCAATTGATACTCCCTCTGGGTTGTTACAATTAATTAAGTATTATTAGGAGTTACCCTGCACTATACTCAACTATATTCATGAGAATTTACCCACCCTTGATTTCTCATACAGCTTGTGATTGTGGAAGGATTGAGGACTTGAAACCACCCAGTACATGTTAAATTTAGGGTAACCAAGAAATATATGAGAAATCAAGGGTGGGTAAATTCTCATGAATATAGTTGAGTATAGTGCAGGGTAACTCCTAATAATACTTAATTAATTGTAACAACCCAGAGGGAGTATCAATTGGGTCTGCTGGAATGATTTACAGCTGTCCATAGAGTATATACATGCATGCAACAGTATGGGCACTAGAGGGTGTAAATGGAATAACAACCCACAAAAAAGAAAACGTAAGTGAAAATGTTGGGATTTATGGTGGTTGACTGTTTTGGAAATATGTTTGGCAACACAACAAATGTTTTTGTATTATAGAGGGTAATGAAACTGATATAAGCCCGTGACTATCCTTGAAACCCTTGAGAAAGGCAAATATTGCACGAAACAAGAAGTCCAAACCGGTTTCTTGTTGGGGAAAAAAACAAGTGAGGATACGGAGAATATCAGGCTTCTGGAAACCATTCCAAGGAAAAATAATGCTTTAAGCCACTCAAAAAGAAAAAACGGAGAGGAAGGCTCACTTGAAGGCCATCTCAAAAAATAAGAGTAAAGGCTGCAGCAACTCCATGAAGATAAAGAAAAAACAAAGGAAGGTTTTCATTATCTCTATAAGAATACAGCAAGTTTGGTGGATGCTAAACCCCTGAAAGATAAGGGGGTGATTACCATTGAATATAATTATACATGATGTATACTCTGTGTTACAGCATGATTAGTGAACAGTTTGTGAAGTTTGATTATTGAAAAGTTTTTAAAGTTTATATAAATATTAAATCAATATGTGTTGTAAAAAATGTTAAAAATTCCAAAAATAGAAAAAGAAAGTTTAAATATAATGATTGAACATGTATCGTTAAAGTTAAATTTTTTTAAAAAAAAAATAGATAAAGTTCTATCACGGTGGTGTTTTCACACTTTCTTTGATATATTCATATTTCCGTGATTCTCCTTTGTTATCGACTTTCATATATTGGAATCTGAAGAATGGGCACCCCAAAGGTGGCTCTTCTCTTGGGTTTGAGTACTAATTCAGTTTATTTTTTATTTTCTCTAGATTTTGGAAGAGAGACAGCAGAACCATCTGCTTCATTTTACTGCTGCTGCATATCATCACCTTGCTGCTACCAGAATTCAGAGGGCTTACAGAATTCATCTTCACTTGAAACGTGCACACTTGCAGCTGACTTCAGTTCTGTACATTCAGGTTAGTTTGGGGGATCAGAGATGTGAACATTCTTCTAGACCAGGGGTGGGCAGAAGGTGGGTTTGAATCTTCTGGTGGATCTATGGGTGATTTGTAGTAGATAGGCAAGGGTTTCTGACTCCCAGTTGTCCTCTCCCTCGTGCCCATTGTTCTGCTGAAATAAAGGAAGCTTGGAGTAACTGTGAATGGATTTTTTGTGTTGAAAGGATTATGAACTCCATTCAGTTCTGGTACTCAAAACAAATCCCTGGGCTCAGAATTCTTTAATTTTAATTTTATTATTTTTATTGATTTTCAACAAAACCATTAAAAAATCTTTTATCAGGATAAAAGTCTCTCCCCCCCCCCCCTATCTGTTTAAACAGCGGTGGTATCGAGCAAAACTGCAGAGGAGGAGTTACCTACAATATCGTGAGAAAATTATTCAATTACAGAGAATGGTGAGGAGGTGGATGAGTTGCAGAAATGTAGCTGCAGATAGCAGTTCAGGAAACCGTGAGCCAAAAGACCCTAAGCAATGGAATAACTAAATTTCAGGTAAATAAGCATCCTAGAGAGATGATACTGCTCTATCGAGTCATAAATAATATTTAACATTTTGTGTTTGCTCCCTGCATGTGTTAGTGGTAAAAATGGAGCTGTGGTGTATGAACAGAAATGGTCATAGCTCAGTGGTAGAGCTTTGAATGTAAAAGGCTGTAAGCTCAATCCCTGTCATCCCCAGCCTGTAGTGCTGGAAACGATCCCTGCCTGAAACCCTGGAAAGCCACTGCTAGTCGGTATAGTGAGCTAGATGGACCAGTGGTCCAGCTCAGTGTAAGGCAGCTTCCTGTGTTCCTAGGGATAATGGGAGACCATCACAGAAGGAAGAGGATTATGGATTCTAAGTGGGTGGGGGACTCCATTGTTGGCTTCCACATTTGAACTAACCTAGAGACCTCATTCACTCCTTTACTGGAAGGGTAAATTACTCTTTTACTCTTGCACCCATGTTCTATTTGAAGGTCTGAATACTTAAAAAAAATTAAATCTAAATTTTTATATTGCCTTAATTGTCAAAACCTCAAGGGGAGTAACAGTAAATATAAAATCATAAAATGAACACTCTAGAAAGCATGAAAAGGAGCAGATAAAAATGAGCATAAGAGCAGGTGAGAAAAAATCAATACTACGGTAATTTGGAGGAAAGACTAAACCAGGTGCAAGTAGGTGCTTGTCATGAAATTGCGGACCTGGCAAAAGCTGGGTTTCCAATCATGCCTATAGAGCCAACATCTCAGCTCTGATCAGATCTTCAGATGATACATGGAGGTCTTAACTTCTTTCCAGGGAATATCCTATGAACTACACCCAAAATCTAGTGTACCACTCAAGGATCATCATTTGAAATATTACATCCATCATGGCACTTCACAAGTGCCATGATGGATGTAATCTACCTCCCTGTTCTCATTGAATGACTTCCAGAAGTCACTGAATTTAAAACATTGGATTGGAATTGGTTGAAAAATTTGTAGAATTAACTTTGAGAGGTAGAAAGTTGTACTCCATTGCATTCCAGAATGCAAGGGGCTTTTTCTCCTCTCGCTCTCTAATACATGAAATCTTTTTTCTCTCCTCATTCACACATAAGGCACTGTGGAGAGGATATTCGTGGAGGAAGAAGACTGATACTGCAAAAACTAGAGCTCTGCGGGATAGCTTGTTGATTGCTAATAAAGAAAGCAATAATGAGAAGAAGCTGTGTAACAGAACTGCACTTGCCATTCATCGCCTTCTCAAATATAAACACTTTTCTTACATTTTGGCAGCTTTAAAAGACCTGGGTTAGTAATTCCTTGTTTAAAATATTTCCTGGTACACTAATATACAAATTACCAGACTTTGTTACATGTACAAAGGTGTCAAAGTAAAAGGTGTTGGAGGATATGGAAAAGGAGTCAGTCCTATACTGGTTAGGACAAAGCAGAGTTTTCCCCTTTATGCGCAGCCTGGTTATTGAAACTGGTTATCACCACGTGGGTTGCTAAACCCTTGCTAAAAGGCTCTTAAAAGGAAATAGATTGTCCATACAAGGTTTAAAACTAATAAAAACATTTATTAGTTTTACTTGCAGTCTGTATAATCATATATGCAGGATGATATAGGAAGGATTAGACTTCATTGGAGATCACTGGCTAGAAGCTAGCTCAGACCGTGCATCTATGTTGGTTGGAGAGGGGGAGGGGGAGAGCAGCAGAGAGTCCTGGCCAGAGAGGTAGGGAGGAGGGGATTGTTCAATTAACCCTTTCCTCCCACTGTAACTAGTGGTTACATTACCTCGTTGATTTAAGCAGGCAACATTACAATTTCGAACAAAAGGGACAGGCTTTTAAAAAAATGGTTTCAATACCTAAATTATCAGATGTGTCTTTTGATCTCAAAAGCACTAGTGTTCAAAGTGGGAGGGAAAAAAGAGTGTGGGATGGCTTGGCCATATTCAATTATGTCCATCTCAAAAGAAGTGGGATAGCATCCTACCTTTCCCCACCCCACTTCAAGCACTGAGAAACACAAAACCCAACATCTTGGTTGACTTCTCCTTTACCCCCAATGGTAGGCCTGCTAACTTATTCTATTTGTCATGCAATTAAAATCATGTGAGGGTGCAAGCATGGATGCACTGACTGGTCCTGCCCCCCCTTCATTAGAGCGCCTGCTATAATTACGTATGGTCCCTGCACAATTTAGAACAATGTTTTCTAAATTACAATATAGCCTAAAATTTAGAAACTTCAGGTTCTAAATTGTGTGAAGAGCCTACTCAGATGCAGCAGATTCCCCCACTGCAGACCTTCAGCCCTAACACTTGAAGGGCTGTGGTGCGAGGCAATGGGGACACAACTCTACCCTTCGCAGGATCATAATTGTTTGAGGGATAGAAAAAGTGAATAGGGTTTGTATTTCAGTGTGAACTGGCCACATTCAGTGTGTGAACAGTATGTTTGGGTCAACTATTGCTGTTTTGAATTATCTCCCCCCCCCCCCCCGTTTTCCTCCAGAGGTTGTAACTAGATTATCTCCTGTTTGTTGTGAAAATATGGCCCAGAGTGAAGCAGTATTCACTATTTTTACTTTGATACGGAGTTGCAATCGTAGTGTCCCTTGCATGGATGTTATCAGATATTCAGTCCAAGTCCTGCTTAATTTGTCAAAGGTATTTACTTTCAAGTTTTGTTGAAAACAACCTGCATTTATAAGTTTGCATTATAATTATGTCTCTGCCCTCTCAGAACAGGACATAATTTCTGTCCCTTTCAGCTAAATAACACAAATTGAATTTTGGGCTGTACTATAAATTGGGAAATTCTCAGTCCTTGACTAAAGCCCATTCCAACATACTACATTGTTGTATGTAGTATGTTGTATTGTTGTATATTACACAAGTGAACTTCTGCTGGCGCAATGGCCTTTTCCTTTTCCTTCCTCTTCCCTGCAACCACCAAATCTCCTCTGTTAGGTCCCCAACCCTTCAGAGCAGAATTGGTTGACTGCAGGTGAGGGGGAATTCAATCGACCACTGGCGTCCATTGCTCTGGTGGAAGGACACCATTGGATACAACCTGTTAAGACATGATGGTTTAATTAACTTACACTTCCCTTATATTGTTGGTTTAAATTTTAAAGGGGTGAAGTTACTAATTTTATGAAATGATGCGTTTTTAGAAATGATTTTTTTCCCTATGCGGGGGGGAAAAGCTGCAGCAGATTTTACAACCCATATCTCTGGGAAGAATAAAAGAGCTGTTCAGTTCTATACCAAAATGAGATTTAGTATTGTAAACTTGTCATGTTTTATAGTTATTTTCCACAAATTGACATCACTTTAAATTGCATATTCACTCCATACGTGTGGATATTCTTAAATTAAATTCACTTGAATTAAATTCACTCACAGCATGTATAGTGCATGTTAGTGTGAAAAATCATCCTAGGATAGCCTCATGTACTTTATTTTAATGCTTTGTTTATTCCAAATCCTGGGGCTATAATCTAAAAGTGAATGCAGGTAATGATTTGTATTTGGTAATTAAGATATTCACTAAAATTGGAAGCAGTCTGAGTGCACTCAGTGTATGCTGTTCATGCTTACTGTTGGCAAAATAGATAACAGGGACAAGGCTTATTTCTACCCAAGCATCTGTATTGTTCAAATCATTGGCAAAACTGTCCTCCATTTTTGTGTTTAGTTTTGTTTTAGGATATTGTGTGTGTGTGTGTGTGTGTGTGTGCTAGTCAGTTTCAGCCAAAAGGTTAATAATTTAGAAGTGAAATGTTTAGTTGGAATGTAGAGCTCTTTGTGCTCAGAGGAACAGGAAATTGTAAAGTTCAACAAAAGGTCAGAAAGAGAGAGAAAGGGTTTCAACTCAGGAAATAGGAACGTAGTATGCAGAAATTAAGAAGAAACTACCCTCCTGATTGGTTGGAGTTGCGGGAAGAGGAAAAACAAACAAACTAATTTTAAAAGATATCAGCCAAAAGCAGAAGGGCAGACTGAAGCTGAGAGGAAGGAAAGAAGGCCAAGGTCCTAGAGGAAATTGGAGTCAGAGCTGCTGGAGCTGGAGAACTGATTGAGAGAGCTGGACCTATGAGAGGAAGATAATGTTTGGATAAGGGAACTGGATATAATAGGGACACAGTCTAGGTTAGCTAGATACATTTATCCCTGGTTGTTTTAAAAGTTTAAAAATTGGAATGGATACACACATGCAAGCAATATGGTAATTGTGGCTATTCAGATTTAAAAAAAATTCCTATTAAGTTTTCTACAGTAAATTTTTAAAAATTGTTATTTAAAATGTTGTGGTCTACATACCTGAGACCCAGAGGGTTTTAAGGCTGGTTTCGTGGAGGCAGCCAGAGAAAAAAAGATTTCTATCTGGTGGGAGCAGAAAAGGCCACAGAAAGGGAAGGGCGAAAAGGAGTGTGGGCCCACTGTTTTGCTTATTTTTCCTTCCACTCTTGGAACAGGGTGTTACTGGCCTGTGACAAGCACCTATGACCTGGTTCAGATGATTAAACAACCCATGGTTTGTTAACTGTGGATTGTTTTGGTGCACACAGGAGCAAGCGAGCATGCATGCTCCCAACTGCTTGCCTGCTTCTGCTTCGCTAAACAAACCAGGAACTCTGTGATCTGCGATTCTAGGAGAAACTACCCATAGTCTGAACCCATGGTTTGTTCTTGGGTTAAAACTGCGTTGTGTCACCCTCAACAACCCAGAGTTATGGGTTCGCAGATCATGGAGAACAACCTAGGAACAGCATTCCTTGGAGAACAACCCAGGAACAGCATTCCTTGGGTTGTTTAGCCGAGTGAAAGCGGGTGAGCCGGCAGGAGCCAGCACACTTGCTCCCACACGCTCACAAACAGCCCATGGTTGTTTTACAGTCCAAACAGAGTCTATATGTCTACTCTAAGAGATCTGTTAATGATTTGAAGTACAGTGGTATGGTGGAACAGCCTTGCTCAAGGTTGAGATTCTTTACTTAACATGAACTGCTTTGTTTTGTTCAAGTATGAAAGGACTACTCAAGCTGTTTATACAGTGGAAAAATCTGTAGAAACTTTATTGGACCTACTTCAAATGTACAGAGAGAGAGCTGGTGACAAAATTTCAGAGAAAGGCGGAAGTATTTTTACCAAGACATGCTGCCTGTTTGCTCTTCTTTCGAAGGATTCAAGAAGAGCTAATGTAAGCTTTAATCTTCCTTCTCTCTCCCCACACCCCACTCCCTGGGCTTACATCTTTCTCTTTCAAATTGTCAGCACTGTGAGGGACAAGCTGGAGAGATTTAATACAGCAACTGGCTGATAGTAATGGGCCAGTTCCCATGTAATGACAAGCCATGGTTTAATTAATCCATAGGTTGTTGCCTTACCCAGAGTTAACCTTCGATCTGGTGGCCAGACGATTGAGCAAAACTGCTGGGTTTTTGGTCAGTTCCTGGGTTTGGTTCTCACCCCCTTTGCCCACTCCCTCCCTGTATTCCAAATGCTTTTGCAGCACTGTAGTACTGACATGTAGAGCGACTAGGTGGTTTTTTTAAAAACCGCTCTTGCGTGCCCCCCTTGTAGCCTCGTGGGACAACCCATGAACAACCCACAGTTCTGGGTTTGCACGTAATGACAACCCATGGTTTAAACAACTCAGAATTCACAACCCAACATGCCATGGGTTCTCTTTCTTGGTTGTTTGTGGTTAATCCATAGTTTTGAATTTGCACATAATGACAACCCATCAGTTTAATAACAGATGGGTTGTCATGCACGAGTGGGAGAGGGCTCCCTTGTAGGTTGTGAAGTATGATGTCCGAACCTGGACCACTGGGTTGTTTAGGGGCTAAACAACCCAGCAACAAACAATGGGTTAACCGCAACAAACACCTGCTTGTCCCCAACACGTTACGTGGAAACCAGGTCATAGCAGGGGTTGTTGTTACGTGCAAACTAGGTCTATGTTAAAGTTGCTGTTTTATGCAGCCAGTTACATTTCACCTTTGTATATAACATGGTGTTAATTTATCGAGCGGCAGATCTTCCAGCTTAACGTTTCTACAAAATGAACATATCAGTGGCTCAAAATTTGAACCTTATTGTTTGTACCTTGTGAAAGACTTTACTTGAGAGTTGGTTTAGCTAGAAGTGTATACTTCTGGGAACACAGAGATTCCAGTGAAAAAATACCTGTGCTTCCAAGTACATAAGAGAGGCGTTGATAGTATGGAATTTGGAATGGCAGTGGGATGTTGAAGCTTGGGACCTGCTATTAGGAAGCACAGTGGTGCTGCTGGAGGGGTTTTGACAGGCAAGTTCTAGAATGGGGGCACTTTGTGGAATGGATGGTGAGGAGAATTAACCATCTGTCCTTGTACTATCGCCCTCCCCCATTAAAACTGGTGGTATTTTAAAAAAAAACCTAAAAGCTGGGTTTGGTCCCTGGGTATTGGCTGAGCTGGGGAAGTATGTCCCTCTAACCCATTTGATGCCCCTGTCCTAACACAATGTCCCTTTTCTCATACTGTGAATTACACAGGTAACAGAGGCGCTATGGTGGGTAGAGATGAGGTCTAATTAGGGATGTGTAAATAAGATGTAGTCCAGCAAGAATAAGTTCAAAGAATTTCCTAAAACTTACCTGCTTTCAGGTATTATTGAACAAAGTATTACACTTTCTTTAACAGTAAAATTGTGGCTTTTTAGGAGATCCGAAGCAGCCCTCGGGTAGTTGCTCGTCTTCACAGCCTATTTAAACTCACAGCCCGTAAACATCAAATGGATGCCCAAAGAATGCTTGCCAAACAGAAGTCAGGTGAATACAAAAATGGGCATTGCTCTGTCTCAGTAACTCCTGTAAGAACAAGACTAGTTTCAAGGTAAGAAGTCTTAAACCCTTAACTTGTGGCTTGAAAATGTTCACAAGTCCTGCTTTCTATGTTTATAGCATTTTTTTTTCATCCCACAGACAGAGACCAGATTGGGTTTTAAGGAAAGATAATATACAAGAGATTGTTGATCCACTGCAGGCCATTGAAATGGTAATGGATACACTTGGAATTTCTTGCAGCTGAAGGATGATAATGTTCCTGCGATTATCTGCAATAATCTGCGATTATGTCATCTTTAAAAAGAAATGGAAATGACAACTTTGGTGTCAATTTACATTATTGGCCCAGTTTGCACATCACAAAAACCATGAACAATCAAGTGTGTTACTTTATTCTTGGATTATTTTTCTGGCTTGTCAGGGGAGAGAGAAGGCAGAGCTCCTGGTTTTTCCATCATGACAAACAGGTCAGGGATGGAATGTCCCTGGTTGTTTAGCTGCTGTCACTTTCAGTGGGAGTGATCAGGCAGCTTGTGTCAGCTCGCTTGCTCATTCACAATAACGCACAGTTTTTTAAAAAAAAATAACTGGGTTGTTGTAACGTGCAAACTGGGCCATTATGTAGAGTGACTTTATTAATATTCAACCTTGTTTATCAGTGTCTTTCAGCTATGATATTTAGCTTATTTTGCAAATTTGTTTTATCTGACTCACTTTTTGATTATTATTTTTTTTAATTCTGTGTCTGTGTGTGATTGTTGCCTTCCCTGGGCATTCCTCTTGTTTCTCTTTTTTTTCTTAAATAAACTCCTTTTTATATTTGGACATTTGGCTGTGTTATTTTAAAAAGGGATTTCTCATTGAACTCTTCCCCACTTGAAAGTGCATAGTTACAAAGCTACCACTTGTGTTTTAAGATTTTTTAAAGAGAGTTTTGCCAAGTTCTCTATTTCTGGGTTTTCTGGGAAAGAAGGTCCAAAGTACTTTTAGTTTTGCTTTTTCCCCTAGAGCTGAGCTAAAGGGAGGGGTCCCTGGCAACAGTGCTCAGAAACTCCCCAAGCAGCTGGACAGACTAGGATGTGTCAGGAGGTTCATCCTGACTGGTAGCAGCCTATCAGAAATTCTTTTCTTGGGGAACCCACATAAAGGAGTCCACCAGGAGGAAAAGTTATCCCCCTTCCTGGGCTCATAGTAGCCCCATTTTTTCTGGATACTGTACCTTTTGTTGATCTAGCCCTCCATTCTCCATGGTTTCTATGTCAAGAGTAGGATGTCAATAAACCATGGAATATAGTATGTTAAAGCAGCAAAATATGCTCTAGACCTCCATATGCCATGGCTTATGTATTCTTGAGAGAAATAATGGAATAAGATGGGCTAGATCAGTCCACTCTGAACAGGGGAAGAAAAGCCTTCCCTGCTTTGGGAAGGGATGTCATGCAAGATTACGATGAAGAACCCCTCCTCCAGTGGTGCTATTAAGCTTAGGGGAAAGCTTAATAGCAGTATGTGCTGGTATCTTTAGATCATGGGGTGGGAGTGAGGGAGGAGTGGAGGGGGACAGTGAGTGTATGTGCAAAAGGTTGCCCACCCCAACCTAACAAGGACTGAGAGGCATGGAATCAGGTTCAGATGTGTGTCAGATAAATGTGTCCTGAGCAAACATAGTTAACATGGTCCCATACAGAGAGAGGTTTTAGAAAGTATCTGTTACTTTATGAGAAGGATGCTCTCACAAAAGATATGACAGTGGAAAGAAAAAGGCACAGTATTAAATGTTGGAAAGAATTCAATAAAGTGAGCAGTTATTCATGTGCAATAGTGTGGTTCCTTCTGTGAAGGAAGGCTGATCTTACGCCAACCCTGCAGGGTAGGCCACAGTCCCAAAGTTCCCGGGACTGGCACACACCTCCCAAGGTCCCACACACCAAACTGGTGTAGCAGCCCCAACCTTTCAAAAAGGAACACACACCAAGATTAAGTTGGAGACTTTATTAAAAGTAAGAATAACAAGTTAGTCAGTGTAGGGTCTCCAAATGTCCAATATAAGTAAAATAATCCCTTATAAGAAAGGGCTAAAAGAAGGTAACGGGGAAAAGGGGGTGAGGTAATTGTTGTGAGGAAAAGGGAATGGGAATAAAAAGGGACTCTAAAAGAACATAAAAACAAACCCCAAGAGTCTGCAGAAACAAAGTAAGTCAAACCAGGCCTAGCTTTTCTTAGCTACCCTGACAGAGTGGCATACCTGCCCAGATGGAACTTCCCCAGCATCCACGCCCCAATGGAAGAAGAACCCCGAAGCCTTTTCCCCTAGCTCCTTTATGGTCACCAGGGTCCAGTTTCCCGCCCAGCGTTCACCAATCCTGTCTCCCTGACTGTCGAAGGAGGGCCCCCCGCCCTTTTTCAGCTGTAGGCACTTTCTCATGACTTCATCCCAATTAACGCCTGACCTTGCTTCTCAGCTCTGCAGCTCACCCTTATCTCCCAGGTGCTCCCAAACAGCCTCCCAGTACATTCCAAAGACTACAGTAAAAATCCGTTAGCTAAACAACAATGGGGGGGGAGGAGGAAGGGACATCTAACAGGGTTTCTTCTAAAGTCTCAGCTACTACAAGTCCCATCTTCACATCCCCCCTTTTAAGGAGATGAGACTGGGAGGGAATTCCTGCCAGACCTCATCTTCTACTTATTCTTCAGTGTGAATCCGAGACAAGCTATCAGCCAATACATTTTCCCTCCCCTTAATATGAACTACGGAAAACGTATAATCTTGTAAGGCCAGACTCCACCGTAACAATTTCCCATTCGAATTTTTCATTTTGTTCAGCCAACACAAAGGAGAGTGATCCGTTTGTAATTGAAACGGCCTCCCCCAAAGGTAAGGCCGTAATTTCCCCAAAGCCCACACAATGGCTAAACATTCTTTTTCAATGGTGGACAAATTTCTTTCCCGAGGGATCAACTTTTTACTTAAATAGGCCACTGGCAGCAGTTGCCGATCTGGTCCCTCCTGTAACAGCACACCCCCAACCCCAGTTGCCGATGCATCTGTTTGTAACACAAAAGGAGAGGAAAAATCGGGGGCTCTCAAGATGGGGGCTGCCGTTAGTTTGTCTTTAAGAAGGTCGAAGGCCTGCTGACACCTTTCTGTCCAAATTACTCGCACTGGTTTTCTTTTCTGACACAAGTCCGTCAAAGGCGCGGCAATAGTACTGTAATGTGGTACAAATCTCCGATAGTAGCCAGCTAGCCCCAGAAAAGATTGAACTTGTCTCTTAGTTTGGGGCACAGGCCAATCTCGGATGGCTTCTAACTTTGCTTCCAAAGGCTTAATATTTCCACTCCCCACCCTATGGCCAAGGTACACCACCTCCCCCAAACCAAATTGACATTTTTGAGCTTTTATAGTTAACCCAGCTTCTGTAAGCCGCTCGAACACTTGTCGAAGATGATCCAGATGCTCTTCCCAAGTCTGCGAAAAAATGGCTAAATCATCTAAATAAGCACAGGCAAAGGCCCCCAGCCCATTCAACAGTTTATCCATTAGACGCATGAAGGTTAAAGATGCCGATTGGAGCCCAAACGGAAGGACGGTGAACTCGAATAGCCCTTTATGGGTAACAAAAGCAGTTTTATGGGCATCCTCTTCCGCCAGAGGCACCTGCCAATACCCCTTAGTCAAGTCCAAAGTGGTAATGTATTTGGCAGTTCCCAGTTGTTCTATCAGATGGTCTGCTCTGGGCATGGGGTAGGGGTCTAGATGTGTTAATTCATTAATTTTCCTAAAATCTATACAAAATCTCACTTCTTGGGACTGTTTCTTGCTCACCAGCACAATAGGAGAAGACCACATGCTCTGGGACGGTCTAATAACACCCAGATCTAACATAGACTGTAATTCCTGTTCAATAATTTCTGCATGTCGGCCGGTCGCTCGATAGGGGTAGGAGCGCACGGGGGCATGTTCCCCTGTCGGAATGGCATGTTGTACTAACGTCGTTCTCCCTGGAATGCTGGAAAACAAAGGAGCAAAATCTGTAATTAATTGCTGCAATCCTTGGCGTTGCTGTAGGGGCAAAGTTAAAGGCCAGGATATTTCTTCTATCCCTCCTTTCTGTTGACATTCTTCTAACAGATCCAAAGGCCCATCCAGCTCTTCGGGCCCAGGCTGAAGGGGAAACACAAATTCTTTCTGGTCCACATCCTCTTCGCCTGCCAGCAATAAATCTTTCCTCTGCTGTTTAGCTGACTCTGGCTCTGCTGGGTCTCCCTCCCCTGCCCGTCTATCCGTAGCTGTCGCCTCTCCCTCAGCCGGGGGGCAAGATTCTACTATCGGGGCAGGGAATGCGGGGTCTGGGGAGGCCTGCTTCTTCTTAATTGTCCGACTCCGAGTCACCGCTAAAACAGGGGCTTGACTGGCCAAAAAAGCCAGATCATTTCCGATAAGAAACGTAGTAAATTCAGTTTCATGTACTAACAAATCCAATTCTCCTTTCCAGTTTTTGTATTCTAACGGTATTCTAGCCAAAGGCATGACAATGGGGGGAGAGTTATAAGGAGTGATGGTAAAAAATTGTCCCTCTAGCATCTGTCCTGGCTTCACCAGACTCCGGTCAATAGCGGAAAGGGCAGCCCCACTGTCTCTCCAACCCTGTCCCCATTGCCCATTAATTTTAAGAGACTCACAGAATTGTAGCTGGCTCCACTTGACTTGTCCCGGTTGAACCAAAGCCATCGCCGGCTCCTTTCTCTTCTGTGACGGTGGATGCCGGGCCGCTACTCCATTCCCCGGGATACGTGGGGCTGGATCTTCTCCCTCTCCCTCGCTGACCTCACTCCAATCTGAGGCTTCTCCGGGGGAGTCATCGAGAGGCACCGGTCTCACAGCACCCACTTTAGCAGCTGTTTCTTTTTGCAACTTGGCCTTTAATTTGGGGCAGTCCCGACGCAGATGCCCTTCCAATTTACAGTAGAAGCATCCGGTCGTCGTCGGGGTTGAAGTAGCTTTGGGCCCGATTCCTCCTCCAGTTGGATTAGATGTTTCGCTCTTCCCGCCGCCTCCCGCCGGCTTGGCTGAGGGGGTTCGATTGCTGCTTCCCCCCTTCCGGTAAACTCCCATCTGGTCCGCAAGCAGCGCCGCTTGCCGGAGATCGTTGGGCCGCTGGTCACTCACCAGCGCTGCCCTTCCTTCGGGGAGAACGGCATAAAACTGTTCTAAGGCCACCAGTTCTCGCAAATCTCGAAAGGAGACAGCTTGAGCCGTCTCCAGCCATAAATCCAGGGACCTCCGCAGCCTCGTTGCCGTGGAGACAAAACCTTCCCCGGGCTCAGCTTTAATCTCTCTGAAACGTTGCCGACACCTCTCGGCCGAAAGGCAAAAAGTTTGTCTGACCAGTTCTTTAAACCGTCCATAATTATGCGTATCCTCACGCGGGACGCTGTACAACAGTTGAGCCAGACAGCCTGAGGCTCGTGATCGAAGGGCTGACATCCAGCTGCCACGGGGAATACGCTCATCTCCACAGGCAATTTCAAACAAGCCCAAATATTCCAACGGATCCTGCCCCTCATGGAAACGAGGCAGGTCCTTGAAGTTTGGCTTCTCAGGACGAACAGTTCCAGTGTGTTTTGCCAACTGGTCCTGCAGAAGGTCAACTTGCTTTTGTAATTCTCTTTCTCTGGATGTAGGCCTGGGGCGAGACAGATCGTTTCGTCTCTCTCTCTCCTTGGAAGTAGATCTGGGCCGAGACAGATTCGGGATCCTCCGGGTCCGCCGGAGGAGAACCGCTGTCGCTCCCTCCTCCTCTCCCTGGTCACTGCCACTGCCCGTGCTCCACCTCCGAGACCTGGGAATCTCCTCTCGACCCCTAGGTTCCACCATCCAGTCTGTCAAGCGAGATGGGATCGACACCCTTCTCTCTTCGCCCTCCGTGCCTTCCCAATCGACAGTCACTTCAATAGGAGGGGCAACTCGAGGAGCCTCAACTGGTAAAATGTCCTCCCGGTCCAACACCGGCAGATCGTCTGCCGCCTCTGCTCCCAGCAAGGGTCGGTCCTGATCCAACAGAGCAGACTCCATTTCTGCCCCAACAACTTTTCCCTATCTGGAAAATAACAAACCTTTGCCTGGTTTGACAAACAAATGTTCCTCAGGTGGGCTGCAAAATCCGACCGCTAAGCCACCATGTGAAGGAAGGCTGATCTTACGCCAACCCTGCAGGGTAGGCCACAGTCCCAAAGTTCCCGGGACTGGCACACACCTCCCAAGGTCCCACACACCAAACTGGTGTAGCAGCCCCAACCTTTCAAAAAGGAACACACACCAAGATTAAGTTGGAGACTTTATTAAAAGTAAGAATAACAAGTTAGTCAGTGTAGGGTCTCCAAATGTCCAATATAAGTAAAATAATCCCTTATAAGAAAGGGCTAAAAGAAGGTAACGGGGAAAAGGGGGTGAGGTAATTGTTGTGAGGAAAAGGGAATGGGAATAAAAAGGGACTCTAAAAGAACATAAAAACAAACCCCAAGAGTCTGCAGAAACAAAGTAAGTCAAACCAGGCCTAGCTTTTCTTAGCTACCCTGACAGAGTGGCATACCTGCCCAGATGGAACTTCCCCAGCATCCACGCCCCAATGGAAGAAGAACCCCGAAGCCTTTTCCCCTAGCTCCTTTATGGTCACCAGGGTCCAGTTTCCCGCCCAGCGTTCACCAATCCTGTCTCCCTGACTGTCGAAGGAGGGCCCCCCGCCCTTTTTCAGCTGTAGGCACTTTCTCATGACTTCATCCCAATTAACGCCTGACCTTGCTTCTCAGCTCTGCAGCTCACCCTTATCTCCCAGGTGCTCCCAAACAGCCTCCCAGTACATTCCAAAGACTACAGTAAAAATCCGTTAGCTAAACAACAATGGGGGGGGAGGAGGAAGGGACATCTAACAGGGTTTCTTCTAAAGTCTCAGCTACTACAAGTCCCATCTTCACACCTTCCACCTGTTATTTTTGCAAGCACTGGTATTAAAAGGGACACCAATTTCATCAAAGATTGTAATTAATGGATCAACTAAACATTGCAGAGTCACTCTTTATACATGTGAACTAGCCTGCTGAACTCTCCAGCTATGGGGGTCTTAAAGGTGGATGGAGGTTAAAAATCTGCTTTAATTGTGTTTATGGAACTAGGAATTGTTTTCAGGAGTATTACCCCCTACAGAAAGATGGTTTTGTTTTTGTTTATTGCAGCACAGATGTAGGTACACACAGTTCTGTTTAAGGAATAAACTTTAACAAAGTGGAAACAAGTATGGGGCCTGCTGTATAAATGATTAACTCAATTTCCTTCAGAAATCGAGTAAATCAGCAGAACTGAGAAAATACAAATGTACCAGGGAGCACACAGGATGGGATATAAAAGCTGGATTTTTCTGTTTATATTGGCTGCATCAGGGAAACTTTTTGCAGAAGGTAAAAGTACTGAATCCTCATTGTTCTTTATGTTTTAAAAAATTGGTATATTCTATAAAAGTGTGCCTTCAGTCCAGTTGTAGAGATGGTTGCTTCAAGTATGAACATTACAGCTAACATGTCTTAACATTATTTAGCAGTTACAGGGCAATTCACCACTGATACTGGTGCACTCATTGTCGTGAAGACTCTTAAGTGATCTGTACATTCAAGGCACTAAAATTTGTAGCTTTATGGAAGGAAGACTCATGGTTACGTGTGTTACAAGAGCCTTTCCCTTTTGAATACTTTCCTTTCTGCAGCATTTAATAGAGAGGGCTTCTAAGAAATGCACAATTTTGTGTCTCATAGTTCAATCCAATGCATTGCAGAGCCTAATATAGACTTGTAAACATTCTATAGCCTGATGTAGGTAAGAATTCCAACAAAATTGCCTCTGGGTAACCAGGCAGGAAAGCTTTTGTAAATTGGTAGGTGCATGTGTTAATTTTAGGCTACCGATATGCTGCAAATGACAAATGTGGACTAGTAACTGTTGATCCTATTTTAATTATTATTTAAAATTTCATTTAGAACGGATTTTGCTGGATGCCGTATTGTCAGTCTTAATTTGGCTAGTGAGCCTTACAAAATTGCACCAGTGTGTGCATGCTAGTACATATTTTTTCACACATATGCAAGTATATATGTTCTGCCTGTGCTTTCCCTCAACCACATTCCATACACTTCTATAATTAGAATGAAGATACTTGTGGCACCTTAAAGACTAACATTTTTTGTTTCTGGGATAAGCTTTCTCTCCCCCAGGAAGACATGAACATAATTCTGTAGAAAATCTGGAGCCATGACCAAAGATGCTTCAAAACCCAACTCCTGGGTTACATGACCCATGGAAGTGACCGGAGTTAAACTGAAATTAAGTGTGTTTCAATATACATCCATCTAGGACTTTGGCATCAAGTAATGACTGACTTGAAAATGTGAAACTGCTATCACAGGTCACACAGCCCAGAGTATTATAACTTGTCACATCAAACAATGCTGTTCAATGGATGCAGTTCATATGGCTCAGCTGCCAATCAAGTGATATACGTACTACATGCAAGCACACATGAGTCCCCCATGCAATTTTGCAAATGCCAAATGAAAAGAAAATCCGACCATTTACCCCCATCAACCTGAAGGTTCCCCACTATAGATGCTGGTGTCTAAGGATAAGATCCTGTATGTTGAAGGGAATAGGGATATTTTTAGCAATAAAAAAGATGTAAGGATTTACATGCTGACTGAAAAGTCTTGATGGATCTCAGCATTGGCTCTTAAGTACAACACAGTGGAATCATGAAATAGGAGGAATTCCTCTACTTAAGAGCTCTGGGGAAAAGATTTGAGAACTTCTATTACAGAGAAGTAATGGCAGAAAATCTATTGAGTTAAATACAAGTATTTTTAAGTACTACATTGAAAGAAGGCCAACTTAAGATTTTGTTCCGGCAGTATGTGACTCCAGGGACAAATAAGATAATATTAAACTAATGTTTTTGGTTGGAAATTTACAAGAATAGATGCAGATTTGTGTGTCTTATGGAGTTGTCCTAAGGTTCAAAGTTATTAGATGCAAGTTACTGAAATCATCAACCAGGTAATAGGAATTAGAATAGAATTTGATACTTTAAATATGTTGCTGAATCATGTACAAAATGTTTTAGAGTTTGGTTGCTGAATATTTAATTGCTACAAAAAAATTCCTTGTTGAGCATTGGGGGGGGGGGAATCAACATCTCGAATGGTTATTTAAACTTTTAACATTATAAATTGCATTTGCAAATAAACTGAGATGATGTGTAGAAGAAATATGCAAGTTATACAATCTGCATTTCCCCCCCTAAATTGCAGCCTTTTATTTTGTATTGGAATAATTTTGGGTTCAGGAGACTTGATATTTCTATATTTAGAGAAAGGTGAACTGTATCATCTTCATCATCACTATTGTTTTTAAAAGAACCTTCTTTGAGTTTTCAAGACCAGATCTTTATCAGAGATATGTTAAGAGATCTGCACAATGATCCAGCAAAGGCATGTCTAGGCATGCACCTGTTGTCAATGTACACTGCAAAGCTCATCTAGTGCCTGTTAAACTAGATGGGTGTGTCTGGTGTCTATGAGAATTCACATACCCAGTTACAAGTTTTTTAAAAAATTTAAAAGAAATAAAACATACAAATACTACAAAAACCTAACTAAAATGGACTTCCAGTTTTAGATACTCTGCTCTTAAGTTTACAAATATATTTTTTTCTATTGTCAAACAATATTTTTCTTATTCATCAACCTCACAAATACACGTCATTATTATTCTAATCTCTACAAAGACCCTGTTAGAAATTTCCACTCAGTCATAAATGTGGATATTAACTCTTCTATTTAAACAATATTAGGCATTTCTACTCATATATATATATATATATATATATGTATATATGTATATATGTATGTATATGTACGTATATGTAAAATTCACTAGCTTCTTTTACCTTATCAAAGGCAAAAGCTTTTAGCTTCAGTTATATATATTAATCCTTACAAGCTGTTACATTAAAATTTAAATTTATATCCAAAGTTTTTAGCATCCTTCTATATCCCCCACATAGAATGAAATACAGATATAACAACCATACTTCATCTTCTAAACATCCTCTTAGTCATCATCCCATAAATTCCTTTCAAAATTGAACCCACCTTAATAAAAAAAACATCAAACCCCCCACTATAAATCTTTATAATGTTTGTAAATAAGAAAGATTAAGGTTTATTAACTTATTTTAACAATGATTTCTCTTACATTACAATTTTATTATTACAAAAATAAATCATACACATAACTGCTCTTTCATTAATTCATAACTTAGTTTTAACCCTTTCCATCCGCTCCAATATTCAACAACCATTTTTTCTTTAATTCATAACATTGATTTACCCATCTCATCAAATCCCTGTATTCAAACCCTTAATAGATATTAACTCTTCCATTTAAACAATAATAGTCATGTAAATAAGGAGATCATTAACATCTATAGCCTTTTAAAGTTAACTTCCCGTACAATACAATTCAGCCATTACCCAGATAAAACCGTGCACCTAGCTATTGTTTCTTTAATTCGTAAGATAGATTTAACCCTTACGATCAGATCCAACACCTATTTTTCCCCCTTCATATTGATTTAACCATCTCATCAAGTCCAGGATTCAGCAAGAATTTACAGTCCTCCACATATTCTTCCTCAATCAAAAATGATGTTTTTCCGTTTCAGTCCTTGAGTAAAAAAAGCATATTCTCTTCTCTTATAAGACTCAATAAGCAACTCCTTCCAGAAATATCTCACCGTTTCATCTGCCTCCATTTCAATGCAGAAGTATTGCTGGTGAGCTTGATCTGCTATTTTCTCTCTAACCAAATCATCAGGTTCATTATAAGTCTTGATAAACAACTCCTTCCCAAAGATCTGACCGTTTTGTCTGCCTCCATTTCACTGCGAAAATGGTGCTGATAAACTTGATCTGCTGTTTTCCCTCTTCCTCCAGTGTCTTCTTTCCATTCAAGTACTGTATTTAGTAATTCAATTTTTGGCTCTTCAAACATTTCAGCCTCATTGTTGATCTGTTCAGATGTTTGTTTGTACTCCTCTCCAGTTAACTTTTCAGGTTTTTCAGCTATCTTTACTTCAAATTCAACCAGCTTCCTAACCAATCTTTTTTCAAAGGTGTCAAACTTAGCTAGTAACTGAACAAACAGCTTGTAAAACAAATCCCTTGTGGCCATTTTTATTGCTCTGTCTCCAACAGCTTGCAAACAACAGCAGTTCCCACGCTATTCAGATTTATTTCACAGCTTCTCCCTTGTAGAATGTCTCCGAGAATACAAAAGTAAAAAAGGATTAGAAGTCCTCTTTCAGTTTTCAAAACATACTTGTTTATATTCTTTTAGTGAGGCTGTCAGATTAAATTTCTTAAATTCCTTCCCCCCGCCCCCCCAGCCAAAAAAAAGTATAAACTCACCACAGGATAATACTTCTTTGTTGTTGAGAGAACTTCTTTAGGTTGCTAAACAATTAAGTCCATAAATCTTAAGAAATGGGGTTTCAGCAGACTTCGTGTCTTAAGACATGAGAATCCACATACCCAAACAAAGATGGCAGTTGAATATGGCAGAGTAACTAGAGCTGGATTTGTGTGAAGCAATTGATGATGCTATCCAGCAGTCCATTGAGCTAGGTAATATACTGGGTTCCACTCAAATCTTATTCTAATAATAATAATACATATATATATATATAAAAACAAACTACTTCTGCTGACCGTATTGTTGTAGGAATTGGGTTATCTACACGCCTTCTTACAGGTTGTCAAAGGAAAGAGATAAGTGACTGTACATTTGGGGTTCTACTCCCACTACTTTCGCAAGGTGTTAAAATATGTGTCCTTATCCAATAAAATGCGACCACAAAGGATCACATGAAATTAAGTCAATAACAGCTTTCCTCCTTATTCAAGTGCTGTGCAGTGCCATCCAATGTAGCTGTTCATAACCCTCCAAACTTGGAGGATTACAGGCATCCAATGGAAGGTGGGAGGATTCAATTCGATTCTGTTTATTACAGTCAATGACCAGTATAAATTACAAAAAATAAAACAAGATACACGATGTTCATAAATACAATACAGTGTTAAGAACATGCTAAAATCACCTGTTGACGGGTTTTAATAGCGGCAGTACAAAATTTAGCTACTTGTAAAGTAATTGTGGGAAATTGATCTGAAAGGAGTAATGACGTATAAAAGGCATCTGAGCGTCCAGGGGTATTTCGGAGCACTGGATCAATAAAGGTTCTCCGCAAATCTCGATAAAAGGAGCAATAAAGGAGAACATGAGTCACAGATTCAATCTCACCAGAGTCACAAGGGCATTTACGGTTGTGATAGGGAATTTTCTGGTATCTGCCCTCCAAAACCTTTGAGGGAAGGATATTGAAATGTGCCAAAGTAAAAACCCTACGATGTTTTGGGACAGAAAGCGCAAAAAGATAGATGGTATAGAAATTTGGGGCGCTCTATTGATGAAAATTTGGCAGGACACAGTACTAAGATCAAGCTGACGGTCTATATCCAAGATACGCTGCTTGAAAATTGCCCTGGCCTTCTCTGGGCCCACAGAAATAAGATGCTGCAATGAGAGGCCACCAGGGCCGGTGCAAGGCAGTTTGGTGCCCTAGGCAAGATAAGATATTTAGCGGGGGCCCCCTTGTTAATCGCCCATCTGGCCGATCACCCAGCCAGATTTATGCACATGACTGCCCCGCCCACCCAAAAGGGTCATTTATTTATTTATTTATTTATACACAGAAAGGAGTGGGCCGGTGAGAGGAGCTCAACCCCCTCCACCCTCTGTGCTCCCTCGCTTCATGTAGGGGGCACAATACCCCCCTCCCCTAGATGGCAGAACAAAGGCCTACACAATTGCATCACCGGATTTTTAAAAAAACGAAAAATGAACCTTCCTTATTTTGTGGAATGTTACTGATTAGTACATTGTATTTTCTTAATATTGTAGCCCCTCGCGCGCACCCCTTTATGCCCTCCGCTAGGAAACCAGCCGGCTGCCTTGGGACTCCTGGGGGGGGGGAGGCAAGCCGCTACTGGGGCCGCTGGAGTCGACAGCCTCGGCTCCCGGCTTCCTCCCAGTCGCTGCAGTAGGCCCAGGAGGAAGCTCGGCCGCCGCACCGCCCGGGAGCAGAGCTGCGGCGCTCGTCTCCCTTGCAGGCTAGCGGCATCTGAGGCGAGGCGAGGGATGCGACCGAGAACAGCGAAGCGCGCGGCTTCTGGCTGCTCGCTCACTCCCCACCCAAACGCGATCCTTTCCCCCTTCTTTCTCCTCATTCGCTCCCTCTGTCCTGTCCTGTCACTTTCGTTCTGTTGCCTTTCATTCTTTTCATGTTTCCCACTTTCTCTTTCTTTCTTTCGTCCCCCCATCTCATTTCTTTTCTCTTCCTTCTCTCTTATATTTCTTTTTTAATTTCCCATTTTATCCCCCCCATTCCCTTTTCGAAGGGGGGGGGGAGAGAGAGACCCCAAACAAACCTCCCCCTCCCCATTCTGTCCCACGCGCCCCAAGTCAGGGCTCCTACTCGACAGGTGTTGCAATTGTGCCTATCGCCGCCTGAGAAGCTGCCGACCTCTTATGGCCGCATTAGGGCCTCTCTCTCGATGGCTGTCTCCCCAGATCCGGTGGGCCTCTCTCCCAAGCCACCCGAAAACACGTCGAGGAAACCGGGGTTTATTTCCCCCTGGGGGCGGGGACGAGCATGGCCCAGGCAGTGACCGGCCACCCACAAGGGGCTTCGCTGCTAGGATTGGGGTGGGCGGAGCGAGAGTGCTGGACTAGCTAATTGTTAGCCCAGCATTCTTGCTCTGCCCGCCCCAATCCTGCGTCTCTCGAGCGTGAAAGACCCCGAGGAGCCCCAGCCCGCCTGCAGGCTCTCCCTGCTCTTCGGGGCCTTTGGCACAGGGAAGGCGACGGCGACGCTCCCCAACTCCTACCAAGCCGAAGCGGAAGAGGTGGCGGATGCCCGACCTGGCCCTTTGCAGAGCTCCATCTTTGGCACGCCTGGAGCCAAGGAGCGGGGCACCCGCAGCTCTGGGCCATTGCAGGGCAGCCCTGTGTGCGTCCCCACGGGAGAAGGGTTCCCTGCCGCCTACCAAGCGCCTGGGCCCTGCCCGTCGGCCCAGCGCTCTGGCGGAGTCCGGCCCTCACAGCGCGGCGCTTCTGTCTGGCGCCCCCTTTAGCCCTGCGCCCTAGGCGGCTGCCTAGTTGGCCTAGTGGTAGCACCGGCCCTGGAGGCCACATTGCTGGATCTTTCGGGAAATTGCTTGCTTCCAGGTAGAGTGAAATCCATCCCAGATGGTGAATTGGGCTAAACTGGACGGGAAGAAAATTAGCCTCAGCCAGAAGTTGAAAACCATAATCCAGGCCCTAGCTTCGATCTTTTGCAGGCCTGTCTCAAGTCGTACCATTGCATTTGTCACACATGAGGGGACTTGCAAAATTGCTCTTAAAAATTTGAATTGGACGGCTTCCAGACGTGCAAAACTGGAATATGGACCAAGTTGTGCTCCATATAGGAGCTGGGTTATACATTTGGCCTCAAACAGTTTTATTGCTGCTGGAACAAAAAGACCGCCTCTAGAATGGAAAAAATTAAGGATTGCTGAGGCACTCCTTTGTGCTGACGAAGCAACATTTTCTACATGAGCCTGATGGCTGCCATTGGCCTGAAAAACTATGCCCAAATATTTGAAAGACTTGACCTGCTCGATCCTGTGACCATCCAGGTGGGAGGAGTGTGGAGGCAATGATTGCCTCTGCACTTCCCTTGCCCTCCAAAACAGTTAAATGTTTTCCCCTGGCTCATGAGCAGAGGAGGCTGAGGCACAGCCTGGATTCTTTGTAGCATGGTGGTGCCTTGCTCGTCCCTTCCCTGTCCCACAGAATGCCTCCCCCACCGGCTCCAAAGTTGGTCTTGCAACTTTGGAGCCACAGCTGGTGCAGAAAGAATTGTGCTGGCTGCGAGGGAGGACACTCAGAAGTAGGAGTCTGAGCTCCAACCTCGGAGCACTTTTCCAAGGTTGGAGCTGGGACTCAGACTTTTCCTATGGCCATCTAGACAGCGTCTAGCAGCCATAGGGTTTGGCCCTTAAAAACAATAATGCAGACTAAAAGATCACATCCTACAAAATTTTAAATACTACATGTGATTTTGTGTGTGTGTGTGTGTGTGTGTGTGTGATATTTTTGCTCACACTATTTCAATATGCTATGACTTGGTTTGCCTTCTACTAGCTAAATAATTTGGTATTTGGTACTTGAACAGAATTCAATTTGAGTTATTTCTTAAAGTGTACTTGTATGCTGGATAAATACCTCCCACTGAACATTAACACATTTCTTCCAGACAAGCTTTGTGACTTGCCCAACATAGAAAATGGAGGCATTGCCCCGTATTACTATAGTTTTAGAGACTATTACTTTCCAATGAAGAAAGACAAAAAGCTTTTGTATTCCTGTTTGGCTGGTTATACAACAGAAAGTGGGAGTCCAGATGCTTGGATGAACTGCACAACGCGAGGCTGGGCACCAGCCCCCAAATGTTACAGTAAGTCAGTGTCATTGTCTTTCATAGGCTAACAGATTGCAAGTTGTAAAACTATATAGTAAAACAATCTGTTAATATAGATCCTCCATTTGATGTGGAAACAAGATACAGTGGGCAGAGCAATCCTACTGTTTGCGGAGAGCTCTGCTGTCGGAGCCTCCAACAAATCCAAAAGCCTGTCTGTGTGAGCCCAGCAGGGCGGAGGAGAGGGAAGAGTGGCATTTCCATTCTCCCCTGCCCAGGCTCTTTTGTATTTTACAAATTGCCTCTAGCTGAAACCAATGGGAGGGAATTGATCTATGCCAGCTCCAGGGCTGGTGTAGATCAGCAGCCAATTTGGGGGAGGGTCTGGCAATTATTATTTTTAAATTGCATTTCAGCAACCTAGAAAACAAAAACATGGTATTATTTCAAAAGTCAATCCAGTTTCAATTTAAGAGATTATACTAGCCAGCCACAAATCTAAACTTAATAAGTTTCTGTATTGAGAATAATTTCTGAATGTACCAGCAACTGGTATACACAACCTCATATACAGGGGTTTATATGTGATTCATTGCAACTCCAGTGCAAGCAGACTTCCCACATTTCAGTGGAAGGAACTGACAGCATTCAACAAGGAGCCCTTGCAGGGTGTCACATCTGGGACATAGGCAGCAGGTGTATTAGGGTGGGGCACACCAGGGCCAGGGATGACAGAGGTGTTGCAGGACCAAGGCAAGTGCAGAGTCAGGAACAGGTGGGCAAATACCAACACAGTGTTGCAGGGCCAGAGACAAAGGGCAAAGTCAGTAACAAGCAAGGTCAAATATTGGCACGCCATTGCAGGGCCAGAGAGAAAGAGCAAAGTCAGTAACAAGCAGGGTTGAAATACCAGCAAGGTGTGCAGGGCCAGAGGCAAAGAGAAGAGTCAGGAACAGGTGAAGTCAGGATATAGAGGACAATGTACTAAGGCAGAAACCAAGAACACAATGCAGCCACCACAAAGACTCTTATGGCTGTGGCAAACCTGAGCTGGAAAGCCTTTTATAGGGCTTCCTGTGGCTCCCAGCTGGTCTGTGTGAGTGGACTGGCTCTAACCCTGTGAGCACCTACAGGTCCAGTGCTAATCCTGCAAGTATTTGCAAGGTAGACCTGTCTACCTACTTTACCAGGCCACCTGGGGGAGCTGTAGCACTGTGCAGGCTGAGCAGATCCTGACATAGGGGAGGGCCCCTTACAAATCTGGAGCTCCCACATCTGCAAAGGATATCTCAATTGGGATGAAGTGAGAGGCTGACTATAGTACTAATTACTACAAAGAAGGACTCCTAGGAGTTTTAAGATAAAATCATCACTTAAAGTAGGGAAGAAATGAAGACTAAGAAGAGTTGTGTGCAAAGGACAAAAAAGAAAGAGAGTTATATTTGTTCTGTACAGCTTCATTACACTTGATCACCTGTCCTCCTAAACTGCGTCTTACCTGCATCTGTATCTAGCATGATGCATCTTGTTAATCCATGCACTCTGCTTGTGGCATGAAATCATCCTGAATACTACAGGTTCATCGAGCTATATGCTTGTTAAGATGTAGAGTGCCTCCTTGAGGCAGGGAATTGGACTAGGTGTCTACCATGTGCCTTCCATCAATATGATTCACTGCCACATAAGCATGTAGATGTGTTAACAAAGGAATAACAAAATATTTTCCCCATCTTTTTATTCAACCCACACCGAATTGTTTAGAGAAATGTGACAGACCTCCCTTAGATCATGGTGTTTTCTCTACTATGAAACTGTCCTACAAAATATGGGAGAGCCTGCAGTACAATTGTGATTCGGGCTATCGGACTCCTGAAGGCAGAAGGGATGAAACGATACAGTGTCTTCAGAATGGATGGTCCTCCCTGGCACGGTGTGTGGAAGCAACTGGTACGGCTTTAGGTAAACCCCTGTCCCCAGCAGGTTGTTCAAATGGTTCAAGACAATATTCTCACTGGTGCCAGCGCCCTTTGGATGTGTTTGGTGTGATCATTTGACAGAGATAATTTCTATCGGTATTTAGTGAATTTGAGAGCAGGGGGCGGGGGGGGGAGAAAGATGTCCTAGAAATAAGACTTTTGGAAACAGAATTCCCAAGAAAATGTCCTAACTCTTGAATTTATTTGAGGGGGGAAATTACATCTACATTCTTACTGCCTTTCACAATTACAGATTTGCAGGTTTTAGAAAATGGCATGGTGCTGAATGCAGCAAGTTAGTTATTAACCATTGTTGCTGGAAAACGTATCAACAAAACCTATGAAATAAATTTATATCGATTTCCTAACTAGAATATTGAAAACCTGGGCATTTCGAAACCTGAAATCTCAGATTCAAATGTTATATTCATGTCAAATTTTGTTTCTGTGCGAATACAAATGCCACCTGGAAGAGGTTCACTAAAAGTATTGCATTGGATCCAGAATCTCCTTTCTGTGGATGGAAAAGCTCCAATCCTGAAAGATGCCTCTGCCTGATTTTCAGGGATCCCCCTGGACCACAGCTCACCCCATTCAGCAAGGTCCCCCAACCTTCTGTGTAGCAATTTCAGGGGGCTGAAGGGGCTGCTGTGGAGAGGAGGAGGCAGGGAAGTCCTCTTCTGCCAGCAAAGTGGCCTGTGCCTAAATCTGGATCAAACCCATTGTTTTTATTCTCTTTGACATACACTTGCCAAACTATTTGCATTGGAAAAGAGGCCAAAGGCACAGTCCTATACATGTCTACTCAAAAGTAAGTTCCGTTGAGTTAAATGGGAGTTACTCCCAGGTGAATGGATATAATATTTCGGCATTAGGATTTACTTCTGTGTAAACATGTATAGCAGGGGTACACAACCTTTATGGCCCTGAAGGCCGCATGTATACTGTCTCAGGGGCAGGGCGCATGTGAATGTGTACACCTGCCCAGCCATGCTAATACAGACCACTCTTGCTGTTAACAGCAGGTCGGGGGGGGGACGGGACATTCTGTATTAAGGCCTCTGGGGAAGGGAGTGGAAAATACAGACAGTAGGGAAATCAATGAGGTGGGGAAATTCAGTGGCAGTGGGGGCCAGGGCACCCCTGGGAGGGCACCCCTGGGAGGGCACCCCTGGGAGGGCACCCCTGGGAGGGCACCCCTGGGAGGGCACAGGTTGTGCACCTGTAATGTATAGCATTGCACTTTAGACTGAAATCCTGTATGCACTTACCTGCAAGTAAGTCCTATTTAACTCAGTGGAACATCTGAGTAGATTGCTCTATTGGATGGATTTAACATAGACTGCAATTAAAATGCAGAAACAATTAAACTTGGTATTTTATTTATTTATTTATTTAGTTACAGCATTTGTATACTATTCCATATCTAGACAGATTCTGGAGTGGGGAGCAATAAAAAGATAAAACAGATAAAATAATGAAAAACAATGCATTAAAAAAAGAGTAACATTAAAACTGGCTGGTCAGCAAGGAAGGCTTCTGGAAACAAAGACAGCAGATGCCAAAAACAACCCAGTGTCAGAGTCTGCCTGACCTCCAAACGCAGGGAGTTCCATAGATGTGGAGCCACCACACTGAAGGCTCTTCTCCTGGTGAACTCCAATCAGGCCATAGGTCCATGTGGAACCACCAGGAGAATGTCCTCTGATGACCTTAGTGACCAGGCAGGTTGGTAAGGGAGAAAGTGCTCTCTATTCATGCTTGTTAAATAGGCAGCCTGTTAAATAGTGAGAACCTGTTTTGTTTGTAAAGGACTGGGAACTCAGTCTGGGAATTTTGGTGCCCGGGCCAGACCATCTTCTAGCAAGCCATCTTATTGTCTAAGCTTGCCAGAGGAGGGATCTCCTGGCCTGCTCTTTGCTGCACTATAGTGGAACGCATTCTACACACCAGAGAGTGAAAGTGCAACACCAAGGTTCTAGTATCTCTGCTGGAAATGGGACCCTAAAAGTGGGGCTTTTGTTCCCTGTTGGCGGCTTTGTCAAAGGCAACATCTTTCCATAAATGTCTGATAAGATGGGCCCGTGAGGGCAGCCATCTTTGATTCCCCCAGAAATGTCCCTGGGAAGAATGCTACACAGCCACATAGCATTCATTCATAGGGATGGACAAATCATTCCATTTCTGATCTGCATTGAATTTCACATGTGTTCAGTCATAAGTCTGTTCTGTTCAAGTTCTACATTATTCTGAGATTATTTATTTTTTAAAAAAGCATGAACATTCGCATTTACTTTTGTATGCAATTTTTGAAGTGATAACTGGATTGCAAAATTAATAGAAGGACACAATCGGAAAGTCCATTCCCTTAAGGTCCATCCCCTTAAAAAGGCAAACAAATGAAATTCTTCCCCATTGCTAGTCATACCTGTGGGGACTTCTGGCCCCATTTTCAAACGAGATGGCAGCCTGCCAGGCCACCACTTGGTGGAGTAGCTTGGCTTTTCTTTTAAGCTGATAAAAAGAAAGGAGAAAACTCTTGGTCACCCCATCAAATGTAAGTACACTGTCACCTGAAAATGATGTGACTTTTGCCCACCCACTGAAAGTTGGTGATAGTCTTCCCCCCAAACGCACCCCTTTTGTGAGGGACAAATGGTCCTGCAAAGTTGGGGACAGGGAAATTCTGCCAACTCTAGACTGGAGCTACTTGTTCAGAAGACATCAGGTGACAAGAGACCAACAGGGCTGCATCTGGCCTTATAAAGCCTCAAACCGAAGACTGGTTCTTTAATCTGAGAGCCACTTGTTGCTTGAGTAAAGTCCCATCTGACTGTGCAATAGCTGTCTTGTTTGTCTGCATGCTTAGCTGCCTGTTCCATGGTTTGCTTTGCTTTGCCTCCAGATAATTTAGGGCCTCAGTGTGCTCACTGAACATTAAAAAAAGGAACAAAAACATCACATGTATTTTTCATACATTTGTCACTGTTTGCTATTCTTCCCTCCCTTCCCTCTTCCCAATGCCACTTCTTGCTTTTAAGACACGTGTTCAGCACCAGAACTGCACCATGGGCACTACTATACAGACCAAAGAGTATTCAACTGGAATGAAAATCTCAAATATGAATGTGATGATGGATATCTTACAGCAGGAGGCAACACAACGGAGGAAGTGCTATGTCATCCTCAAGGCTGGTCCCTTATTCCAAAGTGTACTAGTACGTTGCTTTACAAATTCTTCCTTTTCGACTGTTCTGTCTTGCCTTGACCAACTTTAGCATTGGTTGAAGCATTGCCATTTTTGAAAACTGGAAAATTGGACACTTGCTTGTCTTCATTCTTGCATTGCATTTCTTCTTAGAATTGGGATGTTCATTACTAAGTCCTATAGAACATGGAGGTGTCCATTCCAGGAAAGGAAGTTATGATGAAGGAGATGTGGTCCAGTTTTTCTGCTTGGGAGGTTATTCCTTAAAAGGACCAGAGTTAATTCAATGCTATTACTTTGGCTGGTACCCGAAACCTCCAGTATGTGAAGGTAGTTCTTTTACACTCTTTATGAAGTTGGGACTAGGGGATTTCTCTGTCCTCCCCAGCAATCTCAAACCCACCCCATCAACCTCTCTTTCCTTTTTAAATCTGACTGCCCATCCCCACATAACACCAGTACCACGGACTATGTAATTTTCTTTTGCATATGTTGCAAAACGATGTGAGAAGTGCAGGTGACACCAAACCATCCGCTGAAGAAAAGAAATAGAATGCTTATTGTATGTAGCATGTTTGTTTGTTCTCTAGACTGAACTATTTTTCCCCTCTGAAAGCTGGTGGTTTTTAACTTTCTGCTATTTGGAGTTATGTGAGTACTATTTTAATCCCCTCTCTTGATTTCGTGGTGGGGGGGGGTAGAGGTAGGGATGTGTTTGATTCTTTTTGAAGGCAAAAGGAATGCACACAAATTAAGTCAGCTACTGTTATGAAACATGCTCTTATAAACTGCTTTTACCTTGATATATCTTAAGAGTTATGAGAGGTTTTTCACATCATGCATAGTTTTTCCTACTGGGAAATACCCTTACAATATCATCTGGTAAGAGCCTCCAAAACCATTGGGTTGGATTCAAAGATTGTGCAGAACTCTGCTTAAGTAACAGGGATTTCCTGGGTTCTCCCCATGCCGGTTATAGCACTCTGTACCCACAAAAAACTGATCCTGAGGGTCAGTGGGCCCTTCAGAAATGGCATGGGATGGGGCACAGGAGGAAGTCAGAGGAATTTGGCAGGGATGCCTTATGCAAGCAGAAATGCTTTTCCACTTGCAGAAGACATCTCTGGATCTGAGCTATGGTCCAGAGCCCAAATTATTGTCGCACCGGCCTTTCTAAAGGATTGTATCATGAAGATTGGTGTGATCCAACCAAAATTGAGTGTCTTTCTCCCCTATTTTTACCAGAAAGAAGAAACAAGTGTCCTCTTCCACCTCAGCCTCCTAATGCCAAACTGCCAAGCAATTTAAGGACATACCATCATGGAGATATATTACATTTGCAGTGTGAGCCCCCTTTTAGAATCAGAGGATCTGATGAAATCCGGTGTGAGAATGGCAAGTGGACTTCGCCTCCCAAATGCACTGGTTAGTTGCATCAAGAAAAACCCTAAATCTGCGATTAAGAGGCTTAAATTTTGGAAGATCCTCAATTAGAGTTTTTTTTTTAACATAGTTTAATACATAGTTAACAGTGCTTCCTCTCAAAATACCTACTTAAATGCATATTTTGATACATTTAAACTGCCAAGAACTGCATCTCAACATTCAGAGAAGTACGAAACACAGTGAATAGCTACATTCCGATCTGCATGTTAGTCCAAGAGATGTGGATCAGATCATTTCATATAAGAATTTGCAAAGATCAAATCCCTCAAGTCCCGAAACATGGGAATTGGCCCTTTTCCAGGAAGGGAGGCAAGAGGAGGTTGACTAGTATAATCTGTAGCCAGGGACTTCATTGTGGTGAATTCTGAATTTCCGAAGCCATCTCCCAGGATCTCATACAACCTTGTGTTCAGCAAGATGAAAAGGAGGCTTGTAAAGATGCAAAACAAAATTGAGGTTGAGGGTGCTAGTTATATGATTATTTGGCATCATTGGAATAATCTTTTTTGTTTTGTTTTCTGTTTCCATCAGTCCTTCCTCATTTCTCAGATGTGGGCAGGTCAGCAAGCACAGATGTTCATCACAACCTAGAAATTGATAGGAACTGCAGTTCCCCTCCTGCAGTTAAAAATGGTTTGATTACTAGTACAAGTTGATCCATTGTTGACAAGCTACAAAACTGGTTCTTTAGTGGCATACAGATGTCTCTCCTTTCACCTGATGCAAGGACCTAATACAGTTCACTGTGTCCAGGGAAATCTGGACAGAGCCACCAATTTGTTTAGGTAAGTCTTAGAGAAGAACAAATGAATTACCGTATGTAAATTTTAACATAGAATTGCAGGTCCCTATGGCAGAATGTGTCAGGTAATGATGAAACCCTATTACAAATGGTGAACCTCTAGGTCAGAAGTGGGCAATCTGTGGTCTTCCAGATGTTTTGGCCTACAACTTCCATCATCCCTCACCATTGGCTGTGCTGGCTAGGGATGATGGGAGGTGTAGCCCAAAACATCTGGAGAGCCACAAGTTGCCCACTTTTGCTCTAGGTGTTTACCACCTTTTACTGGGTATCTTGTGAAATTCTGGATTTAATTAGGGATGAACATATCTAGGCCCTAGAATTCCATAGAAAAAAATGCTTCACTGGAATTTTGGTGACAGATTGTCATGGAAATTCAGGAGGTGGGCAATAGGATCTGGAACAATCATCTTCCTGAGCCTTTGCAGATGCCTTTTGACTGTGCATGCACAAAGACCAAAAGACCTTTGCAATGGCTGCAGACTTCACCAGTGTGGATTTCCCCAGGAATTGCAAGCATGGTGCACTCTTGGGTGTCTGGTCCCATTCATGAATAGATCAAGATAAATCAGCTATGTGCCATTATAGTGCCTTACTATCCTACAAAGCAAGTTTAGTTTTCAGAGAACACTATGCATTATGATCCTATAGAACAACTTACCATAATCACTTTTTGAAAGCATAGTTGCTGTTGACCTCCAGGAATTTTCTTTGCCCAACAATTTTGAAACTGAATGCAAAGTGTGTTTGGGGACACCGTACAACCTTCATAACTGACAATCTAATCTGGCTTTGAGAAATAACAAAGCAGCGGTCAAGCACAATGCATTTTCTCATTATGGATGGAGCTGCTGAAATATGAACAGTCAGTCAAAATGATGGACCAGCTGTTTTGGACACCTGTCTATGGTGCTGGCTTTGCAGGCGTGCTCTTTGTTCCAATGGTCATGCCAGTGTTGATCACCATTGGGCTTGACTGTCTCAGTGCACCTAGGGTAGGGTATGGTGAAAAGAAGCAGATCAAAATTAACCAGTAATGTCAGGATATCCCCCCCCCCCCTACCACCGATCAATATCGACACTCTGGGTCAGCTAGGTTTCTGTGGTGGGAAATTATTGGGTGCCTAATTTTCTAGTCTCTGTGTACAACTCCCAGCATGCGTCAACCAGCCATGCTGGCTGGGGCGTGCTGGGAGTTGTAGGACTCTTTTCTATCTAAACATGCATAGGATTGCACCCTTAATTACTGATCTTTGTTCTGCAGAACCATGTTTGATTGATGAAGAAAATGTTAGCAATTACAACATAAAAATGAAATGGAATCTGGAAGGAGAATTATTATACTTTTTACATGGCAATGTTATTGAATTTGTCTGTAAACCAGAATATGTTTTGCCACCATCTATCAGCGAATCTCAGCTGCTGGTACAGTGTTCTAATGGAAAACTGAAATATCCGAAGTGTATTTTAAAAGGTAAAATACTGTCCTCCTTGCAGAAGTTTTATTAGAGTTCTGCTTGCATTTGTGATCCAGAGAATGGCTAGAAGGTCCATGATGCACGCAGTTCTACTATTGAAGCTAAGCTGGTCTAATTCCATAAACTGGGAGGTTTCCTGGGAAACCTGTGTAAACTGATGTGAGCCCTTTGGAAGAAGAACAGTGTTGGAGGCTTTAATGGTCAGCATAGTATTTCAAATGATGAGTTCCACAAATATGAGTATTTAAACTGATTAGGGTCTTGCAAGAAAACATAGCTGTTATTGCCTGTATATATGCATCTAAGTAATTTGAAGCATTGGTATCTATGGAAAACTATCATAACTCCATGTCTCCCTTTTTCTGTGTGTTTTGTGAAGCAAGCCGGTCACTCTTCTCTGGACATAGATGTAAGTTTCTCAGTTGTTGGTATACATGGAAATATAGACATTTTTGATAAGGAAAATGCTGGCGGTCTCAAACTAGAACTAGACTTTAAATTTGCTCTGCATCATATTATGTGTTATTTCTTTTGAATCCTATTGATATCATACTGTTCCAAGGAGCTCTGGATGGCATATAAACTGGGTTATCCCAGTTTATCATCAAAACAACCCCATGAGGTAGGTTAGGTAAAGGGACAGACTTCCCCAAAGTGCCTCTATAGACTTCATAACAGGTATTTCAAACCAGGTATCCCTGGTCTAAGTCTCAACACTGAACACTCTACCCACTGTACCATGCCTGCTCTCATTTTTAGCTACAGAGCAGATTGAGAGAGGATATTTTTTCAGTGTGAAGTTCCTTTTTGGTTTGTCATTTGATCATATGGGTTCCTTGAAGGAAAAAAGGTGGGGTATAAATATAATAAATAATAATAAATAATAATATTATGCACCGCACATTCTGAACCTCGACTGGGGAAAACATTTCAGCATAAAAGTTGGGGCTTCTCCTGCCTTGCCTTGGATGATTGGATGCCTCAGAGCCCTAAGACCGTGAACTCTAATTTATGGGACAGACAACAGTAGATAATATTGGCTACGAGGTAATTTCTACACAAAAGGGTATAAATATGTGCTGAGGGAGCTTCTTATTAGAAGCTCATCAGGCCTGTGTACCTATCAGTTGAACAGAATTGAATGGGAACTTGGCACTTAGAATGAGATCTCTTCTTTTTAAGCTATTAGGACTAAAAGTCTAAAAACTTTTGGAAAATTATATTTCCTGTTAAGCTTTTAAGACCTAAGAATCTTTAGCAAAGCTCTGTTTAACAGCAAGAAATGTTTTATGTTATTTTATATAAATTATATTTTGATGTGATGTTACAAGAATATTTCTAATAAAATAAAAAATGGATCAAAAGACTTTTCCCTTATTCATTCTTGTTAGTACAAAACCAGAATTGAATCCACCTAAAACAATTTTTGGTGTATGCTTTGCTTGAAGTATATTGATCAGCTGTGGGTAGTTAATTGGCTTCCTAAATACTGAATCTATAGTTTGAGAACAGTCAGTAAAGGCCAAATTAGTAACAGGGTGAAAGGTTTCTAGCAAAATGCACCTGTCTCCATTTTTGTTCAGTCTTAGTCGCAGCACATTATTTGCAAGTAACTATCTTAGGTTGACTTTCTCTCACCTCTTTTCAATGCATATTTTTTTCATTTTGTAGAGCCAACTGAAAGCTGTGGCTTTCCACCTTCCATAAAAAATGGAGTTCTTATTGGATCGTTGACAAGAAACTATGCCCATGGTTCATCAATAGAGTACAGTTGCCATGAATATCATTTTTTGCAAGGGTCTAGAACAGTGTCCTGCTCAAGGGGTCAATGGACTACCCTACCAATTTGCATAGGTATTGTACAGTGTTACTAATTTTTGAGCATAGTAACAATAAGGCATTTTCCAAGTTTACTTGATTCATTGTCACTTGTCTTGGTCTTGTGTAGCTCAGCCAATAAAACCCTGGGATGGATAAGCCAGCAGTATTTGACATTCTTCCAATATAAAATACATTATGAAAGGGGGAAGGGCTGTAATTAATGTATTAATTAATTGTTTTCTTTATATCTCGCCTTTCTGCCAAAAAGTGGCACTCAAGGCAGCTATAGCTCTACCAGTGTAGCACAGTGGTAGAGCACGTACTTTGCATGCAGAAGGTTCCAGGTTCAATCCCTGGTATCTCCAGGTATGGCTGGGAAAGACTCCTGTGTGAAACCCTGTGGAGCTGCTGCCAGCAGTGTAGACAATACTACACTCATTGGACCAATGGTTTGACATGGTATAAGACAGTTTCCTATGTTCCTAATGCATTCTCAGTCCATTCTAGAAAATTGCTGGTGCTTTTATACCACAGTAGAGAGGCCTGTGTGTAAAGGTCTGCAGTAGCCCAATGAGCATGTGCATGTTAATTACATGGTAATTAATTGTATGCAAATTTGTTTAATTATGCAGCTTAGCATTGAAAGCATGCATCAGATTAGTTATGAAGTGAACATTAATGCTTTCACTGATGTGAACACTGATGTATGCTTTCAACATTAATATGCAATTTTCAAAACATAATAGTACAGCATTTCAACTACTACCCTATTTTTTGTAATACAGTGTTACATACTATAATTATTTTTAGCAAGTAATTGACCAATTGTCTTCTAGTTAATCATCTAATTGAAATGTAAATGACTGGCAACTCCAATACATGTTATTGTTGTACTTCATTAATTTTTTTCAAAAAAATTAAATTTATTTTCAACAACAAACACCACCTAACCCCCCCCCCGCAACAAACATCAACACAAACCAAAACTAAAATGGACTTCTGATTTTCTCTAAAACAAATATAAGTACAATACTTTTTCCTACTCTAAAAATACAAAGAAACTTCTCTCTTTTTCCATTGTCCAAAAAATCTTCCCCTTATTCATCAAGCCCACAGATAAACAAAACCTTTTCTCTACACATAATCTATTAGAGGTTTCTGTTTAACAATCTAATAACATAGGTTAGTTAGTTTGAGCAAGATGTAAATCCTTCACTCTGGGCCCCTTCCACAAGAAAAAACTGTCGAAACAGCAGATAACTCATCCAGATACAACCCTTAGAGTATGAAAGGCATATCTCAAAGGATCTTCCCTTTTCCAGGAAGATTTACGCTGGCTGGGATCACTCCTAGTCAATTTTTACACCAGGTTGTGCCCTCAGCTATTGCTGCAGGTGTCAGACTGCCATTTTCCCCCACCGGAAGTCATTGTAGTTCATTAATAATGTTCATTTTTAAATAGATATGGTATGGAAGAAATCTCAGTAAAAAATAGTTAATGCTACTGTCCTACTAAATTACAGGGTGTGGTTAGAAAATATTAATACTGCATTTGTTTCCCAAAGAGCCATGCACCTTATCACAAGAAGAGATGGTAAACAATAATTTGGTTCTGAGATGGAGTTTTGACAACCGACCTTATTTTCTACATGGAGAATTCGTTGAGTTTGTGTGCAAACCATACCATTTCAGTCCACCTTCAAGTTCACAATCTGATTTTAGAGTGCAATGTCAGAATGGGCAACTGTTGTATCCACATTGCATTGAGATGCCAAGGTAAGCTACTAAATCATCTGCAAAGTAGGGAGGTTTTCTTCATGTATACTTCGAACTTCAGTACTGGTGTGGTACCACCAGTTCATTGCTCTGATTGAATGTTACTCAGCCCTCCTCCCAAATCTGCAACATGGGTATAATCCAGGCCTTGAGCAGGACCCATGGCATTGTCTATTCCAGGGATAGGCAACTGATGTGGTCCTTCAGATATTTTGGCCTACAACTCCCGCCATCCCTCAGCATTGGCTATGCACTACAGATACATGTGTGGGCGGAGTCATGTGTTTGCATGCATGGGGAGGATTTGATGTGGGGACACTTTAAAATATAGTACTGTATGTTGGGAAAGGTTAGGCCAGCATAGAAACTTTCTACCTGAATTTCTAGCTCTTCATTTTGTAGGGACATTTGGAGGTGCATTGAAGACATGTTATCTAAGCACCTAATTTATTTATTTTTATTTATTATATTTATTTATTTATTATATTTATACACCACCTTTTTTCCTGCAAGGAACCCAAGGCGGCTTACATAATCCTCCTCCTCCTCCTACATTTTATCCTCACAACAGCCCTGTGAGGTAGGTTAGGCTGAGAGTCAGTGACTGGCCCAAAGTCACCCAGCGAGTTTCATGGCTGAGCGGGACTAGAACCCAGATCTCCCGAGTCCCAGTCCAACACTCTCACCACTACGCCACATTGGCTCTCAATTAATTAATTAATTAATTAATTAATTAATTCAAGTAATATCTGTGAGGGCTAAATAATGTGTCCTGTTCCGTGTTTGAATTGGTGCTCACAGACCCTTCTCTTTTAGGCAGCTGAGCAATGCTGCTGTTTTATTATCAATGTACCCCCCCCCCAGAATTTTGGAGGTGTTGGCTGTACTTGGCCAGTTTGTGTCTGCTTTGAGTTAACATTCCATGTATTTTGTTGTTGTTATTTTTTAGGTAAAAGGGAACTGGGGGGAAATGATGCTTGGATGGCTCATCAACCTCTTTCCATGTTGCAAGATGGTTACGGTTAGCTCAGATGTTTACTGAACATTGGCTCAGATGTTTACTGACTGACACAAGGCTCTTTAGTCACTCAAGACTACTGGGATAGCTACTGATCTCAACTTAGAACATCATTTGGAAGTGCTTTTAAAGTGAATATCTCCACAATCTGTTTGTTGTAATAAAGATTAGCAACCGTGTGCATATGACAGCCCTTGCATTTTTTTACCTCAAGTTTCATGAAACACCAGACTTCTGAAGTAGCACCTCATTCTCCTTTTACTTATCTTAACAGTAATGGGTTCAGCATGGCATTTTTCACACGGCATGGCATTTTCTAAGAACACCCAGCATAGTTCCACAGTTAACTGTCTCTCCCTCGTTGTCTGGCTTCAGATAACATGATAGCCCACACTCAAGGGTTGTCATTGAACCATGGGTTCTTGTTGAAACATGGGTTATCATGTTGTCTGAACCCAGCCAAGATAACAAACCTTGGTGAACAACCCGCAGTTCCCAACCGAACAACAAACCATGGGTTCTCTTCATGATGTTGTTCATGGTTAACAATCCATGGCTTGCTAGTGTAGCTGGGTTCTGATAACATGATAACCCATGTTTCAACAACAACCCACGGTTCAATGACAACCTACACTCAACCCATACTCAACCCTTGAGTGTGGGTTCTTTTACTGTCTGAACCCCGTCATTGTGTGTGTGTATGTGTGCAGGGCTGGCCTAAGACCTTTTGCCTCCTAAAGCAGGGCAGCAAATCCCCCCCCCCCCAAGTCAAGGTACATAGTATCCACAGCCTGCCCTGTTACGTTGGCACCTGAGGCAGAAAATCTCCCAAGTGCCCCTCCCCTGGCAGTAAAAAAATACAATAATAGTAAATGAAATAACTAAGAATTAGCTGCCCTTTCACGACACCCCAAAAGCAGCCGCATCACTCTGCCTAATGGGAGAACTGGTGCCGTGTGTGTGCGTGTGCGTGTGCATGTGCATGTGAGATAGATGCGGGCTTGCAAAGATGTTTATTTGCCCTTGCTGTCCACACTTGACATTTCACATCTATACTTAAAACATGTTAGATGCCCACCTAACAAAATGCAAACTGTGAATAGGCTCTCAGTCGGTATTGCTTTCCATTGCAGCAATCCTAATGACACCTTCAGGAAGGACTGAATAGCTTCATGAAAAGCCACAGGAAGCACTAGGTCACCAGGCTTACTCAAGATTTTTACAGGTGGTCAGTTTAGAACACAACAAATATGCACTCGTTGGTCACTTGTACAGGATCCAGACGTCTTTCCTTAGGGAAGGTCTTTTTCAAGGAGATTGAATTTCCCCAGCACTCCATATCACAGTTTCCTTAGAAACTGTGATTTCTCCCACTCCACCACACTAGCTAGCATATCATTGCTATTTGGAGTAACACCTCTTACTATTATTTTAGTCATGAGATTCTTAGTATAAAACACATTCCAAAAATGTTGACCATATTTGCCCCAAACTATATACTACAATTCCCCACACCCCCAGAGCTACTAAGGTAGACAATGCCACAATTCATGCATAACCATAATTTCTGTGGATGTTTTAGACCCCAAAACACCAAAGATAATTTCCATAAATTAAAAAATAATAAATAGTACCCCAAAGGCACATTTGAACATTTTAAAACTACTTTGTGGGCTGGTCTTAGCTTATTTGCTAGTTTTTACACTGTTCATAAAAAGATAAAATAAAAAATGGTTATGTACAGGAAACCCTCCCACATAGAATCAAGATTCTGGGGGGAACCGGTGCTTTCAGATGGATGGATCCTAGTGCTACCAACCAAAAGGCATGGTGAAGCTTCTCAGTCTTTCCCTGCCTTACAGTTGTTTTTTTTATGGTAAAAGAAAAGGTGGAAGAAGGAGTGGGTAAACATGGGAGGGTTAAAAATGGAAGATGTCTTCTGGAACCGCTGTGTGAACTGGCCCTAATTCTGACTATTACCCAGTTTGTATTGTTTGATCAAAGTGTGGTACAGTCATATCTATAACAGAGCACTTGCCTTCTTACTTTCATATAGTTTTCTTATATCTGGTCAGGACCCCAATACTTTCCTAAACAATATGCTTGGGGTGGTGGCAGCAACACCTATCACTGAATACAGTTGAAGTTCTCAGGAACATAATGCCAACCAGGCTAGGGGCATATTCCATTAGAACAAGACACTCATTTCTCATTTCTACCTGGATGATCTTGCTGTTTTCCTTCCTATCCTTCCTTGGGAAAGGACGAAGAGGCTTGTGTGGAACATCCTTTGGCTCTCCACTTCCTTTCCCCTAAAGATTGGGCTGTTCACACACAATGACAACCCATCTGTTATAATTAGATATGACTGTAGCAATACAAACTGGGTAATAATCAGAATTTGGGCCAGTTCACACATTCATATACATTACTTAGGGCACAATCCTATGCCCCTACGGCCTTGTCTGGGGATACATAGGGTAGGGGCTGGAAGGTGCTACGAGCTTGGAAATCCCTTCCGAGGTCACAGTACCACGAAGCCCACCTTGTAGCCAGCGCAATTCTTTCCACACCATGTTCGGTTCCCCTGTGTGTGGGGCTGTTCCTGGGGTGGTGAGGGGAGAAGTGAGAAGAGGAAGAACATACAAGAGGAAAAACATCTAGACAGCCAAAATTGGCCATCTAGATATTTTTGAGGATGAGAGGAGCGTGGTGGATAGCCTATCCATCACACGCCTCCCACCCAATTGGATGCCCATAGTCCTCCAAGTTTGGAGGGTTACAGGCAGCCTCATAGGGTCAGGCTGCCCATGACTCAACGTTTGTATCAGAATGTGCAAACCAACTTCATTAAAACACTCCACTCACAATCCAACTCAATGGGCTTAAGCCACTTAACTCTGTTGGATTGCAATCATTATGTTTGGTGGTGTCAGGTGGCCAGAAAGATCTGTCTGTAGCCTTTGATATGTAACAATGCTTTCACACATACAGTTCACACACACATACAGTCTGATGTCATACTTACCTAGTAATGAACTAGTTTTAGTCAGGTTGCTAATGCAAGTTATGGGGATAAGGGGACAAACAGACAAGGTAAAAAAAGAAGTGAATTGTAGAATCCAATGTGATGAATCTAGGATGGCTATCATGCTTGGTCAGAGTTGACCAATGATTTAAAGTATAACTCACACGAGTCAGCAGTCATATTGTATTGTGTTAGTCATTTCAGTATCAGTATCTAACAATTTTATTTTCTCTTTTTCAAAGCAGTTCACACATTCTCAGTAATCTTTAAAGCAACTCTACATGCCAAATCAATATTATTATCCCCATATTGTAGATGGGAAGGTGAGAAAATAGTGGTTTGCCTAAGAAACGGGCTTTCTTGCTTACAGCTTATGCTCTCAGCCTGTATGCAACATCAGCTCTCAAGCAAAGACTCAAGGTTATGGTTTGTTATTTGTTTGATGCTCAGTAAATATTTGCGCTGTTGCCATTTGTGTTGCCAGTCCTGAATAAATCAATACATTGGGAAGTGCAAGTTGGCCCTCCAGTCTAAAGTTCAACATTGCATCATCCATCATAATGTATAGATGTCTAGGAGGGCTGTTTCAGTCCAATGGCATTTTCCTATTCCACCATATAGACTTTGTTATTTGGTTGAAAAAAATACAAATGGCATATTATGGAAAGTGTGGTGTTTGCAGAATGATTTGTAATTGTAACTAAGGCATGAAAGAAGTGTGGGTGTATTGACACAAGATATGTTCAGTAGTGCAAATGGCATACCAGGAACAAGGTATGCCACCAAATTGGCCACCAATTTGGAGGGCCTTAAAAGGGGATTGGACAATTCAGGGAGGAGAAAGCTATCAATGGCTACTGGTCCTGACTGGCTATATGCTACCTCCAGTAGCAGAGGCAGTATGCCTATGTACACCAGTTGCTGGGGAACATGGGTGGGAGGGTAACCACTGTGGTTGGCCACTGGTTGGCAGCTGGTTAGCCACTGTGTGAACAGAATGCTGGACTAGATGGTCTGATCCAGCATGGCTCTTCTTTTGTTCTTATGTTCTTAAGGGGGATTAGTGTGGGTGGAACAGCCTGAAAAGAATAACTGCTGTGCAAGTCTCCCTGTAAAGGATTGAGGCCTACTCAGGCTTGAGTTTGTTGAAGCCTGAAGGCCCAAACACTTCCCTCGAGTAGTGAAACCTGAAGGCCCAAACACTTGGATGGGAGGGGGAGTTTGAGAGTTTTAAGTTACCCAATAGAAGTTAAGAATTAGATCTCCTATTCAAGGTCACATGATTATAACCTTCCATTCCTGGGAAGGCTATATATGTGGGGTGTGGTCAGCTAGCAGTCAGTGTGTGCTGGGAGAGAGCTAGAAGCAGAAGCACAGAAACAGCAGAGGGAAGCAGAGAGAGAGAAAGAGAAACTGGCTGCATAGGAAATAGGTAGTCTGAAGTTAACTAGAGAACATTGGATTGTTTGTTTGTTTGTTTTATTTTATTATACTTGCTTTTGAATTATAACCACTCTATTAAGTAAAGACCCTAATATTATAAGTAAAGTGTTGTTGTTTACCCTGGAGTTTGGAGTGACTTATTCACCACGTCTACAGCCTACACCCATGCTATTGGAAGCTGTAAAAGGACTTGATCTCCTGGAACGGGAGGGGCTTTGAGGAGAGGCAGAGATCTCCCAAAGGAAGGTTAAGGGGTCCCTGCAGTAGCGGAACCTTGACAGATGGTGGCAGCGGAGCGATCCTGAACAGTGAGATTAAGCACTCCAAACAGAGATTGGGTTTTTTACTAATAGAGCTGGCAAAAGCAGTGTATGTTTTAACTTCAGGACTGCGGAATAGGGACCCAGTGAGGCTAGTAAAATGAGCCAGTATCTCTCTATGAACAAAACTGCCCTGATAGAGCAGTGTAAAAAGGACAATTTGCCATGGGAGGAGAAAACAGCAGAAGAACTGAAAGTTATGCTGATCTCCCAGGCGGCAATAGAAGGAGCTGCACCCTCTAGCCCTAGTGTAGCAGGACCCCAAACAAAAGAATGGGAGCTCCATGAACAGGAACTGAGGCTAGTGGCAAAGCAGAAGGAAGAAGAGACCAGTTTAGAGTGGGAGAGGCTTCGTCTGCAGCAGGAACAGCTAAAAGCCCAGAAAGAGCAACTGCAAGAACAACGCAGACATGAGGAAAAGCTGCAGCAGGAGCAACTTAAAGCCCAGGAAGAACAACGCAAACATGAGGAAAAGGCGCGGCAGGAGCAACTTCAGGCCCAGGAGGAACAACGCAGACACGAGGAAAAGGCCCGCGAAGAGCAACGCAGACACGAGGAAAGGATGATGCAATTGAAACAGGAGCAGCCTGTCAGAGTTACCCCGAAGGACTTCACAGCATACACCCCAGGAGAAGACCCACAAGTGTTCCTGACCACTTTTGAAAGGGCAGCACAGAAGTGGGGATTGCAGGAGGGTGATTACATGAAGTTTGTGCCTAATTTAATCAAAGGGGAGCTGGCAGAGATTTATAATAGCATGCCAGAGGGGGAGGCTGTTTCCTATGCTCAATTCAAAGAAACGGTGTTTAAAAGGTTCAGGTTAGGCCCTGAGCACTTTAGGAAAAAGTTCAGAGGGTTAACACCTCAACCAGGTAAATCTATGGTAGAGTTTGCAACAAAATTAAAAAAACCTGCTATTAAAATGGGTGGATGAAGCAAAAGCTGACAAGAGGGAAAAGGTGCTAGAGCTTATGGCCCTGGATCAGTTTTATTTTCAGTTGCCCAGGGAAATAAAACTGAAGGTTAAGGATAAAGATCCTGAAACTGTAAACCAAGCTGCAGAAATGGCTGACAAATTGATTGAAAACCGGGAAGGTTTAGGCACCAGGATTGAGTCTGAGAAGAAGGGGGGGAAATGGGAAGCCCCAAGTAAAAAGGAGTTCAAAAAACCTCCTTTTGATCCTTCTCACCCCAGAGACCGTGCCTGTTATTCGTGTGGTCAGACAGGCCACCTCAAGAATAGCTGTCCCAAGTTACAAGCAATAACACCAGCTAACCCAGGTAGTCCTAAACCCGAACAAACCAAACCACAAGGTGTAGCAAGTATAAAAAAACCTTATAATTGTGGATTTGTGATCACCAACAGGGAAGAGGTTAATAATCAGTTTAAAGAACCTGTTTATGTAAAGGATAAGACCATTATGGCAATGTTGGATTCTGGAGCTGATGTTTCTCTGATCCGAGCAGATTTGGTGAGACCTGAAGATTTGGTACCAGGAATGTCTATTGAGATTCAGGGAGTGAATGGTCCCTCCTTTGAAGTCCCAGTAGCAAGGTTATCCATAGAATGGAGGGGATGGAGGGGTCTGTATGAAGTTGGGGTGATGGAACCTCCAACCCAATTTGCCCCTATTATTGTGGGAAAGGATATAATGGGACCAGAAGCTCAAATATGTGTGGTAACCCGCAAGCAAAAGGAAAGGGAGGAACTTTCAAGACAGGACCAGGTAAAAGCTGATGGGGTAAAAGAAAAGGTACTAGAGGTACAACCCACAGTGATTCCGGAAGGTCCAAAACCAACCCCAGACCCTCCCCAAACCGAAACAACAGAACAAGCCTCCATGCAACCTGTAGACCTGAAAGCCAGTGAACCAACCGAGGCAGGTGGTTCTGTAGAGGAAAAGGCACTAGAGACCCCTTTTCCTGATTTAAGAGTAGAGGAATTCAAGCAGGGAGTCCTCAGTGATCCTAGTTTGGAGCCTCTGAAAAGAGTTGCTCTCCCTCAAGAGAGGCCCTTCTCTGAGGAAAGAAGGGAGCAGATTATTTGGGAGAAAGGATTGCTGTATAGGCTGTGGTTACCAAAAACCCAAGAGTTAACCTGGGAACCACTAAAGCAACTGGTAGTACCTAACCAATTCCGGCTAAGGTTGCTAGAACTAGCCCATGATGTGCCATGCGCAGGGCACTTGGGGAAAAACAAGACTAAACAAAGGCTCATGGCAAACTTCTTTTGGCCTGGAATTGCTAAGCAAGTAGCAGAGTACTGCAGGTCTTGTGAAACCTGTCAGCGTGTGGGGAAAGCAGGGCATCACAGTAAAGCCCCTTTGCAGCCTCTGCCTATTATAGGAGAAGCTTTCTTCAGGGTGGGCATGGATATTGTAGGGCCTTTCACTAAACCCACCCGCAAGGGAAAAAAGTACATCCTCACAGTGGATGGATTTTGCCACAAGATACCCGGAAGCTGTAGCACTAGCCTCTATAGATGCTCCATCTGTAGCTGAGGCTTTGCTAACTATATTTTGCAGAACTGGATTTCTCTCTGAAATCTTGACAGATTGTGGATCAAATTTCCTCTCCGAGATAATGGAATGTCTGTGGAAGTGTTGTGGGGTAAAACACTTGAAAACCACTCCTTATCACCCCCAATGCAATGGAATGGTGGAAAGATTTAACGCCACACTCAAAGGAATGATTAGAGCTTATGTGAACACACACCCAAATGACTGGGATGACAAACTGCAACACCTACTCTTTGCCTACAGGGAAGTTCCACAGGAATCAACGGGATTCTCACCTTTCGAGCTGTTGTATGGCAGAAGAGTGAGAGGCCCTCTTGATCTCCTGAGGGAAAACTGGGAAGGTAACCTCGTAGAAAACAAAACCTCAGTGGTGGATTATGTGTTAAAACTTAGACAAACCCTAGATACACTCTGTAAACTAGTTCAAGCTAATGTAACCAAAGCCCAAGAGGTGCAAAAGTTCTGGTATGATCAAAAGGCATGCTCTAGAGTATTTGAGGTAGGGGATCAGGTAATGATATTTCTTCCTCTGCGCAAAGACAAGCTTAAGGCTGTTTAGGAAGGCCCCTACACAGTCAGAGAGAAAATGGATGATTTAACCTATGTGGTGGTTAAAGAAAAATCTGAAAAAAGACCCAAGGTAGTACATGTAAATATGATGAAGCCACACTATGAGAGGAGTGGAGTAGTTTTACAGGTGCAGAAGGTCTCAGAAGTATACTTAGGGGACAAGGTTGAAGCTATCAGAACCTGGGACATACCTACAACCAAGAAACAGGTCAGGTCATTCTTGGGATTTGCTGGGTATTACAGGAGATTTGTTCCCCATTTTGGTGAAATTGCTGGACTGATCTAACCAAGAAATGTAAACCTGACAAAATTGTATGGACTGATGAATGTCAAAGAGCTTTTGATAGACTAAAGGACATTTTAAGTTCAAAGCCTGTGTTAAGAGCACCTGACTTTGAAAAAACCTTTATTGTTGCTACAGATGCCTCTGAGACAGGCATAGGTGCAGTATTGTTACAAGACTATGACTCTGTTAAACATCCAGTAGCCTACCTGAGTAGGAAGCTTCTACCCAGGGAGAGAAACCTGTCTATGATCCAAAAGGAATGTCTGGCAGTAGTGTGGGCTCTGGACAAGCTCAAGCCTTGTTTTTGGACAAGAATTTACTTTATGGACTGACCATCATGCCTTGCAATGGATACAAACTATGCAAAATACCAACTCCAAGCTTCAGAGATGGTCTTGGAAATTGCAGGAATTTCAAATGAACATTGAACATGTGCCTGGGAAGGAGAATGTGATAGCTGATGCTTTGTCTAGGAAATAACCAAAACACAGTTGCCTTTTGTGTAGGTTAACGTTTCACAATTCTCTTCTGTAAAAGGAAAATTGTTCCACTTGAGGAGAAGGGGGGGAAGATGTAAAGGATTGAGGCCTACTCAGGCTTGAGTTTGTTGAAGCCTGAAGGCCCAAACACTTCCCTCGAGTAGTGAAGCCTGAAGGCCCAAACACTTGGATGGGAGGGGGAGTTTGAGAGTTTTAAGTTACCCAATAAAAGTTAAGAATTAGATCTCCTATTCAAGGTCACATGATTATAACCTTCCATTCCTGGGAAGGCTATATATGTGGGGTGTGGTCAGCTAGCAGTCAGTGTGTGCTGGGAGAGAGCTAGAAGCAGAAGCACAGAAACAGCAGAGAGAAGCAGAGAGAGAGAAAGAGAAACTGGCTGCATAGGAAATAGGTAGTCTGAAGTTAACTAGAGAACATTGGATTGTTTGTTTGTTTGTTTTATTTTATCATACTTGCTTTTGAATTATAACCACTCTATTAAGTAAAGACCCTAATATTATAAGTAAAGTGTTGTTGTTTACCCTGGAGTTTGGAGTGACTTATTCACCATGTCTACAGCCTACACCCATGCTATTGGAAGCTGTAAAAGGACTTGATCTCCTGGAACGGGAGGGGCTTTGAGGAGAGGCAGAGATCTCCCAAAGGAAGGTTAAGGGGTCCCTGCAGTAGCGGAACCTTGACACTCCCACATCACGATAGGTCTTTTTGTGGTATCTCCCTCTGTACCATAATACAATCAGCAGTGGGGGGAAACTCTCATCCAAAAAAATCCCTTCGGATGTGATCCTCAAAAAAGATCTTTCTGTTATTAAGTATTAAGTACAGTTGTGCATTGAGGAAGATCTGTGTGATGTAGCTTTGGGCCATTTCCCTGTGTGTGTATGTGTGTGTGTGTGTGTGTGTAAAGGATTAACGTGAACAAGATCAATATCTTACCCAAGTTAAACTTTCAGTTACATAATACACCAGCCAAACCAGATAAGATTCTAGGAAAATAGCAAAACATGTTTATCTAAAAAACAACCTCAAAGTATCAAATGGCAGAAGATGGGGAAATGGAAGGACTGAAATGCCTGTTGTTCAATTACATTATCATGCATCTGAACTTGCAAGTCTAAAAGCAATGATCAGAATTTATTAGCAGTGGAGCAAATTCATAATAGTATTCCTTTACATGTGTTATGGATAAAGCAGGGTGTGTGGAACCTCTTTCAGCCTGCGGGCTAATCTACTTTTCAGAGAAGCTCTTGGGGGCTGTATTCCAGTGCTGGGTGGGGCCCAAGGGAAAAGGGGGAAGGCCAAACATTCCAAAAATACCAGTTCTTAATGCCAGGAACTAAGCCTTAGGAGAGGCATTTCAACCTTTTAGAATGGGAAAAACTACACAAAAGCCAGGAAGCCACCAAATGATTGGTGGTGGGAGAAAGGGAGTAGGGCCAGGGGAAAGGGGTATGTTCATCTGGGGAACCCCCAGATAGCCGGCATTGGTCCCCAGGTGGGCTGGAATTGGTCCCCGAGCCTGAGGTTCTGCACACTTGGTATAAAGAGAAGGCAAAGTTCTTTAATAGAGACTTGGGACAGATCCAAGTTAGTACTAGAGATTCTCTTACATCTGCAGTCAGAGATGCCAATTTTATTCTTGACGAGCAGCTGAGAAACTTCATTTTTTGAATTACCGTATTTTTCCGTCTATAAGACGCCCCCATGTATAAGACGCCCCCCACTGGGCAGTTTCGCAACTGCGCGGTTCTCTCCTTGGCTTACTTCCGTGTATAAGACGACCCTCAATTTTTAGTCTAACAATTTTAGGAAAAAGTATAGTCTTATACATGGAAAAATACTGTATGTAAAATACCAGAATATCCTTGTGTGCTAATATCATTGTGAGCCAGTGTGGTGTAGTGGTTAGAGTATTGGACTGGGACTTGAGAAATCTGGGTTCTAGTCCCCACTTGGCCATGAAGCTCACTGGGTAACTTTGGGCCAGTCACTGAGTCTCAGCCTAACCTACCTCACAGGGTTATTGTGAGGATAAAAGGGAGAGGAGGAGGATTATGTAAACTGCTTTGGGTTCCTAGCAGGAAAAAAGGCAGGAGATAAATATAGTACATCATCATCATCATCATCATCATCATCATCATCATCATCATCAATAATATAAAATATGTTGGTGGTGTCGGCAAGAATGATATATGCCAAACACTGGAAAAGACATACTGAATGGTCAAAATGGGGGGGGGGGGCACTTGAATGGCTGAGAAAGAAATCAGTAGACAGTTGGAAAGGTCACCTTTTAAGTTACAAGTAATAACGTAACTTTGGATGCCAGCTATCTGTTACATAAGAATAGAATACAAACCGGAAGAACAGAATAGAAACCAAACTGTAGAATTCTAGTCTGAAATGAATGTCAGTTGTAATTATGTATTGTATGCCTTCTTATACTGGATTTGTTAAGAGGGAGAATTTTGTAGTCATGTGTTTCTTTGTGTATATGATGTCTGTTGTTTGTCATCTTTTAAAGAAAAAAAATGATACATAATATTTGTTTTGGTGGGAGGATAGGGGTGATCACTTTATCCTGCCAATCTTATTTTTTAGCAAGACCAACTGCCCATCATCGTGAACAGCCCTTGGGAGCAAAATGGTTGCCCATCCCTTATGTATAGGATTGCACTGTTAATTAAATCTTACATGCAAAGTTGCAAACACATTTATAAACACCCAACAACTTGCATCTTCACTATAAAGTAGTGTGAGGAGAGGGCAGTTTGGAGGGGAGATGGTGGTGGGAAGCTGGGGCTGTTTAATCCTTTCCCCACACATTGCTTCCCCCAATATTCAGTACCTCCCCCCCCCCATAGCTTTTCCACCATGAAGTCATGACCCTTCCAAAGGGGATGGGATTTGGAGTGGAGAAGAAGTGATATGCAGGAAACAGTCCCTCCCCTGCTATTTGTCAGCTCCAAATTTTCCCCTCCTTAATCTGCTTTGTACTGAAGAAGTGGATCATTGGACACATTAGTGTATTGTGTGGTCTTAGGATGCTAAAAATCCTGTGTAGATTTAGTTATAATATATATAATTTATAAAATCCTGTGTAGATTTGGTTCAATATAATTATTGAATTATTCAGAAGCTTGCCTCCTCCGAGCCTTCCTCATTCACACTAATGTTAGAAGAATCCTTGTTGAGTTTATGTGTCTACATTATTTTCTCAAAGAGCTACCTCATATAATCCATTTTGTTTGCAGCAATGAGCATGGTGGACTTTGCAGTATGGCTAGAAGTAAATAATTAATTGGGTGGAACTAGAGAAGGTTGAAAGACCTTTGGAAGGACAGTCCCTGGACTCATTTGTTAAATGCCCAAACTGTGTGGTGCAGGAACATTGACAACTGCCTGGAATACTGACATGAGCTGGTTCAGTTATATCATTCTGTCCCTTCTATGGACATGTGCTTTCCAACAGGGTAAGTTATTCAAGTGTAAGCAAAAAACTCTCTATCAGGGAAGATGTTATCTTCAGGCCTGTTTGTTTCTTTTTAATTTCAGAAAGGCAGGGTAATTTTTGGGGAAATATATAGCTGTCCTTTCAAGAGGATTATTATAAAACTAGAACACGTTGCTGGAAAATATTGGGATTTGCTACATCCCTATTAACTTATATACAGGGATAGAGTCTTAAGGACAGGGGTCCCCAATCTTTTTGGGCTCAGACACATTTGGGAATTTTGGCAATGCCCAATGGCTGCCTCTTTTTGGGAGGAGGCAATAATACAAATACACTTTGTGACAGAAAGCTGTTTAATATTTACTGATGTGCATATTCTTCTTAACTATCTACCGGCTTCTTAGAACTTAACGCAAGGTCTACATAAATGGATTCTCCGTGCCCTTTTGACAGCTAAAAGACTAATATAAATAAATAAATAAATAAATAAATATTACAACACTGGAAAGACAAATGGTCATCTTCGATAATGGGTTGAGGACTAAACAGAGCTTTCAGTTTTTGAATGGGTGGTCTTTAGGCGTTATCTACGATCGGATAAATATAAGGATATTTTGCTCTGCCTTGGTTGAAGCCTGTGTATAACTATGCCTATGGATAGTAGTATATCTCACCTTATATTTATTTATTTATTTATTTATTATTTGCATTTATTTATCGCCCATCTGGCCGGCAAACCAGCCACCCTGGGCGATTTACATAAGATAAAAACAGGATAAAATACATTAAAACAGTATAAAATTTTAAAATCTTAGCCCACCCCATATCCCCGCCTGAACAGCCAAGTTTTTAGTGAGCAGTGGAAGCTCAGCAGAGAGGGGGCATGGCGGAGGTCACTCGGGAGAGAGTTCCACAGTACGGGGGCCGCCACAGAAAAGGCCCTCTTGTCGCCACCAGTCTAACTGCTCTGGCTGAAGGGACAAGGAGAAGGCTGTCTGTGGCAGATCTTGTTGAACGGTCTACTTGGTGTTGCTGGAGACGATCCTTGAAATAGACTGGACTGGAGCCATATATGGTTTTAAAGGTCAAAACCACCTTGAATTCGGCTCAGCAAGCAAATGGTAGCCAGTGCAGCTCCTTGAGCACTGGCGTGATGTGATCCCGCCAGCGGCTGCCTTTAACCAGGCGAGCCGCCGCGTTCTGTACCAGCTGTAGCTTCCGAACCGTCTTCAAGGGTAACCCCTAGTCTTTTATATATATTTATTGTATTTGTATTTGTGTACAAATATGTATTTGTACATACCGTATGTATTTGTTGTAACTGATCTATTCAAATCTTATGTAAGAAAACTGTAATAGTATCATATTTTATTTCGTAATGGTTTTTTATTTTGTTTTTGTTTTGGATCATTGAAACACACATATTTTTTGGGAATATGGAAAACTGCTGTGGGCATCACCACAAAAAGGCCCCCATGGAAGATGTGGCTGGGGGCTAGTCAAAAGAGGTGTGTGGCAGAGAGATAAATAGCAAGGAGGTTGGGAGGGAGGGGGAATAGTATGGCAAAGGAGTAGAGGGGAGAGAAAGCATGAGGCTAGAGGCCAGGAGCAGTGAGGTAAAGAGGTGTGGGGAGAGAAATAGTGAGGCTAGAGGCTGGGAGTGAAGAGAAACAGGGGTAAGTGGGATAGAGTAATCCTAGGGACTAAGAAGGAAGAGAAAGAAGGGCTAGGGATGGGGAAGGGAGAGAAATAGTGCGGAAATGGGTGGTGAGAAATAGTGTGGGTAGAGGCTGGGAGTGAAGAGAGAGAGAGCAAAAGGGAAATGTCTGTGTGGATGGAAGATTGGGTGGGGCCAGGAAGCAACTCTTTCCTTCTTTTCCTGCTGAACAGCTGATCAGAAGCAGGTCCAGGAATGAGAACCTGTCACTCTAATGTTTTTCATGTTTTAATGAAAAATAAATTTTTGGAGGGGCCAGGGAGCGGGGAGCTTTGTGGGCACTGTTATAGGCCCACATGGGCACTGCATTGGGGAGCCCTCCTTTGACGTTTATGTTATAGAAAGTGTCCATTGGCCAATTGTTGTCAGTTGCTTAATGATTACTCAGCTTCTCTTTAGCAGTACATAAACATTGTGAATGTGCTGATAAATGTTTTTATTCTCCCCATTTGATGTCTTGCAATCTATTGCTATTCTTAGACTTGCTTTCTTGCACTCACCCATTACTTTCTCATCTTTTCCCAGTTAAAGTCTTTTGTTCTCTAGATTACCATGGTGCCTCCTTTGTTGAGTGTGGTTCGATCCCTCCTGGAATCTGGAGATACATGCAAAGGAGGCCTAGCGTGGCCAAAAATACCTTCTGCAGGCAATGCTAGGCCTCCTCATGTCTGTTCTATGCCCTCCAGTGCCTGAAGAGGGTGACAATACGGCTTTCCCCTTGGCTGGCTTAATGGACCGTGGGACATGCATAGAGAGGCCTAGGTACAGTACATCTCATTGTGAATGCCTGGAGAGGATCACGGGATCCATTCTGGATGTTGTGAGTGATCCAGTCTGGAGTTTTGGTGGAATGGAATGGATTAATTTCCCACAGTGCCAGATTATTTGTTCTCCTTTTTGAATGCTCACCCCCAAAATGTTGTGAGCTGAACAACCTGATCTGAAACATACAGACCTAGCACTTTTTTTTCTTGGTGAAGACATTAATTGGCATACTTTCTTTTAAAAAATAAATAAATGATAGGCTGATTGATCTACTTTTAAAATCTTAGGAATTAATAAGGCAGGGCTACTGATAGAAAAAGGTTTGTGCTTCAAGAGAATGGAAAAGTGACTACTGCAATATGAGCAAGGCAGGTGTTATATTTGTTCCTCTTGGATACTTGGAATTACTGACTGATGGTTCTGGAGTGGAATATGACTACATTCCCCACCTTCCTCAGAAACAGTAGGCTAATCTGTCTTTGAAAAGTGTACCATACTCCATTTCCCAGTGGATCAGAATGTGAGATAGCCATTACTTTTGCTTTTCATAGGGCAAAGAGAAGGGGAAGCAGTTGTTCAACCCACCAGGGCTTACCAGTGCAGAAGTGAATATATTACTACTGACATTAATGCAAAATTAAACTGTTCCCCCACCCTAAAAAGATAGGTGACACTGCAGCTTACTATCCTCTTTTCCATTCCCTGTCTTTCTCTTTCAGTCCGAATAAACCAGCAGGCTCAAGTTACTTATGAGGACCTGGGGAACATTCTGACTGATCCAGGTAAGATGCAGAACTGCACCACCCTGAAACACAAACATCCAGCACAAAATCCTGTTGGGGCACTAATCCTTGTACTTTAGATACATTTTGGCTGTCATCCAGGTTGCATAAGAAAGAAATATGTACCCAGATTGTATTACGTACAGTCCCAAACTCAGGTTGTCACATTCTGTACACACACCAATTTTTCTATTTACTATAAACCATCCAGAATTACAATCCCAATCTGAAGCTTCCCCCTCCCCCAAACTGGTATTCAATTTTTGGTAAAGTAAACTAAATAAAATAAAATAGCAGGAAACCTATTCACAGATTCCCTCTGCATCGTGCATCCTCAGACAGAGGTCTTTCCTAACCGTGCTACCTGAAATTCTGCTAACAAGATGCTGAAGACAACCTGGGACTTTTGACATGCAAAGCATGTGCATTGAGCTATGTCCTTCTCTAGAGAAATTTGTCATTATTTAATGCAGGATTCATAACAAGATAGAGGTTTGGGAAGGTATGGGTGATGACAGATGAGATGCTGAACGATGATGTACTTACTGTACAATCCAATAAAACAGTTAATGGGGGGGGGGGAAGCCCTTCACCATTTGGTTTCATTTTCAGAATCAAGACGATTTCCCATTACAGTCATGCCTTGGATTGAGAGCATAATTCATTCTGGAAACGTGCTTGTAATCCAGAACACTCTTATATCAAAACGAAATCCCCCCCAAAAAAATTTGTACAGAGATTTTTAATTTAAGCCGTACTACAGTACTTGTATTGCAAGACATCGCTTGTATATCAAGTCAAAATAAAATTAAATAAATATTTAAAAAATTGCTTGTCTTGCAAAACGCTCTCAAACCAAGTTACTTGTAATCCAAGGTATTACTGTACATTTCTTTCATTTTCCTGGCACACAGTGCTGTGGTGTCTTCAGCCTGGCATTTGCTGCTAGTGGGCATTCTCTAATATATCATCTCATTCAATATTTTCATTGTAGAGATCCCAAGAAAGTGTGGTGCTCCACCTGGTATTGACAATGCAATACTCATCACCTTCCCAAGGCAAAAATTCTTATCAGGGGAATCTGTGATATATCAGTGCTACAGAATGTTTGAAATGGAAGGCACTCCACTCGCAACCTGTTTGAATGGTCAATGGAAAGGCGTGCCCAGATGTGTTTGTAAGTGTACAATCTCTGACCCTGACTATTCTTGTTCTGTTAGCAAAAATGACCAGTATTATAATGAAAGGGGACCCCCAGCGGTGTGCGAGATAAACACTCTTTTGTGGTACTCCTGTCAGTGAGGCCACCTGGTGTCAGATGTTGAGGGCAGGATTTTCCCTCACTGCACAATGTCACTAAGAGCAGGGATTTATTTGTCCCCATTGAATGGCAATCATTTACTCTTGTACAAGAGGAAGTAAATACATGGGCACTGTTGGAAATACCATTGAGCAGAGACTAAATTTGCCCTTTGTTCCTTGTGATTGCAGCCATTAAATTGCGCCTATGGAAAGCTGCATAGCCTTATCATGGGTTCTGTTTCTTCTTACCAAGCTCATAACCATTTAAAAAGAATTCTCCAGTAGAGGGTTCATCTATAACTGGTGAATTACTTGTGCTTTTCTTCAGTAACCTGTAGAGCATACGAACCTGACATGGAGCGCAACAATATACGACTGAGGTGGATAACGAAATCGACATCCATGACAGCATCTGATTACTGGGTGGAGTTTGAGTGTAAAATGGGATTTCGCAAGGATCCGTTGTCACCACCTTTTAGGAAACAATGTGTAAAGGGACCATGGGTGTATCCAAGATGCATATAAAGAAGTAAGTATTTCCTAGTTCAGTCACAGAGAATTCACACATCATCATCATCATCATCATCATCATCATCATCATCATCATCATCATCAAATTAATAGTATTTCTGGTGCTTGCTCAGGTGGGGATCTGATATCCTAAGCCTCTTTAAATTAGTTACAAAGAAATGTCCTACTTATATAGAAAGTCTAGAGAATTACAGCTTCTTGTATGCTTTTTAACAGGATTTTATGGCACCGTGATTCACTCTCTGTTTTGCTTCAGAGTATTTGGAACAAACCTCAGTATTTTAGACTTCATTTTATGTATCACTTCCCTATGTTTTTCAGTCTGCTCTAATAGATTACTTATAGAGATAGATGGGTTTGTTATGCTACATCCTCTGCATAAAGAGATATTTTTTTCCTTCAGTCTTTAAAAGTTTTTTACTTTGTCCTGTTATTGAATAGCTATCTCCAAGGGTTCTACAGCTGAAGTAAACAAGATGGGTGACAAAGTACACCCCGGGTCATTCCAATCAACCAAAAATTTTTGAAAAATTTACCTCACCATCTGCGATTTTTTAAAAAACTGGCATACTGGTAGACCAGCATGAGAAATGAACATACACCAAATTATACATCATTATACCTCACGGCTCAAAAGTACAGTGTGCTCAAAAAATGCCCCAAACATGATTTTTCAGCATTTGTGACTACACAAAAAGTATCATAACTTCCTTCAAAATTGACCTAGAAAGTATATCATGGTGTCATATGAAAGCTCTCGAACTACCCTTTTATTTGATATGTAACATGAAGCATGCCTGAAAAGAAAATATTCGAAGTCATAGTTTCTTTAATTTGACCTTGAATTCCAAAAAAACCCCAAAGGTTTTTTTTTGCTGATTTTCCCCCTCATAACCCATATTTACCTTGAGTATATGTACCGATTTCCAGAACGGGGTTCCAAACAGTTCAGAAGATGTGAATGTTCTTATACATGCACAGTACCTCCCTACAAAATCTCCACTCCCTTATACACACTAACAACAGAACTTTTTGCAGGAAAATGAAACTTAAGCTTGCCCCCTCCCTTCAGGAGCTTCCTGGGCAAACCAAACCAGGCTTGGGTAGGCCTCAAACCTTCACAGAGATATATCTCTTTGGATGTCTACATTAAATCAAGCTTTATTCACAGATTCCGATAAGAAAGAAAAAGGCAGGCCTGAATCCGTGACAAGTCCCTGACCCCACTTCTGCTGCACTGTGTTCATGACTTTTCAAATTGTTGAACACATAATGAGTGAGTCACTTTTTAGTCATTGGTGGTGCTGTACTCCATTTCTTATCTAGAATCATTCTGGGAAAACCTGCAGAAGGATTATTTCACAGAGTATGGTTGACAAGATGCCATAGGACGTTAACATTTAAAGCCCTAAACGGTCTGGGGCCGGGTTATCTGAAGGAACGCCTCGTCCCATACGTGCCTACCCAAACCCTGAGATCTTCTTCGGAGGCCCTTCTCAGAGTGCCCCCTCCAAAAGAGGCTAGGAGGGTGGCTACTAGGGGAAGGGCCTTCTCAGTTGTGGCACCCCATCTATGGAATCAACTCCCCAAGGAGATCTGCCTGGCACCTACCCTCTATTCTTTTAGGTGCCAGGCGGATCTCCGTGGGGAGTTTGTTCCATAGATGGGGAATTAACTCTATTCTTTTAGGTGCCTTTTTATTTACCCAATATTTTAATAGATGATTTTATTCCATTGTTTCCCCCTCCTTTCTTGCTCTGATTCCATAAATTATCAGCCCCACTTTTATTCTTTTTATTATCGCCACTGTACCTCGGGACTGAATTTATTTGGCTGCTTGTTTTTATCTTGGTGTATTTTAATATGTTTATGGGGTTTTTGTACTGTTTTTGTAAACCGCGCAGGGAGCCTTTTGGTTGATGGGCGGTAAAGAAATGTTTTAAATAAATAAATAAATAAATATTTGAACTGCATAAAATCTGATCAGCATATATAAAAGTAAAATGGAAAATCTCATCTATGCACAATAATGGTTTTTCAAGCCCACATCAAAGTAAATCAAAATAACTATGCTAGTAAGAGTCCCATTTTGAAATCGAGTACATGTTTCCAGGGATGTTAAACGTTATTTGAAACAAAAGGAGTTTTTTGTCATTATTCAAGGTCAAACTTCTGTATATTTATTTTAAAAAATAAAATGAACATGTTTTCCCCAAACATACTGGTGAGTACCTTTTTTAAAGTACGTATTTTAAACCTCATTCTTCTGAAAACAATAGGCCCTGCAACTTATTTTTTAATAAGCAGAACAAGTTCACCAAATCTTAAGCAATTTGCTTTCAGTTGGAAATATTCTTTGATTGATTTCATACCAGAATGACCACCCAGAGGAAGTATCATTATTCTACACAAAATGTCAGAAGTATGCTATTGCGAAGAATACCTAATTTAGAACTTGTGACAGAGTAGCTTGTACTTGTGCACAATGTTTTATTCAAAACCTAAGTGATAATGCATATTTTCTTAAGATACGTACAGTGAAATAGCAATTCATATGAACTATGACGTATACACACAGAGCGCCCCAAAAGATGTAACTTGTTTTCTGTTAAGAACCCCATTTTGAAATTGGTACATGTATTAAGCACCGTCAGATGAAATACTAAAACAAAAATCATGGGTAAAAAAAATTTAGTTTTTGCAGAATTCAAGGTCAAATTTTACTATTTGACCTTGAATATATATATATATATTCCACAAAACCACTTATGTTACATATCAAATGAAAGAGCATTCCAAAGGCTTTCCAACAACACCAAAATTAACTTTCTAGGTTCTGTAGAATTGGAATTACTGTAATTTTAATGTTGTCCGACACACAAAAATTAACATTTTTCTTCATATTTTTTATTGCCATATCTCCAAATGTTTTTGTCCCAGAACTCTAATTTTTGGAGCAGCTTATTTTCTCAGCAGACCCAACAAGCTCACCAAGTTTTTTTCAAAATCAGTGACGGTCAGGTAAATTCATTGGTTGATTTTACATGGAATGGACCCTCCTGCTTTTGTAGAAAAAAATAGCTCTGATAAATTATTGTCTATCCTAATCCTGTCCATAGAATTATAAAATACTCTAATCCACTTTATGAAGGATCCTCATAACCCAAAGTATTCTACTGTTGCTCTAAGTATTTTAAATCTTTTAATACCGGGTAAGTGATTTTCCTCTTGTCAAATGCTTTTTTACATCAACATTTTTAAATAGCAATAATTTTGTTAGCAATGTGTATTAAATTCCATATTTTCAGAACATTATCTGACAATTCCTGCCCATCCATAAACTATTTTCATTCAATATGTACTATTTTGGTTACAATGTTTTAAAATCTGTTACCTCAGATGACTGAAAGATCTTGAAGTCACAATTCCACAGGGAGATAGGCCTGTCTGGGCCTGGTCCAGATAAAACTTTGTACTCCTTTGGGATTAAGATAATCCAAGCTTCATTCTAAGGATTTACCTGCATAGCAAATACCAGTCTCAGAAGAGTTTTCCTCAGGACCACACCATATCGGAAGGGGTTAATTTCCCCCTCCTTTCTTGCTCTGATTCCATTAATTATCAGCCCCACTCCAGCTGATGAAATTTGTATTTACAAAGCATGTTAGATGAAAGACATATTTAACTGCTGTAGTTTCTCCCTGATATCAAATCATCTCCACTGCCCTAAAGTGTGTGAGACATCCAATGAGACTCAATTGCCCTACTGCAAATAATTACATAGAACAAAAATATGGGATTACAGCATTTCAGTACCTACCTGCCACTGTCTACTTTCTGTTCCTATACCAAGTAAAGTCTTTCCCCACACTTTCCCTGGCTTAATACTATTGCTGTTGTTGTTTATTAGTTGGCTTACATTGCTGGTTTATATCATCATCATAATTTAATATGGCTTTGCAATTTTTTGATATAGGAACACTGCTCTGAGTTTCTGGAAAAGTATTCTGTGTATGCATTCAAAACACTCATTTCTTCCTATGGGTTATTTGCTTGTTGTAACAATTGCTAGAACCACACATTGTTTGCTAGGCTGGACCATAATTTTAGTCAGTTTCTTTGTGTTTTTTCTAGCAGCTGGAACTTGAATGAAATTGGCTTTTTAACAGATAAACTTAACTGGCACTTGAAGATCAAAGCAATGGAAATTTACTTACTAGAGCCCTGAAGGCAAGAATCCAGATGGTCTGTTCAAATTAATGTATGAAATCCAGCCTTTGTTGGTGCCATTTTTGCATCTTTGCTTCCTGCATGACTATTTTCCAACCTCCAAAATTGTCCTTGCCTTTCCACAAAGCTTGCCTTTCCCTGTATTGTAGCTAAAGTTTTCCCGAGACACTCTTTTTGCTTAGCCCTTCGTTCTCACAATCTTAGCATCAACCACCTGTTGTTCTTTCGGATGTAGCTCACTGCTTTGTTCTGTCACCTGGATTTTGAGCTCTTTGCACTCAATCGTTCTGCACTTCTGTCCCTTGCCACAGCACATATTCTCCTGGAATACTAAGTGAAGCTTTGCCCCAGCTTTTTAATTAGGCATACTTTCTGCAATTCCCTGTTTGTTCTACCTCCCCCCCCACACACACACACCTAACTCAAATTATTTGTATCTGTCACCTATTCTTCCCTCTGGTTCCTGTTCCCATTCCCATCCCATTTTTCATGTGATGAAATGTCAAATGTATTAATATGGAAACAGCTAAAATAAAATAAAAAATAATAAAGGAAGTGTCCTGTATGTCACCATATAGCGAAATAATATATAGTTACCATATATCTTAATAATAATGGTAACCATAGTTCTATTCAGACATTCACCTGCTCGCATTTAGGGCTAAAGGGTGTAGGGGAATATGGGTGGGCACACAAACCCTGTCCCAAATGTCCCCGTGCGCCCAGTTTCCCTATAGACCTTCACATGTTGAGCAAAGGCATGAAGAAGACCACACAGTTCTAGAGAAGCACAAAGGATAGCTACAGACAAAATTTGCAGGACCATGGACAGACCACGAAGTACAAGCAACTTGCTCTAACCAATTCTCAACTTTAGCTGATGTCTTATATCAGGAGTGCAAAACCTGGGGGCCACATGCACCCCCCTCAGGTGTTATTTGTAGCTTCAATTACTCCCACAGCCAGAATTTCCTTCTAATTTGCTGCCACCACTGCTGAAGACACTCTAGGAATCAGCACTCAGAGTGCCTACGTCCTAGAGGATGCTCTAAGAATCAACACTGAGAGAGCCTCCTTCCAGAAGGACACTCCAGAAACAAACACTTCAGAGGGCATGCTTCTTGGGTTTTGAGAGAATGTGTGTGTGTGTGTGTCAGAGAGAGAGAGAGAGAGAGAGAGAAAGTGTGTGCTTGTCTGCAAGTGCAGCCTCCAGCCCCGAACTGATACTGCATGGGACCTTCAGGGCTAAAAAGGTTGTGGACTCTTGTGTTATAACCTTCCAGGTCCTAACTAGCCTTCCTAGTCCTCACTCCACATGGCTGAGGAGTGGAGATCCTTAATAAAGGGACAGCCCTCAGGCCCTAAGCACCTGGGTACTTTCCCTTACTTCCTGCCTTACATGGAGCAGGTGTGCTCTATGTGCTTGTGAGTGCCGAGGAGCAGGTCTCTGGTGTGGTTGGATGTGGTTCCTTATTGGGGCTCAGGAAGAATTGCTTCTGGGGTCCCTGATACCCCAATATCAGGATTCCTGATCATGTTGAGAGATCTATTCACATTCAAGTGAACATGAGTAGAACTCCTGTTCAAACCTTGCTGTTCAACATGGCACTGTGGGGTGTGTCGATGGCGCACACTGCAACATAGAGGGAGACCCTAGTGCATTTAGTCTACTCTGTTCAACCTGAATACCAGAACAGGGCTATAATGCCATCTGAAATCAAAGAAAATACATTATTCATGTGTCTTTAAGTTATGAAATGACATCCCTTATTTTGCATAAATATCTCATACGTCTTATACAGGTGAAGAGTTTTCATTTAGCACTAAACAAGATAGTTCCATCAAAATGTGAAATTATGGGAATGTATGCATGTAAGCATTGTGTCAGAAACATTAATATCGCTGTGACATCAGTATCTCCTAAATGCCCCAAATTCCAGATGTCTACCCAAGTTGGTGAATGTTCCTGTCTTTCCCTTAAACTTTAAGGCTTAAAGCTCTGCAGAGATATTTTTCTCTGGACATAGAAGTGCTCACAAGGAAGTGCACACAGCTGATGAACTCAAAATTACACCTAGTTTATTTGTAACCAGTTGTAGAGATGAGAAATCAAGCAAGGTTTAGGATCTAAACTTTAGATGATTCTTGGCTCTCCCACAGAACAGTCCTGTCAACTTTATATTAGTACCTCTATAGCAGTGATGGCAAACCTTTTTGAGCCCGAATGTCCAAACTGCAACACAAAACCAACTTATTTATTTCAAAGTGCCAACACTGTAATTAAACCTGAATACCGAGGTTTTAGTTTTAGAAAAACAACTCATACGGTTGTCCGAACTAATTAACATCTTTTGTCTTAAAAGAAAAACACAATAACAGAGCTTTCAATGATACAAACAGTTTTTTGTTGAAAAAAAAAATCAACTCAAAAAATTATTGTAGTCCTACATTGTACACATAGTCTGAAGGGAATTTATACAAACTTTTTAAATAATTAGGCACATGTATTTTTGGATAAGGGATTCTCAACTTGTAATATGATTATATGCCAGACTGAAATTGTGTGGGGCAAGCTTTACCCCGGGTCCTTTCCCTGCTTCTACAGGTGCCGGATTAGTAAAAGTAAAAGTCAACCTGTACTAGGATGAGCAAGATAAACAAGAAAACTAAACGTGCTTAACACATTTTAAACACTTTATGTCTTGGACTGCAAACACTGCATTAGGTAAAAGTTTGCATTGGGCATGCTTTTGCACAATTCATGTGATTTTTGCTATTGCATGCATGCTGATAATTTGTCAAACCTTGGCTCATACTCCGTTAGTTTGAGAGCAACACATGCAGCACTCGGGTCAACTGTTAGGGCTTTACATCCAAGCCATGCTCTGTGCATCATTCTTCAAAATCTTTTAAATGTGATAACAATGTAGAAAAGAATTCTGTAACAGGAATTCTAGAATAAAATCATTCTGTTCCACACTGTGAGAAAGAACAAAATCATTAGTGTTTTGCAGAAGGGGACAGTTTTTTTGCGATCTGGTGACCAATGGCTCGAGTGCCCACAGAGAGGTCCCTGCGTGCCAGCTGTGGCACCCGTGCCATAGGTTTGCCATCACTGCTCTATAGTCTCCCAGGACTGAATATAAAGCTAATCTCTTGCAGAAAGTGCTAGGAATTAGGGAGAGTAGATGGCTATTCCTATCCTCCTGCCTGGTTCTGTCCTACATGCCTTGGACTTGCAGGTTTGTCTTTCAGGGCCTCTCCTGTTCAGACTGTCCTGGCACTGTCAGGACTCAGGAATCAACTTCTTCTGACAAACCATTTCACTTCAGTATTATGTATACCCTCTTTCTCTCTCCCTGGCACAGACCGACTGGTTCAGACAACATGACAACCCACACTCAAGGGTTGTGTGTGGGTTGTCTTTGAACCATGGGTTATTGTTGAAACGTGGGTTATTGTGTTGTCTAAACCCACCTGAGATAACAAACCATGGTGAACAGTTCACAACCCAACAAGAAACTATTGGTTGTTCGTGGTTAACAAGCCATGGCTTGTTAGCCCAGCTGGGTTTAGACCACATGATAACCCATGGTTCAATAACAACCCACAGTTCAACGACAACCCATACTCAACCCTTGAGTGTGGGTTATTGTGTTGTCTGAACGCAGTCAGTGAAACATCCTCCCTCAGTCCCTGGACTGTCTCCATCTGGCCCATTGACAGTTACTCCCTCAAACTGTTGCTTAGCAACCTGGAGGAAGGGAGGGCGGAATCTCCAGAAGAGAGTAGCAGCTTGCTTGACTTATCTCCTTCTTTGAAATAACAAAATGCACTTCTTGTCATTGCATCTGGTTTTTGTTTTAGCCAAAGGTAGTAGTGTGGTAGGTGGAGGTGTACAATAGGAGCCTGAAGAGATCAAGGGGACCTCCAGATGAGGCTTTTATTATGCCAGCACCCTGCTTCATTCATTGAATTATATGAAGGGTCCAGATGTCGTCTCCCAGTCATATCCCTGCAGTGTTTTTCCACCACTTCTTCCATCTGTTTGCTTACCACAGGAAATCCATTAAGAAAGGAATGATGGAATAGCTTCCCAATGTCCTTTGATTGGTAGCATGAAGAGCTCTCTGTCTGGAAGCACCCCAGATCTTGTAGTTCTCACTGCTTCTGTCTAATTCACAAAGTATGAAGGTAGAAGCAGAGGACCACTTCACCCATAAGGAAGAAATCATAGCAATTCTGTGATGAAGCAAAGGCTTTTGCTTTTGCCAACTGAATGTTCTGGCCCTGTGCCATCATAATGACACGACCAAAGAATGCTCTGTCTCCTTTCAGAATGTTGCACTCCTATGACTCTTTTACCACCTCCTCCTTGTACTTTTTTCCTGAAAGATTTCAGCTTATTCATGTCTGGCGCATCATTGAAACTCTTCATTGGTGGGTTGCTTTCAGATTTCTGAGTTTTGAAGTTGGCATTACTTTGCTCTCTTATTTAATAGTATTAGTATGTAAACAAATATGCTACCTCCCGTGGAGCTGTCTTTGCTGTGGAGATCATAATGAGAGATCGTGTGTCCACGCAAAAGGGTTGTCTCAGCCTTGACAATGAGCCACTGACAGTGCTAGCTCCAGGTTTTTGAGAGCCCTTGGGTAAGACAAACTCAGCGAGCCGCCTCCCTGAGTGAGCCTACCTTCTCGCCACCATTGTCACCAGCTGCTATTGCTCCTCATCCTCTTCCTCATCATTGCTGCCACTTACTTGCTTGACAGGCAGAGAGCCAGTGAGTGAGTAGGCAGTGGCATCTACTGCTCCCCTTCTCACCACCACCATTGTCTGTGCCAGAGTAAGAGGTAGGTGAACAAGCAGGTTGCAATGGTGAGGAGGAGGAGGAGGAGGAGGAGGAGGAGGAACAACTCGGGATTCTTGTCAGTGTGCCCCTGCTGGGGTGTGGGCACTTGGCAGGTGCCCAGCCATGCCTACCCTTGACACCAACCCCCATCACCAGTGCTGACACTGTATCTCATCTGATCCAGAAAGCGCTCGGTTTTATGCTGACCTCTTGATGTGCTACCTACACTCTTTGTTTTTGTTTATTGTTGGGAATAAATAATAGCTCAGTGATAGAGCTCGTATTTTGAATGTATAGGGGGGGACCCAGAGTCAGTCCTTGTTGTCTCCAATTCCAGGGCCAAGCTAGAGGAGATGTTCGAGATCTGTGATCATTTGTCTCTTTTAATTTCATATAAAAGCGCTCGTGGGCCTGATGAGTCTGGAAAAGCCGAGACCCCAGTGTTAAATTACAAAATGCTGCTTTGACCACAATCAGTTGATGAGTCTGGAAAAGCCGAGACCCCAGTGTTAAATTACAAAATGCTGCTTTGACCACATCAGTTCCAGCTTATTTCTGTTTAATGATATCCAGGTATTTAATAACTAACCAGGAATATATATAGTTATACTCCTGCACCCTGCTTCCAAGAGGTGAGGGGTTTCAGAGCCTCCAGCACTTACTCAGGCTTCAGTTTCCCAAGGAGGAGGACACTGGAGGCTTGTGGCATTTCTTTTATGAAAGGTTTATTTACACTGAGCTCAAGATGAGGGTCCACAACATTCCCAGTCCAACAGATCTCTGTCTTCCCATCAACTGCCTAAAGATTTTCTCCAGAGATCCCCAGTCAGCTCTCTTCTCTGTCTTCCCTCCAAAACACTCCAGCCTGGCTTCCTGCTACTGCCTAGGCCTCACTGCCCCCACCCCTCCTCCCCTGGCCTAGTAGAACAGAAGCTACCAGTTCAAGAGCTACAGAGTGTGTGTGGGGTGTGTGTGTATGTGTGTCCTGAATCACTTTGTAATCAGTGGCACTGGGTTTACAGGGGATCCCTGAAAGGGATCCCTTGTAGACTGACCCCAAGCACACACACGTGTGTGTGTGTGTGTGTTAGTGTGCTCAGGCAGTATTTACCCTTTGGTAGGATCGGTGTTAAAACTGGAGAACTTAGTCTGATCCATATCACCCCAGGATTGTGCCAGATTGAGGCGAGTGAGATATGAACATATGAACTGCCTTATACTGAGTCAGACCATTAGACCATCTAGCTCAGTATTGTCTACTCCAGCCTTTCCCAACCTGGTGCTCTCCAGATATTTTGGCCTACAATTCAAACCATTCCTGACCATTGGCCATGTAGCCTGGGGCTGATGGGAGTTGGAGTAAATATATATATATATCTGGAGGGTGCTATGATGGGGAAGTCTGGTCTACACAGACTGTCAGCAGTTCTCCAGGGTTTAAGGTGGGAGCCTTTCCCAGGCCCTACCTGGAGATGCCAGTGATTGAATCTGGGACCTTTTGCAAAGCATGCACTTTACCAGCAATAGCCCTGTCCCCTACTACGATGAACCCTGATCATGCAGTACCTGCAATAAAGACCCCTTTTTTTTTTTTGCTGCCATCGTGAACTGCCCCCCCTTTTTTTTGTTAAACAGCTTTGACAAAGGTTTCATGTAGATTTTAATTATGCAAAGGTTCTGCTTGAAGAACTGGACTTTGCTTTAAATCCTTACTGCCAGAATTGTAGTACACAATTGATAGCCATTGGGTTTTACAGTACAAGTGTCTAATTCTGGTAATGCTTCCTCTTCCTAGATGCTACTCCAATCATAGACATAGGGTCAGAACAAATAATTGATGCAACAAAAGGAAGAGAAAGATCTTTGCAATTTCAATCATTGGGAAAAATTAGGAACTGAAAGTGGAGGCTCTGTTCTATAAAACAATTATTAAACTGCTTGAAGTACAATGAAGAGGTGGCTGGTCTGTATTGTTCCATTTTTTCTATGGATGTGCTGTACTTCCCAAAATGGTAAGTGATAAAGATGATAGACAAGCAATTTATGCAGGGAAACTAGCTGCTCTATTTATAGAAGCTGCAGAATTCTGAATTATAGAATTATTCCAATTATGGCTGCCTGGTATGAATTTTTATTATGTTGTTGCTTAACAAAGAATGTTGGGTTTATTGACTAGGTTTAATTGCATGTATTGAATGGCTTTTTAGGCTCTTATTTATGAAATATTGTTACATTTATATTACTGAAATGTTCTGTTATGTCATTTTTGTATACTATCACTGGTAAAAAAATATTTTATTGATGTTGTATTTCCTATACATTGCTGCTTGTTGCTGTTACGAAATTGTTATTGTGATTGTTGATTTTGTGATTTGTTCTTATTGCTGTTGTAAGCCTCTTTGAGCATTTTTTTAAATAGAAAGGCAGCATACAAATGAATGGATGATGACAACAATGATTTACTCACTGTATACTCTGCAGGTGCTTTCCATATTCATAATTTCAATACTGTTTGAAGAGAGAGGTTTGGCAACTTTACACTAAAGCATTCAGCCCCTATTCAAGTTTTCTTGGATTCCAGACAGGAGTATCATCAGCACCCCTGACCACTATAGTCACATTCTTTCACTCACTCACTCACTCACTCACTCTACACACATTGACACACACATTCCTCAGGTCAATATGGGATCCACATTTTTGGTGAGAAAGATATAGGCATTATGCTCCCCACCACTACCTCCCCAAAAAAACCCTAGTTAGAAAATACATCTAGTAGTCACCTAGGAATTGAAAATCCTACCTCTGCTAACCCAAACCCCCCACATATGGCTGTAATTGTAGAAGCTGGAGGAAAAATATCTAGTGTATCAAGTGAACAATGGACTTCCTTGTTAGTTACTTCAGCTTTTTTTGTGAGTTGAAATGGACCAAAGCAGCAGGGAGAAAGGCAAAGCAGAACCAGTCTGGCCATCACCACAGAGCAATCTTGATGCCTGAATCTGGATTTACTTCAGACATCTTTGCCCCCACCCTCTGGAATGAAGATGCAAGACCAGAGATGGGGTATAAGGACACCGTTATTCACTACAACTCAAGGACCTGAACTAAGATAAATGCAACAACCATCTAAAACCCTGCAGGCTCATCTCAAGTAGATGAGAAGAGCTGGGAGAGCTTCCTGCTGTCTCCCTGTTGGGTGACACCACCCCATCTCCAAGTACTGGGTCAGTTACTATACTGATCTTAGCCTTTCCTAGCAGCTCATCACAAGGTGAGTTAAAGGAGGCACCTGTTTTCTCTCTTTCCACCCATGCTGGTCAGGGTTTGGAAGGATGAACCCTCCAAGGGCTGGCTGGCTGGCTATGAGTGGTAGTGCAGGTGCCTTCAGGTACTCACCGGGGTAGTCTGCTGTAATCAGTTCCCTCCCTGCCCACATTACCCTCTCATTGTAGTTGGTATTGCAAAAACCAAACAGCCAAATTAAGGACCACCACACCACAAATTGTGCATATATGGAGTACGTAAAAAACAGTGATTCCCTAAGCCAATTGTGTGCAACACCGCAAAATTGCTACTCGGCCCTGAAGGTGACTAGCTAGTCCTACCCTGCTGGGCAGGTTGCCATGCTGAATCTGAAGAAGCCAGGAAGGGGACAGAGCTGCCTTAAAAAGGTAGGCTTTGTGACTCTTCTCAGCCACATCCTAAATCACACTGGCCCCAGCCCCATGTGACTTCCTCCCAGCCAGTGGAGTGGGGTAAATTCAACCTTAAGACAAGCTGGAAGAGCCACTTCCCCCAAACTTAATCAATAGCATCCAATGGTGTCTACGAAGATTCTTTGACATTTTCAGCATGGATGCTACAAATCAGCTGTGGTGGCCAGATGTAAAAGAGGACAAGGTCTGCATGACAAGCCACATGCCTTGCTGACATTCCCTTTTCCACACAGCTATTAAAGGTGCAGGAGGAGCCCTGTCCTCTTTTGCATCTGGCCACTCTAGCAGTGGTAGCTGTAACAGCCTCAAAAGCATAAGGTGATCAGATACAAACAGTAAACAATATACTCATATTTACACAACCCAGTCCACAGCAGATCGGCTCTATCCATCTAAATAAATGGAGTAAGTGCATAAATAAGTATTGAAGAATGTTAATGTTGTATTTGTTTGTTGTAGAAAACTGAACAGCTTATAACACTTTTTAAAAATAGTAGTTGTGGAAACAGGGTATATGTGGTTGCTTCCACATGAGAGCCTTTTAGCACGGCTGAAGCTTTCCTGTTCCAGAATTAGCTGGAAGTAGAGCTAAAATGGAGGTAGTTCATATATGCCAGCCTTCCACAACCCAGTGCCTTCCAGATGTTTGGACAACTCCTGACCATTGGCCATGTTGGCTGGGAATAATGGAAGTCAAAGTCCAAAACATCTGGAGGGTATCCAGCTGCAGATGGCTTGAGGTATGCTATATTATCCGGCAGTGCTATTCCCCATGGCTAAGATCCACCTATAACATGTATTCACAAGCAAGCCCCACTCAGCAGAGGTTCCCGGTAATATTAAAATCTTTCTCCTTGTATGTTCAGCCTGTTTTATTGCTTCTTGATTAGTGTGGGGTGGTTTTAAAGGCTTTAATTATTGGCTTTCTCCCTTTCCTCTTTTAATTTAAATGGCAGAATAGTGATAGCAAAATAAATAAATAAATAAATAATGAGAGGAAACAAGTAATTAAAGATGCCCCACCTCTGCCCTACGGGAACAGAAACTGATGGGTCAATTAAGCTGGTATCTTCATATTTAGGATTTAGTCTTGCTCTGTTGAGGCAATTTACAGACCATCCTGTCTGGCTTCCAGCCCCACTCAGAGCTTGCTGTGGGGCTGAATCAATTTAAATTAAAAAAAAATCTTTTTAATTTTTTTTAAACAAATCATCAATTTTTATCCACCCTGTTTATATACCACCTTTCAACAAAAATTCTCACAGCAGTTTATATAGTAAATTTGGTCAAAAGCTAAAAACATTCTCAAATTTTCACTAGAGTTCCATATGCACTGTTCTTTGAGCCTTGAATTACACCAAAATTTCCTGATTGTTAGAGCAATATGACAATGGAACCAACTGCCTAGGGAGGGTATGGGCTCTCCCACACTGGAGGCATTTAAGGTGCAGCTGGACAGCCATCTGCCAGGGATGCCTTGACTTGGATTCCTGCATTGAGCAGGGGGTTGGACTCGATGGCTTTGTAGGCCCCTTCCAACTCTACCTATGATTCTATGATCACTGGCTGCCTTGCTTACTGAGTGACTTGACCCAACCAGATACCTGCTCAAGTTCTGATACCTAACAGAGCCCTACAACCCAAGCTACATCTCTCTGATCTCAGAGCATCATCAGAACTCCTTGTTGGTGTTGAAACAAAAATAATAATCTGTGCGCTAGCCTGCATACAGATGCAGCACGTTGGCCTTCCACACACAGCAAGCAGAGTTTGTGTCCTAACCACATAGCAGTGTTCAGCTCACCCAGATGCAGATTAATCCAGAACTCAGGAACCACTCTGTAGACACAAGCAGGTCTATTCTACCTGTTTATTTACTTATTCAAAGTAATCACTACAGAGTATGCATTCCATATACACAGTCCATGTTCAGAGTACAAAAGCAAAGCAAGCAAAAGTCCAGCAAGCTTTATACATCCAGAGAGGATAGGTCCAGTAGAGAGAAGAACAACAACAACTTCAGACTGAGATGAACAGTACCTATAACATGGCTGCTGCCTGACCAGCACACACATGTCACCAGCAACAGGGATGGGGACTCGGACTCGAGGACTCGACTCGTGAGTCGGACTGAGTCCCCCCTCTGACTCGACTCGGACTCGAGTCCCAATATTTTTAATGGGACTCGAGACTCGACTCGGGACTCGAGACCAAGGACTCGTCAACATCCCTGGGCTGTTGACGAGTCTTCTGGCTGTGCCAGAAGGAGCGCGATCACTGGTGAAGAGCGCATGGAAGCGAGGCGTGCCGCTGCTTGGCCACTATGGACAGCTACCAGGAGCGCAGCCCCAACGATGTGTTGAGATTTATTTTGATTGATGTGTTGTTGTGGGGGGTTTGGGTTAGGGTCAGACATTTTGGGTTTGGCTGCCTCTGCCTGCCTGTTTGGGGTTCCCAGCCTCCTCTGCCTGCCTGGTCTCTTCTTGACCTGTTCAACAGTTGAATTGTCCAAGACAAAGGCCTCTGCCTGCCTGCTTTGGGGTTCCCTGCCTCCTCTGCCTGCCTGATTATTTTGGGTTTGTCTGCCTGGTCTGTTCTTGCCAAAATCAGTTGCAGAGTTTTGAAATAAAAAGGCACACTTGTGCCTAGAATTTATTTAAGCCACACATCTGAAGTAGCCTTATTTTGTTGGGGGGAAACCCCATTGATTTTAATAGGGACTCGTGGAATCAGTTTTGGGAGTGACTCAGGACTCGTGACTCACCATTTTGGACCAAGGACTCGGACTTGGACTCGAGACTCGGGTCCAAAGACTCGTGACTCGACTCATGACTCGAGACCAAGGACTCTTCAACATCCCTGACCAGCAATAGATCACATGACATACTGGTTCTCACACACTTCTTGAGAACTACCAATAATAGCCTAGGAAAAACATGACGAACACTGTGAAGCCTAGACATAAACAATGCCTAGCAATGCCTGATAGCAGCCCATCTGTACTGTAAATAAAAACTCATAGCATGTTGTTGATACTCCAACACTCCTGGCCTGAAATGGTACAATTTCATACCAACCCTCACCCCTGGCTTTATGCCCTACCCCCAAACTTCGTCACCGCTCCATGCCCACTGAGTATGCTCAGTTCTCATAGGGCTGTTTTGGGTGTGTGTCCCCCCCACTTTATGTTTTTTTCTAATGGTTTTTTTGGGGGGAGGTAATTCTGCAATTCTTGGGTTTTTCCCAAGCCTACTGATGCCACCCTCTTTTGCATGGATAGGCAGTCTGAGAATGAGGTAGCTATTAGTATATATGATGATCCCCCACGCTCATCAGGAAGCAATAAAATAGGCTGAACCTGCAAACAAGAAGTGTTTAATTAAAGGCAAAGGATAACTTAAAGGCTTAAATAGCGCGTTTCTTGTCCACACCAATGGCTGTTGAGGCAATTGTGTTTTGTTACCAGGAAAAACAACAACAACCCCAAAACCACAGATCAGTTCTGAAAAAGCAAGAGAGGGCAATACCAAAAACACTGGAATGCAGTGATATCCTTTGGATGCTCCTTAACAAGTGAATGGGCAAAGTTTGGCAATACCAGAGAAAGGGGCTAGTGTGGAAGCAACCACTGACTTGTATTTTAACTTGAGGAATATATAGCTTTTCTTACTTGCTGTGCTGCTTTGAAAGGGATAGCAATAAGTAAATATTGACTATTATGTTGCTAAATATAATTTCAGTGTGTAAACTACCTGAAATAGATTTTGGAGAGATTGTGAAGGATAAAAAAAGTGAATATCTGGTAAGTGACAGAATTCAATACGCATGCCACCCTGGGTATGACTTGGAAATGTCTGATTGGTCAACATGCAAGGAAGAAGGTTGGACACCTCCACCAAAGTGTTTGGGTAAGTGGGCTATATTTGCAAAGTAACGTAGCTATGGAGCTACATGCTGACTCAGTGCATAGTGAAACTGTGGAAGTTACTATCAGAGATTATTAAATACTATCATTTGTAGGCAATAGTGGTGCAAGCTACTGCATAGGAATACGAATAGTCTGATGTCAGATCTAGGAGGGTAAGGGTGCATTTTTTTTGCAAGTTTAGACAGAAAAAAGGTCTACAACAAAAAGTTGTAGGCCTTTTTTCTGTCTAAACTTGCATAGGATTTAATCTTAAATGACTTTTAAAAAGTACGGTAATGCCAAAGATAACTCCTGTCTTTCCCCGCCCCACTTTTCTTTCAGCACCCTGCAGTGTCACAAAACAACAACTGGATGTCAGAAACCTGCTTTTGCATGGTGGGCAAAGACATTCAGAATTGATTAGACATGGCCACGCAATGGAATTTGTCTGCAGGAAAGGCTATACCATCATATCTCCTTCAGTCCGAAAATGTATTGATGGGAACTTAGAATTGCCATCATGTGACCCTTCTGGTAAATGTGCTGTTAACGTTAATTCACTTCAGTTGGATTATGTACCTGAAAGAGTAGTATGGTGTGTCCCCCGGTCCAGGTGATTCAGGCAGCTTGTTTGGTCTCAAACCACACTTGTGACAGCTGCTCAACCCGGCCATTAATATGATCTTGGTATGGAAACACGCTGCCTGAGTCCTCCTTTCCAAAAACTGTTCTACATCTGCTTTTACATTCCAGTGCAACAGAAGGTCAATTGGATATCCTAAATGCAAACTTTGTTTAAACTAGGCTGAAGAGAATGTTCATCTTTCCTTGAAATTACTTTTGATAGTAAGCAGAGGGAATATAAGCTTTTCCAGATGTGCCCACAGTAATGTTAGAGCCTTATGGACAATAGAGATTTGGCACATGTTACCAGCATCACATGGAGACTGATGAAAGGGCCTTTGCATATTGACTTACTCCTGCCACACTGATATAATGTGTGTCATTCCAGTGCCTGGCACGAAAACTTTCATCACCGGTCCTACCACTTCCAGGAGGATGCTGCCACTAGCATGGAATTTCTCTACACCAGGTACCAGAATGATGTGATGGTCAGTGCTTCACATTTGTCCGGAGGTTGGCCCTACTAGTTTTTGAGAGTGTTCTTAAGGGAGCTGAAGGTGATGCCGAGTGATAGAGAAAGTGTTGCTGTTGTGTACACACTCATTTCTTTTGTCCTATTGTCAACTCCAGTCCAACAGGTATGCAGATTCTAAACCTCTGCAGAACTGTTGAACATAAATGATAGCGGGATGGGTATGCACACTAGGAGCAATTATGCTTTGGTCCAATCATGTTTAGCTCTCTAAAAAAAAAAATCTCCTTCCAGCTTTTTGACTAATCAACTACCTTGGAAACATCACTGAAATTCTCCCTGTATCTTATTTTTTACAGCAAAAATCTAGTTTGAGTGAAGGATGTAAGCACTTTCTTGATAGGGTTTGGCCAGAGCAGGGGTGAGCAACATCTGCTGAAATTCCCTCTTCTACACAACTGTTAAAGGTGTAGGAGTCCTTGCCTCTTTTGCATCTGGCCATTTTGGAAGGTTGTGGTGGGTGACAATTTGGAGCAGCAATGCCCTGGGGCATGCATAGAACTGCCCTTCCAGGATGTTCTTTGCCCAAGGGCAGGGAAAGGTCCTTTCCTGCAAAATGGGAGATCCGCAGCTTCCACTGGCAGCCTTGATCTCACCGCTCACAATCCCCGACTCAGCTCGGCTCATAAATACTCTCATTTAGCGCTGAGTCAAAGAGAAACTACATATACTCCACTGTGCAAGGTGAAAGGGAGAAACGTGCTAAGCGAAAAGCACGCCAAACGAATCCTTTACAGGACCATCTTCCATCTGGTAACCTGTGTCCTCACTGTGGGAAGCTGTGTGGATCTAGAATTGGCCTCCACAGTCACTTACGGACCCATCGCTAGAGTCTACACATTTTTTAAAGAATTTCCTCTTTTCATAATTTTCTTTTTGTAATTTTATCCTGGAAGACAATCTTACTCGGTCACGAGTGATTGCCTACTACTATACTTCACTTAGGGGAAAGTGACAGGAAGTTTATTGAAGGATTTATCAGTACAAATTGGAAAGGGAGATAAGGGGGAGTGAAACTGACAGAATGGAATACCTTTGTTACACACCGTCAGAACTACAAAATAAAAACCGGGAACCTAAGCTATTCTAAGCTAACAACAGAGAGTCTACCCTAGTCTAAACTAGCAGTTGAGAACTTACACCAGCGTACCCAGGCGCTCCACTTGGGGGTTGAATGTCCGGGCTGGCCTGACCTGACGACCCGCTCCGTGCTTCGTTGCACCTTGCTTCCAACAAGCCCAGCAGATATAGCTGCTCGTATATTGCCTCTTCACCTGCCCCTCCCTTCACCAGCCCAGCCCCCTTGCCCAAGCAGGGCAAACCGGTCCTGCCAGGTGGGAAAGGCGATGTGATTCCAGGTGTCAGGCGGTGCATTTCTGGCCATGTAGGGTACTCAGGAAAACCATCAAGGGTACTCAGGATAACCATTGTGTGCTCGGGGAACTATTTACATTTTGATTGTGCCTGCCACTCTGCGGCTCTTCCTGTTCCCCCTGCTTCTTACTGGACCAAGCCAAGATTATACATGTTTGTGTGGTGTGTGTGTGGGGGGGGGGGGGGGAGGTGCACGCAACATCAGGCTTTTTCTCCACAGTGCTGTTAATGTTAATTCACTTCAGTTGGATTATGTACCTGAAAGAGTAGTATGGTGTGTCCCCCGGTCCAGGTGATTCAGGCAGCTTGTTTGGTCTCAAACCACACTTGTGACAGCTGCTCAACCCGGCCATTAATATGATCTTGGTATGGAAACACGCTGCCTGAGTCCTCCTTTCCAAAAACTGTTCTACATCTGCTTTTACATTCCAGTGCAACAGAAGGTCAATTGGATATCCTAAATGCAAACTTTGTTTAAACTAGGCTGAAGAGAATGTTCATCTTTCCTTGAAATTACTTTTGATAGTAAGCAGAGGGAATATAAGCTTTTCCAGATGTGCCCACAGTAATGTTAGAGCCTTATGGACAATAGAGATTTGGCACATGTTACCAATATCACATGGAGACTGATGAAAGGGCCTTTGCATATTGACTTACTCCTGCCACACTGATATAATGTGTGTCATTCCAGTGCCTGGCACGAAAACTTCCATCACCGGTCCTACCACTTCCAAGAGGATGCTGCCACTAGCATGGAATTTCTCTACACCAGGTACCAGAATGATGTGATGGTCAGTGCTTCACATTTGTCCGGAGGTTGGCCCTACTAGTTTTTGAGAGTGTTCTTAAGGGAGCTGAAGGTGATGCCGAGTGATAGAGAAAGTGTTGCTGTTGTGTACACCCTCATTTCTTTTGCCCTACTGTCAACTCCAGTCCAACAGGTATGCAGATTCTAAACCTCTGCAGAACTGTTGAACATAAATGATAGCGGGATGGGTATGCACACTAGGAGCAATTATGCTTTGGTCCAGTCATGTTTAGCTCTCTAAAAAAAAAAATCTCCTTCCAGCTTTTTGACTAATCAACTACCTTGGAAACATCACTGAAATTCTCCCTGTATCTTATTTTTTACAGCAAAAATCTAGTTTGAGTGAAGGATGTAAGCACTTTCTTGATAGGGTTTGGCCAGAGCAGGGGTGAGCAAGCAACACCTGCTGAAATTCCCTCTTCTACACAACTGTTAAAGGTGCAGGAGTTCTTGCCTCTTTTGCATCTGGCCATTTTGGAAGGTTGTGGTGGGTGACAATTTGATTGGAGCAGCAATGCCCTGGGGTATGGATATAACTGCCCTTCTAGGATGTTCTTTGCCCAAGGGTGGGGAAAGGTATTTTTCTGCTCATTATACAAAAAGAAGTCCAGAGAGCATCAGAAAAAACAGCAAAGAGAAAAGCATTAAACAGCCTCTCCCACAGTGCCGCTGCTTCAGTCTAATTGACATTGCTGCCCCCTCCCACTGTGCAATTGCATTTCATTAAAAAAAGAAAAGAAAAAGGAAATATCAGAAAATAATCCGTTCACAGATCTCCAGTGTTATGTGGTTTTGGCCTAAGTGTGCACAGGACTGTAGATTGATTGTAACTTGCATTCCAGAAAAATCACTTTGTTCGCAAGCCTCATAGTGGTGATATTGTAACTGTTCAGACATACTGAAGAAGACACGAATTGCGGTAACTATGTTTCCTTTTCTATTTCTCCTTACAAGTCATATGCACTGCCCCCAAAATAGAAAATGGTGCCTTCCTTCCTGCAAAAATTCACTACAAATTTGAGGAGATCATCCGTGCTTCTTGTAATCCTGGATATATGCTTGAAAGCCATGATAACTCTTTTAAATGCACAAAATATGGCTGGCTACCATATCCACAGTGTATACGTAAGCAGTTTGCATGTTGTAGCATTCTTTTCATTCTGTGTCCAAAGTTTAAATAACTGATAATGCAGTCCATTTTGTATTTTTTAGCAGTTCTTCCTTCTACTTTCCATTTCACAAGGTTTTTGTGTGGTGAGCGGTGGGCGCCTGGGCGGGATACTTCATTGTGGGGAAAAGTCATCCAGAGGAAATTATGTTCCGTTAGCTATGTTGCAACCAATTAAGATTTTATTTTGCAGATTAAGGGTGCAATCCTATGGCCCTTCGACCCTGCCTGGGGGGGGCCATAAGATTTCATAGATTTCATAGATCATAGAGTTGGAAGGGGCCTACAAGGCCATTGAGTCCAACCCCCTGCTCAATGCAGGAAACTAGAGGAGGGGTCTCCCATCCAAGTAATAACCAGGCCTGAACCTGCTTAGCTTTCCACGCTCAGACAAGCTGAGCCAGCGTAAGCCACAGGCCTACAGAAATCCCTTCTGAGGTCGCAGTGGAGAGTCCGCCGCCCCCCACCTTATCACTGGCGTGGTACTTTTTACACTGGCAGGGAACCGAAGATGGAAGACCGTCTTTGGTTCCCCCATGGAGGGGTATTCCCGGGGGGGGAGGGGAGGAGCAAGGCACCACCGTCTTACGACAAATCCAGGTGGTGCCTCAGCTTCTCCTCCTCGGGAGGAGGTGTAAAACATCTAGATGGCCAAAATCGGCCATCTAGATGTTTTTGAGGGCAAGGGGAGCCCAGTGGCAATTCTATCCACTGTGCTCCTCCCACACTTAATAGGATGCCCGTAATCATCCGGGTTCAGAGGGTTGCGGGCACCCACATAGGATGGGTCTGACTGAGTCTTTCTCTATGTCAGGGCTCTCCAACCTTGGGTCCCCAGATGTTGCTGGCCTACAGCTCCCAGCATACGCAGCCAGCATGGTTAATGGCAAGGAATTCTGGGAGCTGTAGTCCAGCAACATCTGGGGACCCAAGGTTGGAGAGCCCTGGTCTATGTGATGTGTCCTTGCAAGTCTATTTCCCCCTCATTCCCTCTTGTTCGTGAAGGGTAGTCCCTTTGCAGAGAGAACTCTATTTAGTGGCTGTCCCTGGAGAACCATAACTCACTCTCCAGCCATTTGTTGTTGCTGTTAAAATGGGCTCAAGAAAAATGGTCTGATGCAAGCCTGACTTACCGTAGTTTAAAATCCTAGCTCTGTTGAGGAGGCAGAATGGTGTGGGTAAAAAGAAGGAAGAAGGAGTGGGGAGTACCTGAAAATGCTAAGAGGAAAAGTACTTGACATAAGAAGATACTATATAGAAAAGTAAATGTACAATATTCTTAAAAGCAAAAGACAAACCTTACAAAAATCATGAATACAGTTATGCTTCCCCCCCCTCCATTCCCGAGTGGCAAGATGTTCCCGGGGCACAGTGCTTATTGGGTTTGGTTTCCTTTGGAAGGAGGTAACTGGTGGCTTTATGACATTTTGTACGATTTGAGGCTGTGGCAGCACATTGACTGCCCCACATCAGGTCTCCAGAGAGAGGCAGCCTCCACAAAAGCACTTTCAGGACTTTCTCTCTCCCTGTCTCTGTCACTTAAAAACTGTCATCTGTTTCCTAAAATCCTTCTATTGTCATCTACTCACACATAGTCGTCCCCCCCCCCCCCGTCCTCTGACTGGAGGGGGCAGAATAAGGATAAGTCATCTTCTACAACTATCTCCTGGACCTCTTGGACCATTTTTACCCATAATTTCCCTACCAGAAGACATACCTGGCAACTTTGCCAGTGACTATTTAGGAACATTTGCAGCTGTTTCTGGCTGTATTAACTCTTTCCTATTCAACCCTAAGGATCCAACCCTAAGGTTGAAATTCTAAGTCCATTTATTTGGGCATTAGTTCTGTTGAAATCAATGGGATATATTTTCAGTTTACAGAGTTTAGGACTGGTGAATCCCATTCTACAGTTGGGAAGTTAGGCTAACATTGCAAAAATACACAAATGAACAGACTCTAGCAATGTTAAGGAAAATAACTGAGTTGAAATATGCTAATCTTTTGGTTTAACTGTTTCTCTCTCATTTCTTCCAAAGCAAAGCGCTGTGACTATCCCCGTGTACAGAATGGAGCACTATCTTGGTTCAATACATACTACAGTGATGTGTATTTTCCAAAAAAAGTGGGAGATACAATTAACTTCAGATGTAACCATGGCTTTCTGACAGGAAATAAACAGCACTGGTTTAAAATTCATTGTACCAATTTTGGCTGGGATCCAGAACCAGAATGCTTTAGTAAGTGTATATTTCCGCTGTTGTCTTACAGATTTCACTTTATTGAGTTAGGAAGGCTTCAGCAGCTTTAACAAAGGCTGCTGAGAGAGCCCTTCGGAAAACTCCAAGAGGAATATCAGTTACCCCCTAGCACTGCATGGCAATATCTTCAGCTCAAGCATAGCATTGCAGCAAATGTTTGGCCTTGACACACGAAACACAATAGCTCCCCCCCCCATCCCCAGATCAACTGGATTTGCACAACTGGTAAATTCTTATACAATGCCATCCAAGAATCCTTAGATCCTAGCCTAGACCCTATAAGAGACAAATGGAACACAAAACTAACAATAAAATTAAGAACTCCAAACTGGAAAGTAGCCCTGCAAGCAATCAAATCAACTACTTTGGATATTAGGCTGAGATTAGTACAACAGAAGCATACTGGGCACCAGTTCACTTCCAATGCTGACATGGCTCTAGAGTAGAGGCGGGCCTTTGGGGGCTGTGGGCAAATTTGAAAAACTGACAATTGACAATTTGAAAAACTGTTGTGGGCACCACCACAAAATGGCTGCCATGGGAGGCATGGCAAATGAGAAGTCGCCTGCCCCAAAGACTGAGTACGAGGCAGAGCTGGGGTCTGAGCCCCAACACACTAAAAAAAAAACACCACCTCCTTTGGGTTTTTCAGCACCAACAGAAACCTATTTCACAGCAATCCCAGCTGAAAAATCCCAGTAAAAAAATATGTTGCTTTTTTTAAACAAGTGGGATGGGTAGGATGCCTTGGCAGGTGCCAAGGAGGGTGTCCAGGGGTGCATTGGTTAACACATTGCCTATCCCTATTGTAGAGGATAGAAGCTGGAGATGTGGGCAACCACAAGCTGGCTTGACACAACTGCTGCGGAACTGTCAAAGCACAAGTGTTCAGTTTCTCTGCAAGAGCAGTGATGGCACCAATGGAGGCTTTTTAAAAGCCTGGGTGCAGTATTTTTTTAAAAATAGCATTAATTAATTAATTAATGGTGTGTGTGTGTGTGTGTGTGTGTGTATGACTCTGCGCATGCATGTGTGCATGTGTGCGTAAGGGTGAATGGGGTCTGGGGTAGTCGTCACATAAGGGCTGCTACATGCCACAGTGGCCCCACCCACTTTGGGGTGTGGTTCTGCCTGTTGCTGGCATGCGGCCCCTGATGTGCTTGCCCTGAACCAATTTGGCCCTCAGGTTCCCCACCTCTGCTTTATATTCAGACCCATGTGTATGTCATGATTCCACAGGAGTGCATAAAAACTGTAGAATATCATACTGGCTTCAGAAGAATTTAGCTTTCTGAGAATCTCAGCTTCTTTTCTTTTCTTTTTTTAAGCAAATTTTTAGGAACATAGGAAGTTGCCTGATTCCTAAGCCATCTAGCTCAGCATTGTCTACACCAGGGGTGGACAATATGCAGCCCTTGGGCCACGTGTGCCCCTGCTGGACTTCGGTGTGACCCCAATGGCCTCCCCCCAACTGCCAAATTTGCTGCAGTGGTGGCCAAAAAAGTGGTGGTTTGCCACCAAATTTTGCTGGCGGGGTGGCACCTGAAAAGGCCAAGTTTAGCTTTAAAACAAGGCTCCCTGTGCACTTTGTTTTAAAGCTAAATTGACCCTTTTTGGCTCCTGCAAGTGCACCACCCCAATTTGGTGGGAAAACACCAATTTTTTGCTGCCATGCCACCGAAGGCAGGAATGTGGCCCCCAATGGAGACAATTGACTCCTGGACCCCGGGAAGTTGCGCACCCCTGGTCTTCACTGTCTGGCACCATAGAGAACCAGGGCTTTAGATTTAACTATGATGGCATTTATGTATTTTTGTTTATTTCATCCTTTCCACAAGGTGGCATCAGTGGTCTCCTGCTACCCATTCAATCCTCACAACAACCTTGTTGTGTCGGAGAAATAGTGACCCAGTTCGCATGTAAAGGTGACAAACTGTGGGTTAAGTAATTTTTTTTTTTAAAAAATAGCATTAATTAATTAATTAACCCATGATCTGCTGTGGTGCATGCCGGGTGTGTTCCACAGCCATTTTGAATATTCAGCCACCTGTTGGGCCAGTTGGAGGTTGCTACGTGATGTCTGAATGCGGGCACTATAGGTTAATTGTGGTTGTTGGAGTAATTGCATGTTTAACCCACGTTTAAACTATAGTGTCCAGGTTTGGATGTTATGTAGCTACTTCTGATTGGCCCAGTCGGAGGTTGAATATTCAGAATGGCTGAGGAATGTGTCCGCCACACACTGTGGTAAATTGTGGGTTAATTAACTCACAGTTTGCTGCCATTACATGCGAACAGGCCCTGACAGGGTCAAGGTCACCCAATAAGCGTGTGGCTGAGAGGGGATTTGAACTCGAGTCTCTTTAGTCTAACACACTACTGACTTCACTGCATGGTGTCTCCAGGCACAATGAATGGGTTGCACCCTCAATGCTTGTAAGCCTCTGAACTTGGAGGCTTATGAGCATCCAGTGCAGACAGGGCCGGTGCTACCATTAGGCCAACTAGGCGGCTGCCTAGAGCGCATGGCTAAATGGGGCGCAGAAACCACACCAAATCAGAAGCCTCCCTGGTTTTCCCCCCTTCGCTTTGCTTCTTTCTCTCTCCGTGTGCCTGTCTCTTCTTCTGTTTTTGTTGTCCCCAGGCTTGCTTTCTCTTTCTGTCTTTCTTTCTTCCCCCCCTCTCTTCCCCCTCCTCCTTTTCTTTCCCCGCTGTGGCTACTTCGGCTCTCTCCTTTTTTTTGCCGTCCTCCTGCTGCTGCTGCCGCAACCGCTTGCCTGTGCCTTATGCCGCTCCTGTTTCTTTCGCTAGTGGGTCTCTTTAGCAAAGCTGCTTTCTCGTACAGCACATGAGGCAATAAGGGGAGGAGAAGAAGGGTGGTGGTTAGGGAGGGAGGTGGCGGCCGTGGCGGCGCTGGAGGAGGTGGGTGGATGGGGGGAGGGAGGGAGGGAGGGAGGCAGAAAGAGAGGGGGTAACCAGAGTGAACTCTCCCCAAGCTGAGGAGCCCCCACCCCTAGCCAGGGAGAATGATAAAAGGAGTGGGGGTGGGGGAGGAGGAGGAAGGGGGGCTGGGGGAGCAAAAAAAATTAATAATAAATTTTTATTTAATAATAAATATCAGAAGCAAAAAATAAACCAGAATTTTGCATGCACGTGAAAGTAGAAATTGGAGAGGGTGGGGGGAAGAGGAGCTTGCAGGAGAGGAGATGGGGTGTGGGGGGGAGGAGGAGAGATAAATTTTGCACATACACACAAAAAAGGTAAAGGGGGAGGGGAACAAAAAGAAGAGAGAGAGAGAGAGAGAGAAGGGGTAAGAAAAGAAAAGGAGAGCGTGGGGGGGGGATAAAGAGAGGGAAGACAGACCAGGGAATCCCAGTGATCAAATATGCTAAGGAGGAGGATAATAATTTATTATGATAATAAATTTTTTAGGTTTTGCCAATTTACTTTTATTTCATAATGGGCATAGGGCTGGAGGGAGGGAGGGCTCAAGTGGGAAGGGGGGCGCTAAATATCTGATCTTGCCTAGGGAACCAAACTGCCTTGCACCGGCCCTGAGTGCAGAGGCAATCTTTGCCTCCCCACTCCTCCCAATCTGCAGTTCAGCTAGATGGCCAATTTTGGCCATCTAGCTCCGACACTTTGGACCGGGAGGGAAGGAAGCTGGAATGCTGCCAGGATACATCTTATCCTGGTGACCCAAGTCTCCTCCCCTCCCTGCCCCCTTTCCCCTTCTCCAAGGTTGCTTTTATGGCCTCGGAGAAGCAGCCGGCATGGTGCTTTCCACGCTGGCTATGAGGGGGCAAGGGGGATCCGAGCGTGGCTCCCCAGCTCCAAGGTCCGAGCTCTTGTCCCAACCTCGGAGTCGGATCTGGGAATTCGAAGAATCCTATGCCCCCCTAGATGCTTTCTGGGGGCCACAGGATCACTCTCTCAGTGTAGCAGCCAAATCTAGCAGTAGCAGCTTCAATGCAGAGGTGAACACATGGAAAAACTAGTTGTGTACCTACACCTGCCCATGAGCATGCATTGCATACCATGAAAGAAGTGATTACACGTTAGTGGAAGTGGGTGCCTGTATTCAGTTCCCTTAGCCCTTTAAACATATGTTCATCATGGTCAAAGCTGATTTGTTTAGAAGTTCATTTCTGTGTACTGAATGCAGAATTTCCTTGACTTCCAGCCCCCCCTCTTTTGTGTGCAGTGGTTCATATCCATAAGGACAATCCACACATGGACACATTTTCCCATACCTGCATTGTTCTTACCAAACCAGGATATCGACATGTATTTTCCCTGTGGTTTTCTAATAAAATTTTATTTTGTGAACATTTTCTTTGTCATTTCAACCCTTCTTTCCACTTATATATCTTTACTCATTTTGCCTTTAGAACAATGCATTCCTCCCAAACTCTTGCTGCATGGTCACGTAATTTATGACTACAAGGAAAATTACATAGAAGGTGATATCATTTTATTTAATTGTGATGAGGGATATTATCCTGAACATCAGCCACCAAAAGCCACGTGCACAAAAAATGACTGGTCACCCACTCTAAAGTGTTTCTGTACATGTAAGCGTCACTTTTATATCCTATTATTGGGGGGGGGGGAGAGAAATCATATATTTCATTCTGCCTTAACTAAGGCATATTATATATTTGTTGCTTCTCTTAGTCTTAACTGCACAGTATCCTTACTGCTGTGATACTACTGCACCAGCATTTCTTTGTGGCCAGGGAGTTGGGGGCAGTTAGAGACAAATGGGATAGAACTGAATGGCTGCGAGGTGGGCAGTTAACACTTCTGCACAGTGAGGTGAAAGCAATTAATAATACATAGAAACTGTTATCCACAGCATGGAAACAACAGTTTGCAATGGAAAGATCCAAGGGAAAGGCCGATCTCTTGTATTATTGATTTCTCTTGCATTTGCATTGGCTTTTTCACTTTATTCAAAAACGTGTTTTGAGTTTGCTGAACTGCTTTGAGGTGGATTGATTGACTCATCTTGTGTGATAATTGTTTAATGTCTAACAGGTTTAAGGCACAATCCCATGCATGTTTAGACAGAAAAAAGGCCTACAACTCCTGGTATGCCCCAGCATGGCTGGCTGGGGCATGCTGGCAGTTGTAGGCCTTTGTTGTGTCTAAACATGCATAGGATTGCTCCCAGGGCCGGCGCTACCGCTAGGCAAACTAGGCGGTTGCCTAGGGCGCGCGGCTGAAGAGGGCGCGGAAACGCTGCGCTCCTCTTCGCTGCCGCTGCGCCGCCCCCGCCAGGCCTCCGCTGCGTCGCCCCCGCCAAGCCTCCGCCTCTCCGCCCGCCGCTGCCGCGCCTCCCCACCATCCCGCCTGCCCGCCGCCGCGCCTCCCCCCGCCCGCCCGCCTGCCCGCCGCCGCGCCTCCCCCGCCCGCCCGCTCGCTCGCCGCCTGCGCCTTCCCCCGCCCGCCCGCTCGCTCGCGCTGCGCCTCCCCCCACCCGCCGCTCGCTCGCGCTGAGCCTCCCCCCTGCCTGCCCATTCGCTTGCTGCTGCGCCTCCCCCCGCCACCGCTCGCTCGCCCGCTGGCTCGCTCGCCCGCCGCTGCGCCTACCCCCCGCCCGCCTGCTCGCCGCTGCGCCTCCCCCCCGCCCGCCGCCTCGCTCGCTCGCGCTGCGCCTCCCCGCCGCCATCGCCACCCCCCGACCCCCCCGTCACCTACCTTCTCCGCGTCGCGTCGCTTCTGGAGCCCCTCCGTGTTGTTTTGGCGGGAGGAAACAGGGCAACAGGGCTTAAACAGCCCTGTTGCCATGGTTTCCTCGGCAAAAAACAGTGCGGGGGGTCCCGTCGCGTCACTTCAGGAGGAGGAGGGAAGAGGAGGCAGCAGCAGCAGCCACCAGGGCGGGGGGGGTAGGTTGGTGGTTGGCGGCGCAGGGTTTTTATTTTTTTTCAGAGCGGATTGCTTTGGAGAGGGGGGGGCGCTAATATTATTCACCTGGGGCGCCAAACTGCCCTGCACCGGTCCTGATTGCTCCCTTCCAGTATTAGGTATCTCTGAAGTAAGGAATATTGCTGTTAAAGGAATCATAGATCTACATGATCAGAAAAAATGGGGTGGGGTGTAGAGGAGAAATTGCTGTATAGACGTGGTGATGTGTTTCATCCTTGTTCCTAGTTAGGTAACCTTTCTGACAGAAAAGCTTGTGTTTCTGTGGATTCATGCTGTGAGCCAAACTGTTCATAGAACCTCTTATTAAATTTCCACCTTTACAGCCAAAAATTGAGCCCCCATCTGTAATTTTAGATCATGTAGGTTTGGTATGAGGAATGTTGTGATTACTCCTACTCTGTGTGAACTGCAGTGTGTGAACACCATGCAACATATCCACAGGTATTTCTCTTGAGACAACAGTGAGGGTAGTACCAAAGTTGTCAAGGTTGATTGCCAAGTCAACAACATAGTACTTGCCTTTCCAGTGCAACAGATAATGTGCAATCAAAATTAAGATTCTCTGGAATCTCTACAGGGAATGTTTTTATTCCATTCCCCTTGCCAAGCCTCACATTACAACAGGGGTTCTCAACCAGGGGGGCATTCCCCCCCCCGGGGGGATTTTAGGGTTTCAGGGGAGGAATTGGGACCACAAACTCCTACTGTTGGACTACTGATCTTTCTACAAATTACAATTCCTCAGATTGTACATAATCTACAGGACATCGCACCTTATTGTATGGCACAGATTAAATTAAAAATAAAGATAAATATTTCACTTTTTATCTGTGGAAATATTCCATTTATAGTTATTATATTATTTGGAATGCAACTTTTGAGTCAGACAATCTTGGAAGGGGGAATGACATTCTGACATATAGTGAAAAGGGTGCATGGGGCAAAAAAGGTTGAGAACCAGTGCATTACAACAATCTTCAGTGCTACACAATTATAAATTACAGTGTAAATCAGGCACAGGGAACCTCAGGCACAGGGACCAAATCCAGCCCTCCTGGGGTCCCAATGCATTCCTCTGGGGTTCTCCAGATGGCCCCACCCCTTCCCCACCCCTTCCCCTGGCCCCACCCCCTTTCTCCCAACCACTGATGATTGGGTGGTTTTCCGGCTTTCGTGCAGTTTGTTCCCCATTCTAAAAAATTGAAATGCCTCTGATAAGGCTTAGTTACTGGCAGTAAGAGCTTTAAGCTACAATCTGCTCATATTTTTTGGTATTTTTGGCTACACCCCTTTTGACTTTATCCCTGCTCACCAATGGAGTGTGACCCCCTGAGAGCTTCTCTGAAACTGAATTCAGCCTTTGGGCTGAAAGAGTTTCCCCACCCCTGGTATATAAATTGTATAACATATGTCTTGTATTTTCTCCAACACTACAGCTGAAGAAACCAGAACAAAACAGAAAGAAGACTTGAACAGTAAACCTCACCAGCACCTGAAGATTAAATAGTGTGTGTGTGTGTGTGTGTGTGTCTGTGTGTATATATATTCTTATGTAAAGTAATTGTTATGTATTCTATTTTGTATATATGTTGTTAGCTGTCTTGTGTGGAGAGTCAGGGTACAAATTTTCTAAAATAAAGGCATTATTTCTAAAACACATAGCCATTGTGTGTGTGATTCCCTGTCCCACTTTTTATTACACATATTTTACAGTTTTTGTGAATCAAAGTATTCTTTTACAATACTATTTTTAGGTGGAGACAAATCCCAAAGCTTGTCAAAGGCTGGCTGAGAGGGGCTGTTGGAAGTGGTGTATGTATATTATAAGTACTGCTTCATCTGTGAGAGGTGATTCTGCTAGTGGGACGGCACTTCCCAGAGGCCCTGATATACCTGCAGAAAGTGCCATGGGTGCAGGACCGGTGCAAGGCAGTTTGGTGCCCTAGGCAAGATCAGATATTTAGCGCCCCCCTTCCCACTTGAGAGCATTGTATTTTTTTTTCAAGGCGTTTCTAGCACCCCCTTTAGCCCTGCGCCCTAGGCGGCTGCCTAGTTGGCCTAATGGTAGCACCGGCCCTGCATGGGTGTGGATGTCCAGCTGGCAGGGTGGGAGACAGGGCATTTCAGGGGCATGTTGGGGGTGGTGTGCACGCACACACACATACAGAACTGAACTAGACATTACTAGACTGGAGACATGGAACTGCTACCATGACTGCTGGTAAACTAGCATAATGTGGCATAGGAAGAGATGTCATCATGCTATGCATTTCCAGAGCCCCTGCCACTGACATGAGTTGGGGCAGGGAAGTGCACGGTCCAATGATTTATGTGTTGCTTTATATTAGATGTTATCAAGAAGAGGGGAGGAAGAGACAGGGAACCATGTCAGTTGTTCTGTGTCTCTTCCAGTGGCCTGTTCCACCCATACTTATTCCTCTACTCACTCATTAAGGATCAAGAAATGATTTCCCACATAGGTTTGTGTGTGTGTGTGTGTGTGTGTGTGTGTAGGAGAAAAAGAGAGCACAAGGTGACATCACATTCGAGTTTGAGAAAAGTTGGAAGAGATAGAGGGGAGGGATATGAGTGGAGCAAGGGCAACATTTTCAGATGAACCAGGGAAGGCCAAATTGCTACGGCAAAAGGAT
>JAHFWL010000604.1:0-174267 GCA_021292165.1 Shinisaurus crocodilurus | reverse complement strand
ATCATAGAAACATCTATTATAACACATTATTAAAATACATGTTCCCAAGCCATATTTATGTATATTTAGCTAAAGCCATTACAGTATTATTCTAATGCCTCTTATACAGGATCTTGTGATTTGCATTTCTGTTTAAATATTCCTGAAGTTGCTCCTAAGACCCGTGTGGATTTAATTCATTGTTGCAGCCTGCCATTTCCTAACTGTTGTGTAACTTCCTCCTTGTTGAAGTGGCCACAATGGAGCTCTAAAGCCCGGTTAGTTTAAAAAGAACAACAGCCCCAAAACAACAACTCTCTGATTTTGCAGGTGCCTTTGAGAGATAGCAGGGAGTAGACCTTAAAAGTATACATCCTAGAATACACACAATCACACTTTGTGTGTGTGTGTGTGTGTGTGTGTGTGTGTATAATCTGTAGATAATTTAATACTGACTAAGGTTGCAAAGGCTATGCACACTTTCATGAATAGGACTAGGTTTGTATGGCTACAATCCAATCCTATGCACATTTAAGTTGGGAGTAAGCTCTATTGAACTCAATGGATCTTAATTCTGAGTAAGCATGCATAGGATCAGGCTGTATGGCTACAATCCTATGCACATTTACTTGGGAGTAAGATCTGTTGAATTCAGTGGAACTTACTTCTGAGTAAGTATTATTCTAATGCCTCTTATACAGGATCTTGTGATTTGCATTTCTGTTTCTGATACATAGGATCAGGCTACACAGGAAATACTGGACATGACAAAAACACAGGGTTACTGCTGAAAACAGCAGCCTTGTTCCCGTTCCTCTTCCTCGTAACATGTAGCAGGGATGTTGAAGAGTCCTTGGTCTCGAGTCATGAGTCAAGTCACGAGTCTTTGGACCCGAGTCTCGAGTCCGAGTCTGAGTCCTCCTTGGTCCAAAATGGTGACTCACGAGTCACAAGTCACAAGTGACTCCCAAAGCTGACTCCACAAGTCCCTATTAAAATCAATGGGGAGGTTTTCCCAACAAAATAAGGCTACTTTCAGATGTGTGGTTTAAATAAATTCTAGGCACAAGTATGCCTTTTTATTTCAAAACTCTGTAACTGATTTTGGCAAGAACAGACCAGGCAGAAAAACCCAAAATAACCAGGCAGGCAGAGGAGGCAGGGAACCCCAAAGCAGGCAGGCAGAGGCCTTTGTCTTGGACAATTCAACTGTTGAACTGGTCAAGAAAGACCAGGCAGGCAGAGGAGGTGGGAACCCCAGACAGGCAGGCAGAGGCAGCCAAACCCAAAATGTCTGAAGGTTGCATTTTAGAATATGATTTTAAAAAATAAACTTGCTGTACTTCCTAAAACTTACCCATGTTGCATTTGAGGAACATGATTTTTCTAAATGTTTGGCCCCCATTCTGGAACGGTGAGGTCTCATCACAATTCCACCCTCACTGAACACCCGCTCCACTGGTGATGAACTTGCTGGGAACCAGAAACACACTCAGAGCAGCCACACAGAGTAATCTCAGGTCCTTCTTCTGCCTCTCCCAAGTACGCAACACATCAATCAAAATAAATCTTGACACACTGTTGGGGCTGCACTCCTGGTAGCCGTCCATAGTGGCCGAGCAGCGGCACACCTTGCTTCCATGCGCTCTTTGCCAGCAATCATGCTCCTCTCCACTCCTTCTGGCACAGCCCAGGAATGTTGAAGAGTCCTTGGTCTCTAGTCCCGAGTCGAGTCTTGAGTCCCATTAAAAATATTGGGACTCGAGTCTGAGTCAAGTCAGAAGGGGGACTCAGTCCGACTCACGAGTCGAGTCCTTGAGTCCGAGTCCCCATCCCTGACATGTAGTAATGAATTGTGTGATGTGACACCCTGTCCTTTTGCTATTTGCTTCCACTTCTGCCCTCTCCCTCCTGTACCCCAGCCAATGATGTGGAGCACTGAGCAGGGCAAGGTGACAGTTAGGAACACAACACGATGATGTCATAGCACACATCTCATTACTGCAAACTAGGGAGACGTATGTGGGTGGCTGTAGACATAAGCTGTTTTTGGCAATAGTCGCTTGTCTTTTGAAACCTCAAGGTCTGTCCAGAGATAGAGAAGAGAATACCAGTCCCAAATGAAGAACTCAAATTGCTAATATAAATCCTAGAAAAGAATATGTGGAAAGATTGTATACTGGTGAAGAATTAAATATAAAGTAAGGAATAGCTTGCACATTTCAAGGTTAGGCGGGAGAGTGGAAAATACTATGCAAAGGTCAGTCTATAGTGTGAATGTCACTCTCTGCCCATTGATGAATATCTGTCAGAGACAAGGACACTACTGGAATAAAAGCATCCATCTAGAAGGCCAGCTAATCCCATGAACCAATTATTGGATTATATGGGGATATATATTTTTTTTTCTGTGAGTGGGTGGGAAACAAAAATGTACTTTTATACTCTTTCTTTTGCTTGGGACAAGGGAAACAAAACTTTGATTTGTTTTTATTTATTTTTACAAATACTGGGTGGGTTTTTTGTATCTTGTAGGCCTCACAGCTGTGTAGTTATGTTGCCAAGTAATCTTTCCCCCTCCTCCTTTTGCTGCACACTGCTGTGATTAATCCTTTTTTTTAGTCCTTAAGACTCACAACCTTGAATAGTTTTCCCAATCTCACCCATTTGTTAGCTAATATTTAGATTGTCTTCTAAGCCTATTTCATGGTTGTGGACTGCAGCTGGCAAGAAAATATTCATCCATGTGTCAAGTGCGGCAGACGCATCTATTTGCAATTGTCAATTAAGGCTTCACTTTTAAGAATTATGCCCCAATTTTCTCCCATATTAATTCCTATGTTAACTATATCATCATTTTATTTTATGCACTTATACATTGGTCTCTGCCTTGTTCCCTTCATGCACGACATGGTTGGGGAGCAGTGGGAATAAAACGATGAATGTCTGAAGCCAATATACTGAGTCAGACCCTTGGTCTTTCTAGCCCAGTACTGGCTGTTCTAACCTACTGTGGCTCTCCTGCCTCTTGGATGCAGCAGTGGCTGGTGGCTCCAGTGTCAGTATCCACTCTGGGCTGCAGCCTGAACTTTTTGGGGATATGGTTCAGCACCATGGATAGCTCCTTGAAACCTCAGACTAACTCCCTGAGAGGATACACCTGACCACTGACATTGGGAGCCATCAGCCTCCACTGCTTGGATAAAATATTTACTGATCCTACTTCCCAGAATCTTTTTAGCTTTAGATGCTGTGGACTGAATGTGAGGCCTTCTGAATACAAGCACCTGTTCTACCACTACACTATAGCTGCTACTTTTCAAGACGGTTGAATTTGATGCATTTTTCAGTTACACTTGGGCGGGGGAACAATCACATACACTTCTTTAACTGGTTCTTTTGATGTATTGCTTCCACAGGAGAGGAGTCACTCACAATTTTGTCGACAAGCGGAAGCTGAGTAAGAGATCAGAGACAAGTGATCCCAGCATTAACAGTACCACAGTGACACTGGAAACATTACACCAACTGGCGGCCTCATACTTCATTGACAGGGACAGCACCCTGAGAAGACTTCACCATATTCAGATTGCCTCCACTGCCATAAAGGTATGGGAACATTCTGTGGAACCACACTACATAAACAGTGTTATTTACTTAGTGCTTACATGTCACTTCTAATACAGAACCTTTGTCTTGTTCATTCTCAGAGCAACCCTTTGATATGGTCTTGTAATTCCGTTTTACATATGAGGAGTTGGTAGCCAGGGCCCAAAGAGCCTTGTGTGCATACTCATGCACACACTGGGTCTGTCCAGAGTTTTCCTTTTCTGACTGCAACAGACTCTCTGTAGTGGTGTTCAGAGAACATATGGGGCTGCAGTGGGAGAACAAAAGCTTCAGAAATTCCAGAGCATGCATTTTATTTGTTTATTTATTACATTTTGTTTAATTTGCCCAATAACCAATGGTCTCTAGGCAGATTACAAACAGTGCATGGAAACTACTCCCACAGTTCTTTGGATCTACCACCCAGTGATATGCTCAAGGCCACCTGATGAATCCTAGACAGGATCCTAGTTCCATTGAAATGGTGAATGTGTGTGCCTGGGTCGTACCACTTCAGAGTCGCATCACACTCTTCAAAGAAGAAAACATTCCATGTACATAGAAAACAAGTGTATCTGGGGGAAGCCTGGGTTAGAACCCTTCTCCCTGATTTGTGGATTTATTTATTTATTTTGAATACAGAAGCATTCAGTCATGTGAACCCCACCTATAGTCTGAATCAGGACAGACGTAGGTTTATCATCTTGGAAAGAAGTAGACCCTGTGGAGGCTGGTGGCTCCAATGTCATTGGGGCAGTGTATCCATTCCAGGTTGTAGTCTGATCTTTTAAGGAGCTATCCATGGTGCTGAACCTATTTTGGGGGGGTTATGGTACAGCATCTTTAAAGTTCACACTAAAACCCAGAGAGGATAAACCACCGCACTGACATTGGGGCCACCAGCCTGCACTGAGTATACTTGAGATAGGATTTGGACCAAGATCCCCAATACGTTATCTGTGGAACACAATGGCTCTTTGTGCAACATATCCTTCACCTCTTTTTTCTTAATCAAGAGGACATTATCATCTAATCATTTACTGAGTTTCCATCATCAGTGCACAGCTGAAGTCTGTGCCATAGAAGAGGGTTTTTAAGAGTGGGATAATGGTAGGACCTGAGAGGATGAGGGCTGAGTCACCAACCACCCCTTAGATCAGGGATTGGGGGGCATGTGGCCTTCCACATGTTCAACTGCAACCCCCATCATCCCTCACCACTGGCTATGCTGCCTAGGGCTGATGGGAGTTGTAGTCCAACAACATCTAGTGGGCCACATTCCTGACCTTTGCCTTATGTATTCCATAAGCATGGTACTATCTTGCCCCTCTGTCCCATAGTAATAAGGGTGTCTTGTTTGTTTGTATAATGGGCAGAACAGGACATCTTGTCCCCAACTCGTTAGGGCTACATGCAAATTTCTCTACATCTAAGAACCTAAATCCTTGTTGGACCAGCTGGTAGGTGTTCTTTCAATACTAAAAGATCGGGTTAAAAGAATTTATTTTTATTTATTTATTTATTTATTTATTATATTTATACCCCACCTTTTTTTCCTGCAAGGAACCCAAGGCGGCTTACATAGTCCTCCTCCTCTCCATTTTATCCTCACAACAACCCTGTGAGGTAGGTTAGGCTGAGAGTCAGTGACTGGCCTAAAGTCACCCAGTACCTAAAACTACCAAATGACCTGTTAAATTGATTAAGCCACTGAGCTGGAAATTGGAGATCAGGTTCCATGATTATTGATATAGGGTACAGTAATACCTTGGATTGCAAGTAACTTGGTTTGAGAGCGTTTTGCAAGACAAGCAAATTTTTAAATATTTCATTTTTTTTTGTCTTGATATACAAGCGACGTCTTGCAATACAGGTACTGTAGTACAGCTTAAATTAAAAATCTCTGCACAAATTTTTTGGGGGGGATTTCGTTTTGATATAAGTGTTTTGGATTACAAGCACGTTTCTGGAACGAATCATGCTTTAATCCAAGGCATGACGGTATTCCAATGAAGTGCGGTTGTCAAGATGCAATCTCAGTGCTATTTCAAACATTACACAGAGGCAAACCCAAGTTTGCTATTATGTGTACGCTCACTGGGCAACTGCAGCCAGTCCTGTTGAGTGTACATGTATCATGCACAGCACATTTTTAGGTATATACTTAAAACATTGTACCGTACGTGTATAGCTGAAAAATGGAATGCGTGAAATGGCCATCAGCAGCGGCAGCCTTTTTCTGGCTCCTTCCGTTGCCACTATGCCCCAAACTAGATTTCTACCCAGCTGTATATAGGGCAATAACTCTGGATTCTGGTTTTGTTTTGTTTTTTGTAATCTGCCTTACTACATATTTAAAACTAACAACCTTGCTGACTAAGAACAATACATTTCAAAACTGAGGGTATATTTATAGATAATAGCTGCTTTGAGTTGCTTGATGATAATAGTGCAAGTTGCTTTGAAAGGAGGATTTTGTTTTGTGAGGGTTTGTGTGTGTGTGTGTGTGTGTGTGTGTGTGTGTTACAGTTTTCCATTGTTAATATTTAAAAACCTCACATTCTATTTTTGCCTTTTTACAGCTAGTGTCTAATTTATGTCATCATTATTGCCACCTAAAACTGAGCCACCAAGAACTTGTCAGGCATGCAGCTGTAGCTTCATTTTGTTGACATCTTTACTTCTGTTATGAACACACATAAATAAGATGCAGCCGAATGTGTGGGCTGTCTTTGAAAAGTGTTGTGTTTGAGGTGAGGTGAGATGACAGAGAAGTTCTACCTGTGGGGGTTCATCTGGGAATATGAAAGATTCACTATGCTCATTTGTAGTCAAGTGATAAAACAAGCATGTGTGAACCAGTCCCAATACCATAGTTATTAACAGTTTAGGTGTTCAGATGTAGGCACTGCTTATTTATGTATAGCTGTTGGGGAAGGAAGCATTTATGAACTATGTAGAAGAATGGTAGGGGTTTTTTTTTTCTGTCTTTTTATTTGCAACACAATGGTAGCAACAACAAACAACAAACAGGGAGAAAGGGAAAATTCATTATCATGAAACACATCAATATACAGTAATCATCATTAACATCTCCCTTGATATAGGGTAAAGAAAAAAGAGAGAAAAGAAAAAGAAAACACAAGGAGTGGGAGAAAGGATTAACATTTCCATTTCAATTATATATACATTAATATAAGCAGTACATATATCTAAATACGCATCCATATGACTTTGGCAGTTGTAGGAGATACACTCAAATGAAGCAAGAACAGTAAGATCTTCAGTCCGTTGAGTCATAGGTGGTGGGTGTTTTTCCTTCCAAACTTGGACTACAGTCATGCCTTGGATTGAGAGCATAATTCGTTCCGGAAACGTGCTTGTAATCCAAAACACTCTTATATCAAAACGAAATTCCCCCAAAAAAATTTGTACAGAGATTTTTAATTTAAGCCGTACTACAGTACTTGTATTGCAAGACGTCGCTTGTATATCAAGTAAAAAAAAATTAAATAAATATTTAAAAATTTGCTTGTCTTGCAAAATGCTCTCAAACCAAGTTACTTGCAATCCAAAGTATTACTGTATAAGTCTCTTTGGAACTGTAAAGGCTCTCAGTATCCACTTTTGCTGTCCACCTGTTAATTCCCACATCACAGGGATGTAATTTAAAATTGCATATACATCCATTATTATCTCAGATAGAAGAATGGTAGTTGATAGGACGGAAACATAACTAATTGGAACAGCTTTAACACAACATGATGCATGCAGCCATGAAGGCATCCCTGTGGCTGCCTGCATATAAAAGTATGTTTTACCAAGGGGATAAATCACACCATAGTCCAGATTCCGCATACCGTTCTCAGGCTCAGCTATGGGCAAGTTGCATAGATGGCCCATTTGTTCAACCCTCTTTCGCAAGTAGCTGCAATCCTGGGAACTCTTCCGTAATTCAGCTCTTATATGATGGTGTTGCCAATGCTCACGAGTATATGCTGGTAAATTAATTTTGTTGGCTCATAATGCTCAACTTATATTCAAGGACACAGGACCATTCCCCCTCCAGTTTCTTCTCCATCTTGGAATAGTAAATGAACCAGGAATAGGTATTCCCAAATGCTCTCCATCCCATTTACATTGAACCTGGGAGCACTGGACACTGGATCTGCTGGGCATCCTGGTTGCAGTGGACACTCCAGTGGGCATCCTTTGTTGCACTTAGGGTATTTTGGATGAAGTAGTAATTGAGATATGCCTCCTGTCGCATGCATATATTCCATGTTGCGGGGGGGGGGGATATAATCCCAAGTGCCTTGTGCCACAATAGACCTCTCCCCAGTGTCAGGACTCAAGGCAGCTGGAGGCTCTGAAAAGGCAACCTGAGGGATTCGTCCTGTGCACCATCTCGAAGTTCTGCCTAAAGGTGGAAAAATGCAGGGAAACCAAGGAAGCCTTGTTTACATTAATAGGGCAGAGTGGAGTCAAGTAATACTCCTTGATCCTTATAAAGGATGACTGGGCAACTTCCAGTGGTCAGCTGGATGCATTGCTCCTCCCAGACCCCGCTGGGGCACTGTCCCCCTGCCCCTCACTGCTGCACTGCCACTTCCTTTGCTGCTGTGGCAAATTCAGTGGTGGGGGCCACAACTTAATTGCACTTAGTTCCTATTGAAATCAATGGCACTTAGGTTAAGTCATGACTAACTTTTCACACTGACTTCAATGGGAACTAAGTGTGACATACTTACTCTGGATTCACTCCAATAATAGTTGCATACGTAGTCATAGTGCAGTTCTCCCTTTAATACCATAAAGATATGAGGCAAATCTTTGGGTAAAAGGGTCACAACTTTATTAATAAACATCAAGGATCTACAACAGGAATAAAACCTATGGGTATGTGTGGACACCTCTTGGTATCAGTTCTGGTACATCCACTTGTCTCAGTCTTGGTGATCCCACCCTGACTCAAAGCCCAGATCAATCATGTGCCAATCTGGGTTTTTCATTGCCTGCCCAACATTGCCTTCCTAGAGGGGTCCCCGACCATTCCAACCCATCCCCACTGGCCAGTGTTCAATGGGCTAGAGTCCTACAGGGCCCAAGGGCTGCTTCCTTCCTCCTTCCTCTCAAGCCACCTGACAATGAGAGGGAGATTGGGTTAGTGACCCTTTACCAACCAGGTGCCTAACGGAGCTCAGCGGATTAGCTTATTTGCCTTGCTGAGTGTCTGCGCTATCTTCCCATCTGTGACCAAAATAGCTGAAGCCAATTAGCTGAATTATAAACCACCTCATTAGCTAACAGTGTGGAATAGGTGAAGAAAGTTATGCCATAAGTCCAGTCAGGGCAGACCAAATGAAATCCTTTTTAAGATGGGTGACTAGCTGCAGAGTGCAGGAGGATGGGTATCCGCACTGGAGATGAAGAGGCCGCATCTGAGGGTGATGCCATCTTTTAAAAGCTCACTCCCCACTTCACAATTGGATAGCATCCTGATGCTGGGATACAGGCATGCTATGTCTTCCCTCCACCTGATGGGTGGAGGGGCATTTCTATGCATGCTTATTTCTTTTATTGTGTTAAGCTATGTTTTAATGTATTTGTTCTTATGCTGTGTTTTGATTAAGATTTTCTTTTTATTGTTAGCCGGTGTGAGTGCCATTCTTTGGCAGAAAGGTGGGATATAAATTAAATGATGATGATTTGTGGGTCTTTTGCTCTGGCATAGGGTAAGGGATAGACACAAAGGCCTGAAACGAGATTCTAAGCGCTGTTGAGGTTCACGATCATGGGGTGGAGTCTAAGTGCATTTGGGTGAAGTTTGCTGTCCACAACAGGGACACTGGGACTTTGGGCCTTGTGCTTGTGGTCCGGCAGTCCTGCTCATGCATTCTCTATGAATGCCTGAATAGGGCTGGAGTGACATCTGAACGAGTGATATTCAAGCTTTTCTGGGTTCTCCATTTTCCACCTCAAGGCTAGTTTCACCTCAGTCTCACTCCCTAACAGGAAAAATGCACATTTCCAAGCACCCCCCCCCAAATGTGCACTTCCCCCCCATATACCAAAGCATGAAAATGAAGGGTTGGGGGTGGGGGATGCACATTTTCAGAAGTACCGTATGCACTTATACAAGTGCACATTTTGAGAAGTCTGCATGTGCACAAGGGCATACTTTCAAACATGGATGAAAGATTGGGAAATTGCAAAAAATTCCCAAGAACTACACCCCTCCTTGTGTTGGGGTTCCAAATGAGACATGCTTGCTTGATTTGTAAACAGGGGGGGAAAAATCTCATATATCCCTACATCTTTGGGAATCGCATGGTGTTAAAAAAAACAGCATGGCAGTGCATGAGATCAGCAGTAGCACATACAGGAAAGCTGGAATCTGACAAGTCACTCATATTTTCTGCAAAAATCTGTAGCCTGTTTCCAAGGTAACAAATTCCACTGCAGAATTCCTTTTGGGAGCTTTATACATTCCTAGCTAAAACTTTTATGCATAACGTCATGCTTGGGGTATCTGTACTGCAACTTCTAGCTCTCAAATATTGAGAGTATCAGAGCAGGGAGCGGGGTTAATATGCTGCTAGTAATTCATCTGAATTTATTTGCTGGAGATAGGATATGAAGGGAGTAGGATTTTGAGGAAATCATTACACCAGTGTCTCAACATCTGCAATCCAGCTTCTGTGACAGAAGGAAACGTTATCAGTTTAGCAGGCCTCAGGGAGAGGAGTACATATATCCCCTGGCTAATCATACCTGTGCCGCACAAAGCCGAGGGAAGAAACACTAGTTTTCAAGCTGTGTTCCATGGGATTCTGGGATCCCACTGAAGCTTATTAAGGGTTCTTCAATGAACAGATCAGGAATGGCAGGCAAGGATCTCTTAATGACAGCTTGCCCACTACTATTGATCTTCACCTGCAATGTGCAGCCACACATTAATTTTGGATGTGTTCTCGGGTTCATTCTTCAGTTCAAGCACCACGTCTAATGTGGCAGATAAAGTGCTTTCTCCCAGGGATGGGTGAATCTGTCAGTTTTGCTTTTGCTTGCATTCATATATATTTTTTTAAAAAATCTCAAGTTCTTTCTCTCTCGAATATGAAGAACTTGGCAAATTTTGGTAAATTCTTCTTTTAAAAACCTGAAATATTCACTCAGCTGCACCAGCCAAATTCAATAGATACAGTGATTCCTAGCATGGAGAGCACAATGATGTGCCTGCCTTACAGCTGTTAAAGAAGAGGAGCCTGTCAGAATTTTTTTTTTGGTAGCAATCCTAATTCAGCATCACAAACATGGTTGAATACACAGGGATTCAAACTCAGACTTTTAAGAGCAAAGCATTCAAAGCCCTGGACCTGCACTGGGATATCTATCAGTTTCTGTTTCTCCCATATTCAGTTCTTTTAAAGCTTGAGTTCTTTTTTGTCCCAAATAATGGGACATATTGCCTGCCTTATAGCTGTTAAAGAAGAGGAGCCTGTCAGAATTTTTTTTTGGTAGCAATCCTAATTCAGCATCACAAACATGGTTGAATACACAGGGATTCAAACTCAGACTTTTAAGAGCAAAGCATTCAAAGCCCTGGACCTGCACTGGGATATCTGTCAGTTTCTGTTTCTCCCATATTCAGTTCTTTTAAAGCTTGAGTTCTTTTTTGTCCCAAATAATTTTGGCAAATTCTTATCACATTGAAACTAAAACACAGTTCTGACCCATCCCTACGTGACCCGGAATCCTTAGCGATGTGCAGGGATTACATAGCAAATTAGTCAGGGTACCTGAGCAAACATATCAGCATGGAAAGTGTTCTCTGACTGTAGAATGTTTGAGAAACTTCACACTAATATCTAGCTTGGACCTTATACTATCACTCCAAGGAAACAGATTGGTCTTCTTTTAGGGATGTACTGAAACAAGGACATCTAGTTTGTTTGAGCTTGCCAGATTTCCTGTCCATTTCTGATCCAATGATCGGAAGCAGGCCGAGTTGAGGTTTTTTTCTGCAGACTTCTGTCTGTAAGACGAACCATAATCTGCATTGTTTTTAACCACCAATGGAATTTGCGCAAAACCGGTGCCCGAAAACCATGTGGTTTTAGTGTGACTTGCATGATTGGCGCAAATCACACTAGAGCCACATGTTTTCAGGTGCGGATTTGTGCAAAAACGCCCAGTTTTCCACAGAGCAGCACCCGAAAAGCACGTTTTTTAGTGTGATTTGTGCAAATTGCACAAGTTGTGTTAAAACCATGAGGTTTTCGGTCACTGGTTTGTGCAAATCCCATTGGTGCAGTGAGTCGGCGCCAGTGTATGGCCAGTGAACCAGATTCCGGGGGGCTGAATCATGAAAATCCAATGGATTTTCACTTCCCTAATGGATTCCTCACACATCCCTACCTTTCTTACACTGGAACCAGGATTTTTATATTTGATGTTATGTTCTCCAAGGCAGGATCCTGATCCTGAATCAGACTACATGCTCATCAGCCTTGTGAGAGCATGCTTAGCCACTTGACCAACAAGAAGCCAGTTGCAAATTACTGAGCCAGAGGAGTTTTGAGCTTCCAGCTTCACAAATTTAAAAGGAAACAACCATCATGAAAAAATGCACACTGAGATGTCTCACTGCAATTTAAGGATAATGAGCATTTCAGTTCCACCGTCAGTAGCTTGTCGGTAACCCAGAGTGAGGTGGGTTCAAAAATAAGCTAACCTAGAATCTAGACATTTACAAAATACCTCAATAAATTCCGTGCATTTTCCCCAAACTCCTAATGCTATAAATATGTGAAAAGCCATAATAGTTCTGAAAGTAAGTATGGCTTCTGCTAGAGAAAAAACAAGCAGAGGAGAGAGATAAATTTATTTTTATTTTTTTTTTAAAGCCAAAAACACCACAGCTGAATTATGAATGCAACTACCCAAGTGCCTTAGGGGCCACATGAGTTCCCAGAAGCCATTACTGTCAAACTTGTATAAATACAATTCAGAATAATTTATCATATTTCTAGTAGCTTGCTTGTTCAGAAGAAATTCCAGTATAGTCTTTATTCTTTATTTTTCTTCTTCCCATCTCAGTGCGCTCATGGACGCAAGGTAGAAACAAAAAATAATAACATTACCTTTACATAAGTGGCATGCAAAGTAAAATACTATCCGTGAGTGGAAAGGAAAACAGGGGAAACTGCGTGTCCCTACCCCTTTTTGCCCCCCCTGTGGCCTTTTCCACTGCATCAAGTGGAAATACCCCCCCCCCCTGCCTCCACCGAATCACCCTTAAAATTCTCTGAGTCTCAGGTATCTATTATGGATAGTGTGTGGGTTGGCTATTAGACATGGAGTGGAGGAAACCCCCCCCCAAAAAAGAGACCACCAAGTTTCAAATAAGAAAGTTTAAAATTCTACTGAAAAATAATATCAATAGGAAGAAGTTTTAAAACCTGAATGGATACACAAGCTGCTGCTGCTGCTGCTGCCACCACCGCCGCCGCCACCACACAAAAAACCATATGAGCCTTCACAAGAGTCATTACAATTTTGGAAGGCTGAATATTTATGTAGTTTAGTTAGTCCCGGTGGGGGGTTGCACTTATTATTATCACTTTGTTGTTGTTGCTGTTTATGTTTGTTCTATAATTTGTATGTTTATGTATTTTGTAGCTTTTGTTAAAATTTAAATAAAATTCTAAAACAAACAAACCATAAACCATATGAGCAATAGGGTAATAAAATAACACGGAATAAACATATCCAGCTATCCTAATTAGAGTCAGAGCTCCAATTCCAGCAGCTCTGGCTCTTTCTGGCCTTCTTTTCTTCCTTCTCTCTGTCTCTGCCTGCTTCTGCCTTAGGCTATTATCTTAAAATTAGTTATTTTCTCTCTCCATCTCCAACCAATCATGAGGATAGTTTCTTGTTCACTTTTGCCCTAAATTCCTTTTCCTTAAGCTCTTCCTCTGACCTTCAGTTGAACCTCCTGCAAATTCTTTTTCTTCTTCCTGAGCAGACATCCTAGCTCCTAAAATCTAACTGACTCTTTGGCTGAAACTGAACAGCACACGCACACACACACACACACAAGATTTAACCCCATAATATCCAAAAACCAAACTGAATGCAAAAATGGAGAGCAATTTTGTCCCTTCACACCTTCCATCGCACATGTGGCTCTGCATGTAAAGAATGAATTCCCATATACTTTCATCTAAACCCTTCCCTCCCCACAGTCTGCCTCTCGGATGGCCTGGGTATGTTGCCACCGTGGATGCAGAGAATGGTTATGAACCATTAATAGACAGGTTTCCTGCATGGTTGCTGGAAACTGACATGGGAGGGAAGGGAGGACTTCCCTTAGCTGAAGGACTATGAGGATTCCTGGCTGGTGTCCCCTAAACACCATCCTCCCTCAGCTACTTTTCCACCTGGGGGGTAGGGGTGAGGGAAGATACATTTCCTATATCTTATTTCCAGCAGGAAGAATGGAACCTTTGGAAGAGTGATTTTGAGCAGATAAAAAGTGGTAGTTGAGGAATGAAGCTTTATGTGGTTTAGTGATGGAGGAAGGGGGTTACAAAGGCTTGTATCCAATGGTGTCATTCCACCAGTGGAAGGGGAATTACAGGCAGCATGAATTTCCCCTCCCCCTGCAACCCTGCCCCCATGCACCCCCCCCAATCTGCTCCGGAGGGTTGGGGGACCCTCCAAAGCAGATTGGGTGCATGCAGAGGAGAGGGGAGGATGGAGAAGTCCTGTTGCACAAATGGACTTCTGCGACTGTTAAATCTGGCTGTCATGGACCAGCACCTGGCACCATCATCCTCAGAGGATTCTGAGCCCTCGTCCTCAGAGGAGGCTCCAGAGTCAGAAGGAGAAGGCTCAGCCACAGAAAGACAATGCAAGACTTCTGTCTCCCCAGGACCCACTTTCCCAGAGAAACCCCAGGGGGCAGCTCCTCTGCATCCAGAGGAGGCTTCATCACCATCCTGAGACTCTGATGACTCAGGCCATGAAGACACTAGCCTTCAACAACCACATACAGACAACCCAGGAGCACTCTGAGCTTTCTGTGGTGCCGATTGCTCACTGCCTTGCTTCCTGAGGAACCTGACCCCAGTGATGTGTGATCCTCCCACCACCCGACTCACGGTATGCTTGGCGAGCGCTGCTGCCACACCTGCCAAGCAGGGCCAAAAGCAAATGCCATATTCTACATAAGCCACGTAGTGCCATGAACCCAGAAGTTGCTTCCCTGGCTCAGCTTGGGAGAACGCGAGTCAAGCCGGGGAAGCAGGTAGGGCGAGTGGAGCTCGGGGGGTCGAGCCCAGCAAGTTTGCCAGATGTCCACCCCCCAAATGAGTTCCACACACATCCCTACCTGACCCTTGCTCAAGATCTGATCCAGAGCAGAACTGTGCAACCTAACGGAACATCATCAAAACCACAGCCTGAAATGGTACACCAGCCCAGAGAATACTCTGGCTTATTAATTACAGTGTAGACTTTTCTCCCTATCATTGTGTGGGCCACCACCAGTTGCTGATTCCTGACCTAAAGCTGTGGGGACTGTGGAATGAGTAGGCTGGCAGTTACCTAAGTATGTGTGGGAAAGGAAGATAGGAACTCACAAGAGCCTTCCCCAACCTGGTGCCCTCAAAATGTGTTGGGCCGCAACTTCCATTGTCTCCAGCATATCTGGAGGGCACCAGATTGGGGGAAGGCTGCCATACCTAATTTTTATTATTGTTTATTTATGATTACATTTATATCCCACCTTTTTTTTCCTCCAGGGAACCCAAGGTGGCTAACATGATACTCTTCCTCCCCATTTTATCCTCACAACAAACCTACAAGGTAGGTTAGGCTGAAAGACAGTGACTAGCGCAAAGTCACCCAGTGAACTTCATAGCTGAGTGGGAACTAGAACCCGGATCTCCCGAGTCCCAGTCCAACACTCTCACTACTACACCATACCGGCTCTCACTTGAAGTTCAAAATGTCCCTCAAGAGCCCTGACTACCCAGTATATGGTTGCACAACTTTCTATTTTGAATGCATATTTGTGAGGGAGCATAATTGTCCCGTCCCCCCCCCCCAACGCAGAAGCTTTGAGGAAATGGAAAGAAATGTCACTCATTTCCCCCACTTTTCAACTCTCCTTTTAATCTGTAACAATAAGCAGTGACTCAGACATTGCATATAACAGAGAAAATAGTCAAAAGAACTGTGCATTTGACTCTCCCCTCCCTTCTCTGGTCTTTATACATTAGTCTATTTATGAGGAATTTATTCAGGGTAAAATTCTCCAGCTGAAATCTGACATTTGAAGCTATATTGATCTCTGCGTGCTCCGTGTAAGAAATAAATAAAGCACATTAATTCAAACATCATAATTTACATCCCCAGTCACCGTGTAATTGTAAGCCCTATGGATCTGCAAAGGAAACTAAATGCCCTTCTAATAATTTGGAGGCTTTGCAGCTTTTAAAGAATTCCAAATCCTGCATTGATATATTGGTTAAAATTAATCCTGGATTTTGCAGTTGAAGAATTTTTTTTCCTGGCAAAGGAAAAGATTGGGGTGGCTGCTGTGGGATTATTGAAGGAGGACTAAACTGCTATTTCTAAAAACAACATATTAACTATTTTTCCAGGGTTTTGCAACTTTTACAAATTGCCCCTTTCTTCTCCCCCCAGCTCCCTAGCGCACAAGCTACAGAGGAGCATTTCCTCTTTTTCCCTTCCTCACGTCTCCATCCAACAAAGCTTACTTGTACGAATAAGATATAAATCTTTAAATGTAGGAGAAAGAGGATCATGGTTTGGAAATAGGGATATTCCTCTACAAAAATGGATGTGTAACTTTCACAAGAGCAGCGTTTTTCAGGGTGGTTAGTTTGCACTTTGCAGCTGAGCATAGGGGTGAATTGCTCCCTGCCCAAAGTGTGGATGGTCTTGCTACTGCTTAATGCCTTTCATTATTTTTATCAAAGGGCTGAGCAAGCACTGTGCTATTGCTTATCCTAAATCCCCTTCTGAGTCCTATAGGATTGGTGTCCTATTTCTCATCATTGCTCCCTGTCAGTGGGTTGACTGGCTTGCTCTTGTGCTTTGTACTGGGTCCAAAGACCGAAATGTTGTGTATCCTTTCCCATCCAGAGCCAACTGACTTTCAGCCAGATCCTATACAGAGAATGAGCTCTATGGACTTCAGTGTGCCAGTCCTACTATGGATACATTCAGGATGCTAATTGCACACAATGTCCCACAACAAGTCACTGTTTTTTTTCTCTTTCTTTCTGAAAATCCACAAAAATAGCTGGAAAGGTTTCCTTTATTTGTTATTTTTACCTGTAGTTACAATTGTGTGATTTGTGGCTGCAAATATAAAAATCACAAATATGTGTTCCATCTCTACTCTCTAGTCTAGAGGTGGAAGCCTTGTATGGAACCTGTTATTGATTTACTCTTCCATGGATATGTTTTCAAATGCATCTAGATAGCATTCAGTGTTCTTCACATACTTTATCTCAGAATTGTGTACAACAATCCTGCAAGGTAGGTCAGTATGTACTACATTTTGGGGCAAGAAAGGGGTGGAAGAGAATGGCTGCCTAAAGAAACCTACCAGGACAATAGTAAAGGAAAAATTATTTCCTCTGTTCCATTATTCTATTGTTCCCCTAATTCACTTTGCCATGTGTTTGACTCCTCCTGAATTCTGGTTTAACTACAAGAATGTCTTAAATTTATTTCTGGGATTGGAGCATATATATATCTTCAGTTCATTTGCATGTCCGTCTCCCCCTTTGATACTTATACACACTCATTCACATTGGTAAAACACTGCAAAAAAGCAATCTTGATGTGATCGTACATATGATTGCATCAAGATTTACTTACTGCATTTCCCCCCACACTTTTCAGACAATTATTCTCTCCCAAAGCAGCTCACATCAATCAAAAAGAGAAAGGCCCTGCCCTCTGGCGTGCAAACTAAAAAGTCAAGGCACTCAAGGGAAAGGGAGTGGAGGGGAAAGGAAGTAGATGGAGATCATTTTCTCAAGGCCAGAACAAGGTGGTGAGCTATAAGTGGGCATTTAAACACACTTCAGACCAAGGTGTTCTTTTCTTGCTCATGTTCTGGCTTGAATAGCAATTGGTGGCTCTTGTTCTTTTGGCTAATGGATGGGGCCAGCGTGTTGTTGTTGTTGTTGTTGTTGTTATTATTATTTCTGCAGTCCTAGGGCAACTGTCAGTTGGAATGGTACTTTCTGGTGGGAAGGGGGAAGCAAGATCCCTGCAGCTGTTCCTTCTCTGGACAATGGATAGACCAGATGGATCTTCCCTTGGCTTGATGCTATTCCTGGGAAGCGGGGGGGGGGGGGGGGTACAGCCTCCCAGTGGCCCTAAGAAACCTAGATGATGGCAGAAGTCAGAGTGTGCTTCCCTTTACAGCACCAGGGCAAGATCCTTTCTGTGTGTTTTTTTTTTTACTGGTGCAAACATGTAGCTAAAATATTCCACAGAAAAAGAATATTTGTACAACCTTATGCATAATCACATCAAGGGTTGTTGTTGTTTTGTTTTTAATTTTTGGGTGGTGGTGGTGGTGATGTTTTGTTATCATACACAGCACAGGGGCACATGCACATTGATAAAACTCAGTCCAAAAGGAAACTTGGTGCATTCACATCAAGATTTACTTTTTTGCCGTGTTTCATCAATTTTCCTGGGAAGTGGGTGGAGGAAAGGGGAGAAGACTTGAAGGAGCTGAAAGCTGGAGCAAACTGCACTGGACTAACTGGGTGCTCTGTACACAATTTGGAAACAAGAATGGAACAATGGAGAACTCCTAATGCACCAGGTCCAATTCAGAAACAAGATCAGGCTCCCAAATTCAGACAGAAATTTCAAAGCATCTCTTGATTATAGCAGATGCAGGATTTGAACTGGGTTCATTATTTGCTGCTGAGACTTTTACCCACTACACTAGACTAGCTTTCCTAGACTGGAATGCTCAAGATCGATCTGCTGGCGGATCATACAAAGATATGTTTTTCCTCTCAAGAAAGGAACACGTACCTAACAAACGAAAAAAGAAAAGCAAATCCTACCCACTGTCATTGCTGTTCCTTCCTAATAGTGCTTTTTGACCATGTGTTTAGCCAAATATATATACAATCCCTTAGCCTCCAAGTGAAATAGCCATGTCAGAGACAACACTCCACTTTTTTTTTTTAATGGAATTTCAGTTAATTCCATAATTAAAAAAAGATTTTCTTGCTACAACATCCTTAAGAATGCCTGAGCTAGAAGTCATTGTTTCTCTGGGCAAAGTCAACTGAACTGTGAATATGATTCAATTGCCATTGATCTACTCAGTAACCTTTGTTCTCACAGCAGAACGATTCCAACAGCCTGGATATTTAAGAACTCATACAACTTTTTCTTCTAATATATCAAAGCTGAAGAATAACTTTCTTCTGATTTTGGTGGGATTTTTTGTTTTCTTTTGTTTTTTACCCTTAAACAATTAGAACCATTTAAAAGTTCTCCTTGCCTCCAACCTAAGGTCAAGTGTGTGTAGTCAGTGAGGTTGTGCATAGTTGTGCTCAGATAATCTGTAGTGGTGATGATCATCTGCTCATCTGTTGTTTGGTGTGTGTGTGTGTGTGTGTGTGTGTGAGAGAGAGAGAGAGAGAGAGAGAGAGAGAGAGAAATAAATGATTGGTGATGGTTATCTGATTTGTCAGTCCATGTATCACACACACACACACACACACACACACACAACCTGCTTATGTGTGTAGTTTCTCATGCAGTTAAGGATATGCACGTGGAAGCGTACTTTGGTGTGCCCAACACTGAATTGGTGATTGTCTTCTGTGTCTCTAAACGTAAAGAAAGAAAGAAAGAAAGAAAGAAAGCAGAATTTCAGCCTCTAGTCAGAAACCAGCTTTACTCATGGACCATTTTGAATGAAGGGCAATGATGGGCCCTTCTTCTCCCAAACTGGCTTGTTGATTGGCCTAATCATGAACCCTCTTTCCTTCCCTCAGTACAGTCCTGTTCTTTGCGTATTCCTCTGCCCCTCCCCCCTTTCCCTTTATTGTTCTTGATACACATAGTCTACCTCATGAATTCTCCAGAGCTAAACCTGGAGGGACACTGGCCAAGCATTAATTCTATAATCTCATGTGATATGCACACACCCATCTGGCAAAGAGCTTAGGGCAGCATCCCTCAGGTTATTTCATTTTATCCTCAAAGTAATCCTGTGAGGTAAAGTTAGATTTAGGGGTAGTGCCTTGGCCAAGACCACCCAATACGCTTCTATGTCCCAGATGGTAAATTCTTGTCATTCTGGAGATCTTTCTTTCACTTGGCCTGGAAAGCCTTTGATGGCAAGAGGATTACAAATCACTTAAGCTCATCCAGAAGGCTAGCCATGCGCACCGGTGGCTATTTGTTTCACTGAAGTACTCACAGCCTGCCATTAAACACAAAAGGCTTCACACGCTTGAGCCACTTGAATTCATTTTCAAACCTTCCACACCTTCAGAGAACACTTTCCACACTGACCTGGCAAATGAGCGACTCTGGTGCATCCTGTACATTGCAAAGGATTCTGGGGCATGTTCTGCAGCACACACTCAGATTATGCAAGGCCCTAGTCCAGTCTGCTGGGCCTTGCTGTGTTTCCCCACATGAACTGAGAGCCGGTCCTAGAACCCGGCACACCCATGTGACTCTACAGTGTGAGGGAAAGCTAATAGTGGTAAGCTGCATATCAGAGAAAGCTCTCCTTGCTTGCCTGAGTTTAACTCGGAAGTTCAGGAAGAACTTGGGTCATTTTGCCAATCAGAGCCAATCTGAGCATTTTTTATTTTATTTTTTAAATCAGGGGCAGTATTTCAAAGCAGTTCCCTAAGCAAAGCAAGAGAGGAACATCTCCGTTGTTTTGCCCAGGGGGCTGTTTTGAAGGGCTGCAGTTTGGTTTTAATAAGAATTTACCAAAATTTGCAAAGGTCTCTATATTCAGGACAAAAAGATCATGAGGTTTGAGAAAAATGAATATGGGAGAAACCAAACCCGACAGATTCATCCATTCAGGTCCAGAGTTTTGAGAGCGTATGTCTTCAGAGTTTGAGTTTGAATTCCTGTATATTCAACCATGTTAGTGCTGAATTATGGTTGCCAGCTCTTTTTTTCTGACAGGCTCCTCATCTTAAACAGCTACATGGCAGGCAGGTATACATCATGGTCCCCTCCATGCTGGAAATAGTTGTATCTACTGAATTTGGCTGGTGTGGGTGAGAATTTCAGTTCAGTTCATTTTTTATAAGGATTTACAAAGAAACTTGCCAAGTACTTCATATTTGGGCGAGAAAGAATATATTTTTTAAAAAAAAAATTGATGCAGGAGAAGGTAAAACTAACCGATCCACCCATCCCTAGCTGGAGACATTTCTCCATTATCTTGGCAGAGGGATGCTTTGAAGAGCTAACCCAGGGAAATCTCAGGCTGGGCACCACGCGCACAGGAGAGCTGCAGGGTAAGAAGGTCCCCTGTGGGGGATCAGGTTGTGCCCCCTAGTCCAAGATTTTCCTTGGTTCAGCTCTTCAAAGGAGGACTACATAAAATCTTCTCTGAACTTAAATTCTGAGGGCTTCTAATGCTCACCTCTCCTTTAAGGTGAGCATTACACAGTCCCTGGACCTTATCTCCAGGCCTGAGGCTGGTGATGTGTGTAGTAGAGAGTGGGCCCATGCCACTCCTGATAGTTTGTATGATCAAGGAGTGTTATTAAAATGGTCTCTTAGCCTCACTCACTAATTATAGCTTCATGCACAGGTTGTGATGCTTCTCCTGACCACAGTCAACTCTGCCCACCAAAGAAACCAAATCTCTTATGTGTTGAAATATGCGACAAGAAGATGTAAACTCTGCAGGGAGGATTTTTTTTTAAAGTCAACTGCCCATTGAAGGGTTAAGGCAGACTGTGTATAGTCTGGTTGAAGGGCAGGGGGCAGGGTTTAGTGGACTGAACCACTTGATTGAATCAGGGGAGGGAATGCTGGACATCACTTAGCAACAGGTTTGAATTCCATTCTAACATTCCTCTGACAGACTAGGCTAGAGTTAACTGACTTAACTGACTCTTGCTAGGTTTAGCAGGAGGAGGATTGACCTGTGTGTTTTCCTTACTTCAGAAGTATAAGTAACATTTAAGAAACTGCACTATTGTAACCATCAAGCTTTAGTACCTGAGTAATCTTGTTACAGTTATTTATCTTTTTAAAAGCATCTACTTACAAAAAAAGTCCTGTGTGTGCATGTGTTTATTTGAGAGAAGTCTGCTGCTGCTTTTGCACTCTGCCATCATTACATACATGGGCATATGAGCCTAACATAGTAGACTTGGCCTTGAGGTAGGGAATTGGTTTAGATTAACTTTTAAGTCCCTCCAACTCCTTCTCCCTGTCTGTTTTTTCACTAGTAAGGTTGGCTCCTCCTGTTAGTACCTCAGAAAGATTAGGTTTTCAAATTTTGGTGTTATTTTGTTTTTTGTCTGGAACAGCACCAATAATTGTCCTGATTATCCAGTGTGTAACTCCCTTTGAATCACATTATCTGGTGAATAATTGATGCTTGATTGAAATTACAGAATACCAGCTAGCATGTTCAAACTTCATCTTGAACCTGTGGTTTAAACAAGTGCATTTGCAATACATTTAGCCTTCTCTGGAGAACATTCCTCATGTTTTGAGTTTCCCAGTCATCTCTCCACTTCACTGGTGCTGCTTGAAGGTGTAGGGAAACTCAAAGTGTGATGATATCCTCTCACATGTTCTTACTTCCTAGTCATTACGGGGAAGGTGGAGATAAAGAGATGTATGGCTGCTGATTTTGGGTTCAGTCACACATTTCTTGAAATGACCCATTCTGCTCAGAGTCTAGAACCAGAACTGAAATAAATTGAAGGCTGATCCACACCACTGTTTTTCAAATGCAAATAAAATAATTTATTTATTTATTTAATACATATATTTAATTTTTTTTAATTTTATACATTTTTATACCACCCAATAGCCAAAGCTCTCTGGGCGGTTTACAACAAAATAAAATAAAATAATAATCACAAGGTGATTTAACTGCTCTAAGTGTCATTGTGAAAACATACCTATGTAACAAGGCCACCGTTAGTTATATATGCATAACTGATGGGAGATGAATCTCGCAATTTTGCACACATAGAAATTACACTTCAAAATAATCTATACCAACCTTCCCCAAACCAGTGCCCTACAGATATCTTGGAGTACAACTCCTAGCATTCCCAGCCAGTATGGCCAATGGCAACGGAGTTGCAGTCCAACACACCTGGAGAGCACCATTATGTGGTTGGCTGATGTATACTATACTTAAAAATAAAAGGAATCATTGAGTCTATCTCCTGTACTTGACAATGCAGGCACACAGCTCTTCAAATGGAAGTACACCTCTAGGCAACTAGGTAAGGGTAGTGGTGGTGCTACAGGAACCAACAATGGTATAGGAATAACTGTGCATGAGAGGAGATGGATCTGGGGAGAAGGTGGACCATCCCTAATTATTAATAGCATATTGCAGTGCTATCAGTGGATGCTGGTAGTTCCAATGTCAGTGGGGCTGTTTATCCACTCCAGGTTTCAGTCTGAACTTTTAAGGAGCTATCCATGGTGCTGAACCCCACCCCCAAAATAGGTTCAGTGCCATGTGTAGCGGACGGGACCCCTCGCTCCAAAGCCCACACCCTCAATGTGCACTTCGCTCTCACCAAGTGCCACCTTGTATTGGTCACTTCAGACTTTAAGCTGTCTTTTAAAGTTGCGTTAGCCGATTATGTGTCTTAGGTCTTATATGTAGCTGTTCACCCACGTTTGTTTTTATTAAGAGCAGTTTGTTTTATTTGATTACTTGAAGTAGGGTGCCCCTCCATTAATTCACTTCTTACTTTCCTGTCACCAGTCAGACTCTGGAGAATTAGAACTTTGAATAAAAAGGTTGATTTATTGATCTAACAAAGAGCCAGTGTGGCATAGTGGTTAAAGTATTGGACTGGGACTCGGGAGATCCTGGTTCTAGTCCCCGCTCGGCCATGAAACTGACTGGGTGACTTTGGGCCAGTCACTGCCTCTCAGCCTAACCTACCTCACAGGGTTGTTGTGAAGATAAAATGGAGAGGAGGAGGAGGAGGATTATGTAAGCCGCCTTGAGTTCCTCGCAGGAAAAAAGGCGGGGTATAAATGTAATAAATAAATAAATAATTAAATAAAATAAACTGATATTCAACTCAGGAAGAGATAACTTGGAATTTTCAACAGTTACATTCAAACTTGTTCTTTGCTTAGATTCAGGTTAAAGGCAGGCAGATGTCATACAGTGCTCTTTGTATCAATTTGGCTTGGTTACTTGAAAGTTACAGTATCAGACTAGGGAACTTAACTGTCCCTCACACTAGTCCAGAGTTTCTCCTTCTTCCTCAGACAGAAGGTCCTTCATTCCCTAAGTGGAGACTCCTGTGAAGGGTTCTATACTAACACCTCCACATTTGCTTTCTCACAACTTAGTACTAGATTTCCTGTCTGAACTCTTCTCTTCAGTACCACCTTTCCCTACCTACTCTACTAACCTTCCACTCCCTCTCTCACTCCAACCCACTCTCCTCCCCAACTGACAACCAACTCCCTTAACTGCCAGCTCCCTGGGGTTCTATGCTCTCTGATTCAACCAGTCAGAGCCTCTGGAATGTTCAGGTTGGCCCCTCCCTGGGCTTCTGCCTGTCACTCCGCCACACCATGGATAGCTTCTTTAGAGTTCAGCCTGAAGTCCGGAGTGGATACACAGCACCACTGACATTGGAGCCACCAGCCTCCACTGAGTGCTATATGCCTATTAAACGGACATTACCCTACACTGGATGTCACACTTATTAAAGCATATTTAAAAGCAGATATTCCTATTACTATCCAAATGAAAACAGTAAGCAAGGAATAAGGAAATTTGGATAAGCAATGGCATGGAAAAGGCCTGAAAATGAATGGATCAATCCAGTTTATTGGAGTTGTCTGCTGTTTTCGGTATGTGAGGGATCTGAAGAGAAATTGATACACGATGAGAGGTCACAGATAGAAGGACAAATTTAAGGGTAAAGGTTGAGTAGTTTCTAAAATGAAACCAGTCAGACAGGTCCCTCTTGACTGAACAGCTGAGAAGGAGCAAAAGAGTAAGTTATTAAATTATGGCTCAGCTGTAATGTAGCAATCTAAAAGTGAGTTCACTTTCAGATGGCTTAATGAGACGGTGTACAAAGAATTTGCAGGTCTGCCAAAATGGGCAGGACAGTGTGAAATGATACCGCTGGAAGAGCACTGTGCACCGGCCTGGACATATAAAAGGGAATGAATAGTGAGAGATGCATGTAAAATAAGGGTCAGAAATTCAAAGGTTTTGGCATACCTTTGAAAATGAAATGGTAGCATAACTCGAAGGAAAACTCTGCTTAGGTATTGACAGCCTGATCATATGCATGTTTCTTGGAAGTTAGTCCTGCAATATTCAATGAGGAAGTAAGAGATCAGACCTCCCCCTCTGATATCGGACCTCTGTTTCTGACCTCAGAGAGGAGAGGTCCAATCTATCCTATGGCTTCTAGGACACCATCTCAGGGTCCATAGGACTGCATTCTTAGAAATGCATACTTTGAGATAAAATACATTTATAAGTGTGAATTTTATGAGAAAATAGATTCAGAAATATGTATCTGAAGACACATTTTAGTGTGGATCTTTTAAAATTGCAAATTAATGTAGAAATGAGACAGAACAGACTTATGAAGGAACATATGTGAAATTGACACAGACCAGAAATAATAGAGTGATCCATCCATAGCGTCTGCACAGCTTCACCATTTCATCTAGATAGTCCTACCTTGGGTTCTGCTTCTTGGTAATGCTAGAGCTGTCACCCATTCTGTTACTTCTACCACTTCAGGTATCTTGTGTGTTATTTCACTGTATCTGTGTATTTAGCTCAACCTGGTTTTGTTGTCTGATTTTTGAATCTTTCTCCTCCCCACTCTCTTTCTCCTTGTCTCTCTCAGAGGTGGCCATGTTGCCACCACCCGTGTGACCCACCCTAGTTAAGGCTGTGTTACCCAGTTTTGCGTTAATGTGCCAGAATTGAACCAAGGAATTGGTTTATGCAGATCCACCATCAATTATTATCTCTTGTGATAGAAATGGGACAGCAGAAAACTAAGGGCATTACATGGTGTCCGAGAGGACATATGTCATTAACCATGTGAAAGCAGAAAAATTAGAATTCAAGGTACTAGCAAATTTACCAGTTAACTGGAATATGTGAAGAAGTATATTTTCCTTCCTTCCCACATGTAGGCTTTGTTCCACATTTAATTACCACTGGGGTTGGAAAAATAGTAAAACTAAATGTCTTAATAATAATCACCATCTTCAAGAGCAATATTGCTCACTGATATCACACAAATTCAGTCCCGCCACATGGCTGAGAGGCACGGACTTCCTGCACATATAATCGGGTCATTATCACCATGGTTCTGAGTCTTAACTGAGTGAAAACGGTCGGCATTTTTCTCATTAATGCCAAGCGTTAAGAGCTTATTTCTGGGAACTGAAAACACGGCTGCCCAGGACAACCTGCACTGTGATAATCTTTAGAAACAACCCACTTGAGACTAGCCTGCCTGTCTCACATCAGGCTATTTTATGCATCTTTTGTTATTGGCACTTCGGGGGTACTAGACAGGAGGTTGGATATTAAACAAGTTTGTTCTTGATTGTTTGGCAGCAAAAGTGAGGGTTTGCATTTTTTTTTAACCCCTGTATTACTCCTCTCTGTTCCTTCTCCAGTTCTACTATCAGGAATCCCTGGGTTGGGGTTGGCCGGGAAAGTGCCCTGGCCCTTCCACAATCTCAGGCCTACCCTAGCCAAATTTCTGGTTTATTAAATTTGAGCCTCAGTACTACAATTAGGTGTGAAGCTAGGGTGTCCAGGTGTCCTACTCTACCAAGGACTATCCTCTATTTGAAGGTTTGTCAGACGACTATCCCCTATTTGAAGGCATCCTTTATTTGAAGGGTTGTGTAGTCTACATCCGGTTTAAAGAGGAAAAGCCCTAAGAAGGAAGAGCAGGGAAGGGCCTTGAAGTTGCCCATCAATGGTTAGCCCCTGGACAGCAGGCTGAGCTGACACAAAGGTCACCTGGTCAAAGTCGTCCTCGCTATGGTGACATGCATTGAATTTCCATTTAAATTATAGTAATTATTTCTAAATTTACATCTATATATATCAATTGGCATATGCAATTTTTGTGCCACCCTCTTTTGTCCTCTTATGGCAATGCATGTCCTCTTTTTTTCTCAGTCTGTAACTGGCTACCCTACTTGGAACAACCTCTCCTCCCAGAACCTGGGAGGGGCAGTCTCTCCCTCAGTCGAGGCTTGCACCATTTGTAAGCCACCAAGCCAAACATTGCCAGTCAGCTGCGTACAGAGGACAAGAAAGTGTGCAATTTACAATGCACGTGCCATGCAGGACTAATTATGGGACCTACATGAACTCTGCATTTGGTTATCAATGGGCTTTAGCATACTTAGCTCTGTGTTGGATTGTGTAGCTTTGGCAGTGTTTCTCAACCTTGGGTCCCCAGATGTTTTTGGCCTACAACTCCCAGCATGCCCCAGCCAGCATAGCTGGCTGGGGCATGCTGGGAGTTGTAGGCCAAAAACATCTGGGGACCCAAGGTTGAGAAACACTGAGCTATGGTATGAAATGGGAAGCATCTCTAAGCACATGTGTCTTCTTCAGCTGAGGAATGTGACCCCAAGTGATGCCCTGCAGGTGTAATTGAGACACCACAGGCAGAGCTTTGTAGATGGAATTTCCATATAACCTCACATTGCCTCAAATACAGCAGAGTCAGATCATGGATTCAGCTGCCAGTTCTAAAGTGTATAATTAGCAGGGCTTTTTTTCTGGTGGAACTCACCGGAACTGAGTTCCAGCACCTTTTCTTCTATTAATTGCATTACAATTTAATCGCCATCTACTCCCGAGGAAATGTAATCCAAGAGTTCCGGTACCTTTTTCTCCAGAAAAAAAGCACTGATAATTAGTAACAGAGGTGTGCATTGTCCAGAAGATTTGACTTGGTCTCCAATGCAGCACTTTGGAAAATGTCCCAATTCTGCTTTGACCAATTTTGGGGCTGTCCATTTTGGGGCTGTCCAGGTACTGAACCCAAGTTGAGGTTAAAAAATCCAAGGCTTTGGGCCTCTCATTTAGTATTACGGAAAATAAAAATATAGCTATAACTTCCTTTTAAATCTTTGACAGAATTGGATTATATGTGCAAACATAGTAGCTCTTTTGGTGGGGAGGGGACGCTATGTCTGGCAAATTTTGAAAAATAGGTGCATCAGTTTGTGCGTGCTGCACTTTTATATTTTGTTTTTGTTTCTAAGGAAAGTGTCAATTACTTTTTTATTATTATTTCTTGGCAGAATTGGGTGACATTTGCAGGGAAAGTTGCCACTTCTGGGGAGATTAAGTCTACCAAGTTTTAGATGTATACATGCAGGAATTTTTTTTTGCAAAAGAGCAGCCATTACATTTTGAGGATATCCATAAAAGGACACACTTATCCCACTATGTTCCTTTTGGAATGTACTTCTGAAAATGACAGACAGCTTAGAGGTGGCCCTAAGTAAGAAAACAGCAAAGTTTCAGAAGATAGGTGCAGCAGTTTTTGTGGAAGGGGAGTCCTCAAAGTTGACGGGGAAGTGATTCACTTCCCCTTCCTTCCCCCTGTGGTTTTTTTGGGACAATTTGTATGAAAATGGCACACATCACAGAAGTGTCTCCAGGCAGGAAAGCTGCAAAGTTTCAGAAGAATGCACATCCCTAAGTAACCACATATGGGGAAATCAAATAAAACATAGTTCCAGAAATGAAATACGTGGAAGCATCACAGATTGTGTCCTTCCATCTTCCTGAGCCCAATTTCTTTTTATTTCATTTCTTTCTCCTTAATATAGGACCTAATAAGTCAATGGCAATCAACACCTATATTCAATTGTCTTGAATGGCCTATCTAAATGAAAGATGAACATGAATATGCAAAAGCAGCGCATATAATGATTATGCTAATGACCACCCTTCCCTTATTTGGTTACCTCAGAAGTTACAGGCTGTAATGAAAATGAATGGGAAGTATAAATATGATCACATAAATCCTCATTATAAAACAGCATTATGTGTTCATGAGGCATTAAAGGCAAATGACTTGTATGAAAAATGGGGTGGGGGAGCGGGTGACATAAGAACTTCCCTGCTGGATCAGACCAAAGTTCCAGCTAGTCCAACATACTTCTTCCAAAAGTGGCCAGACAAATACCTCTGGGAAGCTGAAAAGCAGGGCAAAGACATGGTAGTCACCCTTGTTCCCAGAGGCATCTGGCTGGCCATTCTGTGTTGAAACAGAATGCTGGGTTAGATGGATCTTTAGCTTGATCCAGTAAGGCAGGATATATGTGTTGCAATGAGAGCTACATGTGAATTGGAAAAGGCCTTCCCCCCCCCCCCTCAAAGCAGAGAACCATAAATTAAATTCAAATGCACTGCAGTTTTCCACTTACTTAAATTCCATTTTCATGCTTGATTTTCAATTGTTATTTACATCAGGCAGCAGTAGTGCATCAACAAATAATGCTGTGACACCTTAAAGTTCAACAGATTTATTGTGCTATAGGCTATGCAAGAAAAATCAGACATTGGCTGCATTTGGACACAGCACTAAGCTGTGGTTTAGTGCAGGGGTTGGCAACTTGTGGCCCTACAGATGTCTTGGCCTACAGCTCCCATCAGCACAGCCAATGGTGAGTCATGATGGGAGTTGAGGCCAAACATCTGCATGACCACAAGTTGCCCACCCCTGGGTTAGTGCTATGAGAATGAGCCTCGAGCTATGTACTCGTACTCTTCCCTCTCCTCTCATCCTCTGGCATGGCCATGAGCATTTGCTTCTGTTTTCAACTAACCGTGGTCTGTTGGTATGATCAAACCAGGGCATACTGTGGTTAGTTTTAACTATGTTTTCTGATCCTGGCTTGCTTGGATAATAAACCAGAGTTTAAACTAATCATAGTTCCCGTTTTGGACATGATGACATATAGAAGTTGAAAATGGAAGTGAATGCTTTCAATATCCTCACAGCCACACTGGAGTAGTAGCAGGGGCGGGAAGGGGGAGGGGAAGAGAGAGCAGACTAGTACATGTAATATTAAACTATGGTTTAGCATTATGTCCTAAACTGAGACTTTACTCATAGTTATTGCAGCAAAATCCTTCTGCTGAAGTGACTGTGCATTAATTATTGTGTAGTGCAGTGGTTTTCAAACCTAAATTATTGATTTGATTTGTTGATTTGTCTAATGCAGTGGTTTTCAAACCTACATTCAGGGAAACCAGGGTTTCCCCAGAATCTTATCTGGAGTTATTCAACTGCAAATGACCAAAAAAAGAAAAAAAGAAAAAGAAAAGAGACTAAGAAAAAACTTACATGAAAGATGCGTTTCCCACCACAACCACTTTCTCCCTGCTCTGCTCTGCTGCAGAGGAAGAATGGTGTGCTATTCTAGAGCACACTGTTAGTTAACATGGACCCTCCACTGCCCTGTTTGAAGTGTGCACTGTAGAACCTGCCCCAGAATTCTCTACAGCATGCAGGGGTTCCATGGCAAATGTCTGGGTGTTCCTCAGCATGCAAGTTGTTGTGGTTCCCTGAAGACAGCATGTTTTGAAATCACTGATCTAATGCAAGCACTTGTTTGTAGTGTAAATGTTGCAATCTTCCCTTAGAAATGGTTATATTCTTTGCATTTAGAAAGTTCCAGTAGAGTCAAAGGAAACAGCTGCAGGTGTGGTGGGAGAGGGGGGAATACACTAACTTTCCTTGCTGGGCCTGTAAACAATGAAATTGCTTTATGTTTTTTAGGGGGGACTTTTCATGTTGACAAAAATCTGTCTGGCTCTGGCTTAGATGGGAAACAAGTAGGGCCCAACTCAGTTGGGATGCCCACAGCCCTCTGAACTTGGAGGATTTCAGGAATCCTATGCAGGACTCACATAAAGGAGCTCCGCCAATCTGTCCCGATCCAGAAATGAGCGCTTCCGCTCGTTCCAAAGTTTCCTCTGGGAAGTGTTAAATCTCTGTTGCACAAGTGGTGGGTCGTACCTACGCAGTGGAATTGGTGGGACCCACCACTTGCACAAGAGAATCTGCGGGGCATAAGAGAATCAGTGGGGGCGTAAGTGGCCTGTTGGATTCTGCCCCTTATCGGTAATCAGAAATTCCAAAAGTGTTGCTGTCATAAAATACAACTGCACTGAATGCCATGGAACAGTTTATGCCAGCTGAAGCGGATGGCACAAGCATCTAGTGGCAGCCATAACTGATAAGGGAGGGCAAAAATGGAGGTGGAGTCAGTTGCTATTGGTCGAATTCTCAGGTCACCACCTCTCACACTGATTCATATCATTGCCTATAGAGATACTTACATATTTTTACAGCTTTTTTGATTGCTTTAAACTAAGGGTTTGGTCTGTTCTTAAAGGATAGTAATTATAAGGGGATCCAAAGATCTTTCCACATGCACCCTTTCCACAGCAGCCCCTTGTACCACTGAGAAACAATCACCTCTGAAGGTTGAGGGATCCACTGAAGTAGCAGTCAATCCAGCTTCGGGCGTTGCTACCGGAAATGAAAATTGTGAAATTCTCCACATGTGCTCAGAGGTGCCTTTGGAACGTGTACGGGGCTTGCTGGATCCTGGTCACAATAACCTTTTAAGACTATTCAGCAGAATAACCACCCCCTTTTCATTGCCCATGAATAAGGTGGAAAATTTGGAGTGCAATTGTGGATCCAGTTTAAATATTGCTTAATATTAATGTTGCTGAAGGAAGCCTTTGGTTTAACCCCTACTCCTTCCAATCCTTTTTTAGTTCATTGCTTCCTTCATCCACCAGTGCGAACTAATAATATAGTTTCAAGCAGCATTAACTGAGCTGAAATTTCTCAGAAGAGAATTTTCTAAGGAATTTTCTGAGAATTGTCTATTTCATCTCCACTCAAGCAGTTGGAGAATTCCACCTTCCCCGCCCCATGAATATTCAGTGAAACACTATCCTGCAAACTCATTGCCTGCATACGGGGTGAAAGAAATGGGGGGGTGTTTGCTCAGACCTATTCCCAAGATGTTGCTAATTTTAGTTCATCTTTATAAAATATGGCAGTGTGATCTGACAAGCAAGACCATGTTATCTATGAAAGACTACTAAAAAGTAAGCATTTGTACAGGTAAAATGTCATGCCACTTGTATCTGTGAAAATAAACTCTGCTGCTAGACTGTACCGGGTGTTTTGTAAAGGAAACTTAGCCTGTTCTGTATAATACAGCAAATGGTTTTCCATTCCCTTACTCACTAGGTAACAGAAACCCGGACTGGTCCTCTTGGCTGCAGTAACTATGACAACCTAGATTCTGTCAGTTCTGTTCTGGTACAGAGTCCGGAAAATAAGATTCAGTTGCAAGGTACGTGGGAGGAATTTTGTTAATTTCTTACAGGAAGATGTTTATAGGCCTATTTGTTTTTTTCCTTAAACATCTGCCTCAGCAGTACACATCAAAGATCAGTGCAAATGTTATATTTCCCAAATCTTAAACAAGCAAGTAGAGAAATTTCACAGTTTAGAGTTGGTATTAAGGTCCTCATGAGGATTAGCATCTCCATGGTTTGTTTCCTAACCCCTGGCCCTATCATTTAAAACAGTTCACCATGCAAGTTGGGCCCACTGCATAAGAAATCCTGCTCACATAGTGAGCTGTTCTAAGCCAGAGGTGCAGAACCCCAGGGCCTCCTGGGGTCCCAGTTTCACCCTCTGGTTCTTCCAAGATGACCACGCCCCCTTTCCCCAGTTCCACCCCCTTTCCCCAAGCATTGGTTGATTGGTGGTTTCCTGGCATTTGTGCAGGTTTTCCCTCATTCCAAATGGTTGAAATGCCTCTCCAAAGGCTTAGTTACTGCCAGGAAGAGTTTTAAACTAAACTATGCTGGATTATTTGGCCCTCCCTCCTTTGCTTTCGGATCCGCTGACCACTGGAATGTGGCTACCGAGACCTTCTTCAAAATGGATTTCAGCCTTCAGGCTGAAACAGGTTCAACACTCCTGGTTTAAGCTTAGAAATATTACACACCTTCGACTATGTTTGACCTACCTTTTCCTTTACCAATTTTATCCACATCCTTATTTCAACCTTAAAGGCTGCAATTCTACGCACTGCTACCAGGAAGTAAATCCCACTGAACTATGAGACACTTTCTGAGGAATAATGTTTAGATCAGAATATAAGACTTTGGGTACAATCCAAATCACACTTACCTAGGGGTTAGCCCAATTTGACCCAATGGGATTTACTTCTGAGTAAATATGACGCTGTTTAAGTTTTATGCAGTCTTTACATGTCTACATGTCTACTCAGAAGAACTCCCAGATTACTGCAGCCTAAGAAAGAAATATTTATTTTATCTGATGGATTTCACTTGTACTCACCCTTTCTCAAAAGTGTTCAGAGCACATCACATTTTATTTTGATTGGCTACATTTTCATCTCATCTTTCCTCCAAGAAGCTCAGAGCAGTGTACGATGTCCTCCAATCTGTTTTGTATTCACAACAACCCTGTAAAGTGGGTTAGGCTGAGCTGAAATACGAGCTGCTGCTGCTGCTGCTGTGCTCCCGCTCACTCTGTTGTGCAAGCAGGACCCACCACTCACATAACAGAAAGCCAGCAGTTCAAAAAGCAACCCCAGAAACAATTGGAAATGCTTATTTCTGGATTGGGACAGGTCAGCAGGCCTGTGGCTCATGCTGCCTCAGCTTGTCTGAGCGTAGAAAGCTAAGCAGGGTCAGGCCCGGTTATTACTTGGATGGGAGACCCCTCCTCCAGTTTCCTGCATTGAGCAGGGGCTTGGACTCGATGGCCTTGTAGGCCCCTTCCAACTCTATGATCTATGAATCTATGAATCAGTGGAGCTTCCTTCTGCAAGCTCCGTTGACCTGCCTATTCCAGAAACAAGCATTTCCACTCATTTTTGGTTACTGTTAAAACTGCTAGCTCCCCGTCGCACTAGTGGTGGATTCCGCTGGCATGCAGGCAGCCTTGTATACTGTCCCAGGTCCCCCAGTCTCAAATTCACCACATTACCTACTAGAGCAGCACTATGCAGTTGCCCCCACTCTCCTCTGCAGCCTGTGATCACTCAGTGTCAGCAGATTATTGGAAATGTAACTTGAAAGCTGACCCAAAGAAAATGACAGATTTCTTTTCTTTTTAACAATCTGCCTTTTCCATGGAAAGATGATGATTGAAAAACCAAACAAAAATGTACAGAGTAATCTGAAGACTCTGTCCACTTTACTAATACAAAGCATATTTAATTGAGGAGGGTCTTTATCAAACCTCATTTTTTGTGATGACCCACTGTAACTGGTGAAACGTCCTTGAAAAACAAGCCGCTGCTCGACATGAGTCAAAAAGGTCAAAATCTCCTTCATTACAACATCACATATAAATGTCCCATCAGCAGCCATTGTTGTTATTCTGAAGTCTTCATGTATATTGAATAGGCTAATGGGCATGGTGCTGCCATTCACTGGCAGGCTGTCAGCTTTTCCCACTGGGCACTGCTGCATTGGAAGGACTCGACTTCTTTACCAGGAGGAATTGTGAAGTGGCAGCAGTAGAGAGGCATGGGAGGAATTGCTAGTTCAGCATCATGCAGAGGTGTCACTCCTGGGTAGATATTAGCACCTACCATGGGCCAGGAGCCATGGGCCAGGCCCAGTATTACCCATTAAGCAGCTGTTCACCTTCATAGTGCTAGAATAGCCTCTGCTGTCTCCCGATGTCCTCCAGTAAAGGTGTTGGGTCACACACTCCCCCATGTGGTGGTGGTACTCACTGGCAGAAGCTTGTGGACTACCAACAAACCACTGCATGAGCAACCACTGCTAATCGATGTAGGCAGAAAAATATTCCCATTTATTTCAAATTAGGGACACTTGTTCTTGCGTTTTGTCATGTAGGGGACTACCATCAAGCTAAAATGCCCATAAGAGGGGTGCAGAACCCCAGGCCTGGGGGTCAAATCTGGCCTGTCTGGGGTCCCAGTCCACACCTCTGGTCTTCTGCAGATTGCCATGCCCCCTATTTCCTGAACCCATCCCCTTTCTCCTGACCACTGATTGGTGGTTTCCCAGCTCTTGTGCATTCCCCATTCTAAAAGGATGAAATGCCTCTCCAAAGTCTTAGTTACTGGCAGTGAGAACTTTAAGCTAAAATATGCTGGGTTGTGTGTTTTTTGTTTTTGTATTTTGGCCCCGCCTCCTTTGCCTCTGGCCCTGCCCTGTTTTGCCTTCAGCATCACCTACCACTGGGATGCAGCCCCCAAGAGTTTCTCCAAAATTGAATTTGGCCCTCAGGCTGAAAGAGGTTTAACACCCCTGCTATATAATCATGGTGCGGGTGGAGAAACCAAGCACATTAAAATAGCAAATGGAAATGTAAGACATAGATTCTGTTTGCTTGCCTCCTGTTTTTAACACATGCTTGCTTGCCTGGTGCTTAGAGATCTGAAGACCATCTTTAAAACCATGAGAACCTGTGCTGATCTTATTTGCATTGTTTAGCCTCCCTCAGCATTTTTACTGACGCTTTGCACGCAGTAGAGTTGCCCCAGATTCAAGGAAGATTTGGAGGTCAGGTTTACTTGCTCATCTGAGGAGTTTTGAGGGAGGTTAAAGAATTTCAGCAAGACTAGCAAAACTATTCCTCAGGTTGCCAGTGAATTCCAGCGAAAGCCTGATTTGAGGTAACTAAATTGGGAGTTTCCTTCTCACAGAATGGAGTGATGAGTTTTTAAGGAAGTCTAACCATCTGGCACAATAAAGGCACAATCCTATGCATGTTTAGAGAAAAGGCCTACAGCTCCCAGCATGCCCAGCCAGCATGGCTGGCTGGGGCATGCTGGGAGTTGTAGGCCTTTTCTCTGTCTAAACATGTATAGGGTTATGCCCTAAGACTAGCAAAATTTCTCAAGGAAGGGCAGGGGGCACACATATTTGTGGGTCATAGACAAGACATTCCACGTTTGTCTTCATTGATGTTAGACATCTTTACTGAGTACACAACATTCAGTAAAGATACACAACATAATGCAAAACAGACCTAAGAATTGCATGAGGGCAGTCCATTTTCAGACAGTTTTGGCCATGTTCAAGTCTGCTTGGACTCTTTCCGTAAAACATTTGATAGCTAGTGCTTTCTCCCATGCCTCCAAATGGAGACAATCTGGGTGTTGAAGTCTTTGCATGTTAAGAATGTGGACTGCCTGAAAATAATATTTTTTTCTCCCAGCTCTTGGGGCAGGCAGTGAGAATTACCTTCCCACTGAATTGATGGATAAACTCAACATTCTCTCTCCACTTCTCACATAATAGGACAGTGGATATCACATTTTATGCCTGATATTTTTGGGCATATAACAGTTTGATAGATGATCCTGTCATTTTCATTGGGGCTCATATCTGCACTGTGTTTATGGAAATTATTTGCTGTTCGGAAGCTGCTCTCCCTGCGCTCGACATAATATTTGTCAGTAAAATGGTTAGGAAATTGGTTATTACATCAATCACAGACCTGTTTTGATACATGCCGTTGGATTCCTAAAGTCAAAATCATAGCACATGGAGCTGCCTTTTTAAGAACCATTCATAGTCAATGCCGCCTTGATGGATAAAGGGCTCCTACAGCCTCATGTTTTCTTTTAATTTTTTTCCAAATTACCTTTAAACATATATGTACATTTCCAATGAAGCTTATGTATGTTGACAAGAAAAAGAGAAGTACAAAGGAAATGGGTTTCAGACATGTTTGTCATCAGCTGTTGCCATGTGGCTTACAACCTTTTAAAATATTTTCATTACAGCTGCATGAATTATTTACTTTTATCAAGGCATCATTTCCCATGTCCTATTTACTCATTTCTTTTGTCCTCTGCTATCCTTGGACTAACAGGTGTGCCAGGTTTTTGAAGCACCACAAAAACCTGCAACACCTGTAAATAGAGACAACAGTGGGATGCATGTACAAACATGGGCAATGATGCATGTTGCCTTCAAATCACTGGGGGAGAAGAAGTAGATTACCTTTCTCCAGTCTAAGGAAAACCTGGACAGTATTGCCTGGGAGCAAGGTATAGAGTGCTTCTCTTGTGCAAGCCTGGATGGAATCAACGGAGATGGTGCTGGATTGGTTCCATAACAATCACTACGTCATGGGTAAGGTTTCCCACCAATAAGGGATCAGGTTCTGGTACTTTTAATTCCTGCTGAATAGTAACATATATCTGTCATTGACTAATTAAGGGTGCCATCCTATGGCCCCCTCTGACCTTGCCTGGGGGGGGGGCATAGGATTATTTGGAGTCCCAGCTCCAAGGTTCTTCAGAAGGAACTGGCCCGGCTGCCTCCCTGAGCTCACAAATCAGCCTCGGAGAAGAGGAAAAGGGGCATGCCGGGGGGGGGGGAGGGGAGGAGGCTGGGGCCGAGAGCTTACACTGTATCCTCCTTCCCTCCCCACCCCCACCCCCACAAGTGGATTGGTTCCACTTGTTCTGGGCCCATCCCTATGTCATTTGATGAAAAAAATATACCTATTGCAGTCCCTTTCCCCTAATCCATACAAGTGAATGGAGTGGTAGTTTTCATACAGAGGAGTGAACAGTGACTGCAGTAAAGAAAACTGTCAAGAAGGAAACACAATTGCCCTCCTGATGAGTGGGAGGGGTTCATTTTCACCTAGGGCTGAAAAATAGCTATATGGGGTCTGCTGGGTGCACACATTCAGGGGCCCAGGGATCAATCCCCCCCCAATCCATTTTGGGCAGTCCCTTGCCAGCACACTGCCACATTTGCCACTGAATTCTGACAGTGTGGCAGCCAAAATGGTCTGGGGGTTTTTTCTCCCCAAAAGGTCAAACCTGCCCATTTTCCCTGCCACACTGCTGCATCATTGAATTTCAGCAGCAAGCCAAGGCTTGTTTTCTGGGTGAGAAGGGAAAATGGGACCTTTGTTTGTTCGTTTGTTGCCATGCCACTGAATTTCAGTGGCAAATTCATCAGCGGCAGTGGGGGCTGCACAAAAGGCTGGGCGGTTGTTAATGCTGCCCATAGGAACTTCGGAAGCTGCCTTCTACTGAGTCAAACCCTTGGTCCATCTAGCCCAGTATTGTCAACACTGACTGGCAGCAGCTCTCCAGGGTGTCAAGAAGGGGTATTTCCAGCCCTACCTGCAGGTGGCGTGGAGAGCACATAATGCAGGCCACATGCTGAAGCTAAGCTGGTATGAGCCGGGTCAGTGCTTGGATGGGTGACTGCCTGGGCTGCCTGACCACATCTGTTCTCCTGCACTGAGCAGGGGGTTGGACTCGATGGCCTTATAGGCCCCTTCCAACTCTACTGTTCTATGATTCTATGTGATTCTAAGATGCCAAGGACTGAGCCTGGCACCTTCTGCGAATGAAGCATGTGTCCTGCCACTGAGCCACAGCCCCTTTCAAAGCCTATCCCTGCTCTAGACCATCATCCCTACAAGCTGGGGGGGGGGAATGTGGGGACACTTGTGTTTTCAGGAAGATGGGAAGGGAACACCACTTCCATCTGGAACAGAAAAAGAGAAGAGGTAAACCTCACAAGATGCTAGAGGAAATAGTGTGATTTATATACAAAAACACTCTAATTTTCTGCTGTTGGTTCCTAATGCATTTTGAATATAATTAACAACTCTTCATCATTAAATTCAGAAAATTCCACTAATATGTCATAACATTTATGGCTTAATATTATATGCAACCATATACGTTGTATGTTTCCATGGTAGGGATGGATGAATCTCTCCCTTTCATTTTCTGCCTCATTCAGGTTTTTGTGTTTTTTAAAATCCCAAGTTCTTTCCATCTTGATTATGAAGAAATGTGTGGATTTGGGGATGTTATTCGCAAAAAAATGAACCAATCAAAATCCTGATCCATCTGTACCTGCCAAATTTGATAGATACAGCTATTCCTGGCATAGAGAGGACCACGTTGTATCTGCCTGCCAAAGTAGCTGTTATGAGGAGCCTGTACAGAAAAAGAGATGACCATCCTAATTCAGTACCACAAACGTGGCTGAACACATAGGGATTCACATACAGACTTACAAGAACTAAGCACTCAAAGCACTCTGCCTGGATGGGTGAATCTGTCAGTTTTTGCTTTCTCCCACATTTGAATTTTTTAATTTCAAATTCTTTCCATCCCATGTATGAAGTAACAGGCAAATTTTGGTAAGTTCTTTTAAAAAACAACTACAAAGCAAAGAAACTTCTAGCCCATTCCTAGTCCATGGGAACTCAAGACAAACATATTCATTAAACATCTAAGTGCTCTCCCAGGGGACAACAAACTCTTGTTCAGGAGATGAAAGGTGACTATTGCCTCTAATGAAGAGTTGGTATTCTTGAAATGCATTAGGCACAACAACAGAAAATTGGAGTGCTTTGTAAATTGACCATACTATTTCCATTGGCACCTTATATGGTTCATCTAATTCATTTTTCTGGTGACGCCATGACGGTGTTTTCCAGATCAGCATGGTGCCCCTGGAATTTTGCTGTCCTAGACAGCCCTTGTACTGGTTTATTGGGTTCAGCCTGCCCTAGATATGTGAGAAAACACATAGCACCCATGGTTCAAATGGGAACTGCTCACTGACAACATTGTAACTGAACACAACCCCCAACCCCAATCCCCCCTCCCCATTACAATTAAGCTTGGGGGTGGGATGTTCAGTAGTGTCAATTGAGGTTTTTCTGCTAAGCTAAATTGTGTGAGGTGGGGGCAATTCTCCTCCAGGAGGGAAAGAGAGAGAAGTGTATAAAGCCCTAAACAACTTGGGACCAGGATACCTGAAAGAGCCCCTTCTCCTTTACCAACCTTCCCGGTCAATGAGGTCATCGGAGGACATTCCCCTGGTGTCTTCGCATGGACCTATGGCCTGACTGGAGTCCATCTGAAGAAGAGCCTTCAGTGTGGTGGCTCCATTTCTGTGGAACTCCCTGCCTCTGGAGGTCAGCCAGGCACCAAAATTGTGTTGTTTTCAGCACCTCCTGAAAACATCTTTATCTAAGAAGCCTTCCTTGTTTGACCAGACATATTTTTTAAAAAATTGATATTCTGTTTTAATATACGGTTTTATTCTTTTTATCCTTTTTTTAAAAAAAATCTTTTACTGTTCATTGCTCTGGAATCTGTTTAGATGTGAAGCGGTATATAAATGTTCTAAATAAATAAATAAGTGTGATGTGGGGGAAAGTGAGACAGTGAGGGATTGTGAATTAATTTGTAATGGAAGAGGAACTACTGATTTCATTCATTTCATGTATTACATTTCTGTACCACCCAACAGCCAAAGCTCTCTGGGCTGTTTACAAAGATTGGGATGATCTGGGGTGGGATGCAAATTAATTGAATAAGGTGTTAAGGTGATTTGGATGAGATATTCATTGGCTGGATTTGTGTTTTGTGAAATGTGAATAAATCCTACTAATTATTTCTAAATTTGCATATATAGAAACTAATTTGCATATGTACATTTTATGCCAATTTGTGTCCTATGGGCCTGGGGCCTGCATCTTTTAAGCGCCTAGCAATGTCCCCGCCTCACAGCAAGCACACTGTCTATGTGGAAAGGTAGCTCATCAGAGATGTTTCCAGCCTAGTCTCTCTCTGAAATGCTAGCTTTCCATATCTAGGGGCTTGTTGGTGCATCTTAGATAGCATTCAAACACGTGATCCCCCATTTTGAAGTGGTGCCAGGAAGACAGGACCATATGCCTGAATCCTGAGGAACCACAGTTAATCTCTTAGGAAACCCCAGGGAAAATATACTGCAGTACGTGGCGCAAAAAATCATAGGAAGTAATGGGTGAAATTTACTTTCCCTTCCCTCTTAGACCATATTAACCCTAGACATAACTAAACAGAATTAAAGCATCTTAAAAAGTAGGGATGTGCAAATCGACAATATTCCAGTTTGCTGAAGTTCTCCAAATTTCATCTCAAAGCTCGAGTCAGTATCAAATTATGTGGGTTTTCCCCCCCCCTTTTTGCATGAAAATCCGTTTGTGTTTGTTTTCATGCTTATTTTTCCAAATGTACGCATCAATTGTGCACATCTTTGAAATGTACACATTCTTCTCCCATTTATTAAAGCATATTTGGGCACATTTTTCAAAAGCATGCCTTTTTTTTGTGCACATTTTTCAAATGTACGCATGCTGTCAAACACACTTTTCTGTTCCGCAAATAATATTGCAAGCTTGGAAATATATACTTCAACCGCAGATTGCATCTGACTCTGTGTTGGGTCCAGACGGTGTGAACTGGGTAAATCCTGATTGGATTGATTTCTCTCCTGTTCAGTTTGCTTGCTGCCTTTCTGCAGTGGGTTTTCCTGCACTGCTGTTTCCAAAACATTTATTGACTGCTATGATCAGGATTGTAACTGTGTTGCAAGTGTCCACACAGCAAAGAACAGGAACTTGGGCTCAATTGTTCCAGATACCACAAAGCCAATTCTAACCTACCCTTCCTATTTTGGCAATCCGAGGGAAGCACATTAGTGAATCCTCCATCTGATAAATGCCAGTTACATGGATTGATATGAGGAATATCTATAGCATGGGTGCAGAACCTCAGGTGCGGAGCCCAAATCCGGACCTCTGGCATTTCCCAGATGGCCAAACCCCCTTCTGCTGGCCACCCCCCTTTCCCTCAACCACTTATTATTTGGTGGTTTCCCAGCTTTTGTGCAGTTTTCCCCCCCATTCTAAAAGGTTGAAGTGCCTCTCCTAAGGCTTAGTTACTGTGGCAGCAAGAGCTTTAAGCTAAAATATGTTGGTATTTGGGGTATTTGGCCCCACCCCCTTTGCCTTTGGCCTGCCCCCTTTTGCATTTGGCTTCACCCACCACTGGAATGTGAGCCCTGAGAGCTTCTCCAAAATGGAATTCAGCCATCAGGCTGAAAGAGGTTCAATATCCCTGATATATAGATATGTAAATACATCACATAAGGTCTCTAACTTGGGCCCCCTTCACATAGGCATCCCATGGCATGGGAACTGCTTCCCTACAGTGAGATCCAATGCTGCTGGGGAGTATGTGTATGATGAATCAAACAACTGTGTGGATAAGACCAATTGTATGGGTCTTTCCTACATTATCAGCACCCCATGGGATGATGATAATGATGGTGGTGGTGATGATGATGAGAGCAGCCAGTGTGGTGTAGTGTTGGACTGGGACTTGGGAAATCCGGGTTCTCGTCCCCACTCAGCCATGAAGCTCACTGGGTGACTTTGGGCCAGTCACTGGCTCAGTCTAACCTACCTCACAGGGTTGTTTTGAGGATAAAATGGAGAGGAGGAGGACTATGTGAGTTGCTTTGGCTTCCTTGCAAGAGGAAAAAGGCAGGATGTTGTTGTTGTTGTTGTTGTTGTTGTTATTTACACATACTCCTCAACATCACACTGAACCGAGGGGAAGCATCTCCCATGCTGTTCTGTGTGAGAAGGTGATCTTCACGTGACTTGATTAGGTGAATTTAATCTGCAGTGGGAGTGAACTGAATATGAGAAAAAGAGCCTCTGGTTATTGAGGGTCTCTTTGCATGATTTTGTTTCATCCTGGAACAAGTGATGCTGTAAGCTAAAACAGGGTTCTTATGTCAATAGTACAAAGGCAGTCGTGCTCAAACTTCAGGGTTACTCTGTGACCTGAATCTGACTCTCTTCTGCATTGTTGTCAGCAATACAAGGTTAAGGCATCCCAGGATTCTCTGTCTTGCTAGGTAAGGTTTGTTGGTTTTAAAAGCATCCCTTTGAAGAGGAGAAAATAAAAGCATAATGAATGTTAGATATATATGGGCAACAGTGAACAGACCTCAACTATTTTTTACTTACTCATATCTATTTATGATGATGAAGATGATGTTGATGATGATGCTGCTTAGAAACTCAAAGAGCCACTTGCCTGGTTGTGTGTGGCATGTCAGAATCGCATCCAACCAACTAACTCGTAAAGTGCTAGTTCTTTTTCTTCTTCTTTTTCCCTGTCACTATGTCACAAATGATTAAAATTGGCATGTGTAGGCAGTAAGAATATTTTAAAAAATGTGGGCTAATACCTTTTGTGGGCATATTTGAAAGGCTGTTTTATATACATATTTATTACAGATAGGATTCTAACAATTGTTCTGAGGAAACTGTCACAATTAGTAAGATAGATTCTTTCTTTCTTTCTTTTCTTCCTCCTCCATCAAGGTCTTCAGCTTATCCTACCCGAATACTTGCAGGAGCGCTTTGTGCAGGCAGCTCTGAGCTACATTGCTTGCAATTCAGAGGGGGAATTTATCTGCAAGGACAACGATTGTTGGTGTCAGTGTGGCCCCAAATTCCCAGAATGCAACTGTCCATATATGGATATTCAAGCTATGGAAGAAAGCCTGCTTCGCATAAGCGAGACCTGGAATGCTTACAATAGCGAGTTTGAAGACTCAGGTGTGATATTTTAAAATAATTAATGATGTCCTTGAATGTCCAGTTATTTTATAATAATACTTGCATTGGTCAGAGCAGGTGCAGCAATGCACCACCACTGCAAACTCCCATTCATGTCAATGAAGTCTGCTCAGGAGTTGTGCAATAGATTGCACACATTGATGGTTATGTATAGTGATGCAGCAAACTGGTCATGTGTATGTATGTGTTTGACATGTTGGGCCAGTTCACATGATTGCCACAGCCCACCATGCATTATTTAAGCCACAGTGGGTTGCGGCATGTGCCAGCAGCCATTTTTAATGTTCGAGCCATGGCGGGTGGGCTTATCATGCCATCCAAACCCAGTGAGGGGATTGCAAAAATTCATGGAGGAGAAGGCCATCGGTGGCTACTAGTCCTGGTTGGCTATATACTTCCTCCAGTATCAGAGGCAGTATGCCTAACTAATCCAGTTGCTAGGGAACATGGGCGGGAAGGTGCTGTTGCATTCATTTCCTGCTTGTGGGATACCGTGGGCAGCTGGTTGGCCACTGTGTGAACAGAATTCTGGACTAGATGGACCCTTGGTCTGATCCAGCATGGCTCTTCCAATGAGGTTGGGTTGTTGGCATGGTTAACAAACCACACACAACCCATGGGCTGTTTTAGTGTTGTGGGTGGTTTGTTAATCGCAACAACAACCCACCCGGGTCATGCGAACCAGGTCAATATCTTACATGTCACTTCATCCTGGATCCATTTTGGGTGTACGCCGGACTATCCAGAATATGGTCTGCTGTGATTTGAAATTGCCTTAGTCCATGCTGCTGCATTTTCTGGAACCTTCCTCTGCTCCTAGAAACTGCTGTGTGTGTTTTCTGTAACATTGCAAGAGGGTGGGAACTTTGGGAAATGCAGTTCGTTAACTGGATTTCTTGAACCATGTGGAATACAGACGTTTCAAGTAAAGCTTCCATACTTCTGTTCAGCATTTTTTTTTTTTTTTTTTTACCAGTAGCCTGGCCTGGCCATGTGGTGGGGACAGTAAGAAGAACTAAGCAGACATGTGGAATACAGAGATACAGAAAGAGAGATGGGAAGATATGCAGAAGGTGTGGGGAGAAGAGAAATAAGGGGGACTGCTTGGTTGGAAATGTGAGAGCTGAGGATTGGATCGGGAATTCGGGATGGTAGGAAGTGCAGAGTTGTAGATGGGGAAATATGTAACCCAAAAGTGGGAGACAAAAGTGAGAGACAGTAGCATAATATTTTGTGTATTGTTGGGGTACCTTTGGTATGAGTGTTTAACCCTATAGAAAACTCTATACTTAGGGCTAGTGTACACTGCACATAATTAGGGAGGCTCTACATTTGGTGCTGGATGTGGGAACAAGCCTCAAGTTCACAAGCTTCCTCTGTGTGGACAATTTCACATTGGACTTAGGGCCTCTTGTCCGCAATCTACAATACACTTGGCTAATTTTCCTCATTTAATTGACCAGTACCCCATTGAAAATCTATAATATTTAGGAAGTGGGATTCTTTCCTGTTCTATTGGGCAGTATCCAATGGGGTGTTTACACCCCCGCAATTCTTTTCTGCCCTGCCAATTCCATTGACTGCATTGTGCAAGTGGGACCCACTACTTATGCAAGGGAGATTTAGCATTCCATATAGGAGAAGCCCCCAAATGAGCAGAAACACTTGCTTCTGGGAGGAGGCAGCTTGACAGAGCTCCCTGATGCAAGCTCTACTGGCCTGCCTCCTTCCAGAACCAAGCATTTCTGCTCATTTTGGGTTGCCCCAGAAGTGCTAAAGCACCATTGCACACATGGTGGGGGCTGCTTGCACAATGCAGTCAGCGGGGCAGAAGAGAATCAGCGGGGGTGGAAGTGCCCCATTGGGTTCTGCCCATTATATTTCATATTAAGATATATATATATATATAGAGAGAGAGAGAGAGAGAGAGAGAGAGAGAGAGAGAGAGCGCTAAGAAGATTGGCTATATAGTTCCTGAGGAAGACTATCCTTACTCAAAATGCCAGTACACCAGGGTTCCATTGACTTATATGTTGTATATGATGTATGGCTGGTATGATTGATATATATGTGCATTGGTATCATTGACATCTTCTGTAATTTGGTGCATACAATTGGATGTGGCAGCAGCAGCCTCAAGTTCACAAGCCTCCTCTGTGTGGACAATTCCACAATGAGCTTGGGGCTTCTTGTGCAGCTACAAGACCCATAGGCCAGCATCGACAACCGGAACTCCCCCGCTCCGTTCTGTATACTTTTATATTGAGAAAACCCATTCCTTCTCTTACACTGTGAAACAGTAATGCAAGCATAATTCTCCCCCCCCCCCCATACATTGTCCTTTTGAAGGATACTGTGATAGTAGTGATTCAAGAACAAGGATGAAGCCAAATGGTGGTGGTGGGGAGAACTTAGCAATTTCTCTCTGAAGACAGTTATGTTTTTCACTGGCATTTCTTTTGCTTCTGCCTTGATTTGTGGGTTTCTGCTGCTCACAAAGGAATGCAGAAAGTGTGGTGCTCCAGGGAAGCCAAGAAAGCCTGTAGCAGATGGAAAAGCAAGAGTAGGGAGGCAGAAACATATTTTGGCCTAGGCTTGGTTAAATTTAGAAAATGTGATGAACATTTGGCTTAAAGTGAGATTTTAAACAAATCATAGACAACAAAAGAATTTTGATGAGGCTTGTGAAGTTTCTTGCATGATCTTGTACATCCCAGGGTTGTCAGCTGCCATGAGATGTTAGGTGTGGGACCAGGTTGGAAGAACCAATTCCTACACCAAAAAAGCAAGAATGTGGCGGCAACTACACAGGTGTAGAAGGTGGGATGTGACAGAGGGATGGAAGGCAAATGTTTGTATTGAGCAATGGGAGGGCAGCTTCCATATGGGATCTGAGACTCTAAAACAGAACCTCAGGCATGTTGGCCTAATTTGGCCCCTCTCTGGTGTTTATTTATTTATTTGTTATATTTATATCCCACCGTTTTTCCTGCAAGGAACCAAAGGCATCTTACATAATCCTCCTCTCCATTTTTATCCTCAAAACAACCCTGTGAGGTAGGTTAGGCTGAGAGTCAGTGACTGGCTCAAAGTCAGCCAGTGAGCTCCATGGCCGAGTGGGAATAGAACCTGGATCGCTGGAGTCCCACTCCAACACTCTAACCACTGTGCCACACTGGCTCTCAAAGGTTCCCATTTCCCCTGAGGACTGATTGTTTTGGTGGTTCCTTGGCTTTCATGCAGTTCCCGTCCCCCACCCCACCCCACCCCACTTCTAAATGATTGAAATGCCTCTCCGAAGGCTTATACTGGAAGTAAGAGCATTGAACTAAAATACGTTTGTATTTTTGGACCCACCACTTTGGCCTTCATGGGCCCTGAGAGCTTCAACCCTGCTACAAGCCATAGGAACATAGGAAGCTGCCTTACACTGAGTCAGACCATTGGTCTAATATAGTCTCTGAAATGGAATTTGGCCCTCAGACTGAAAGAGGTTCAGCACCCCTGCTCTATTGCGAAGGGCTGAAAGCTTGGCAAAAATATGTCATGGGAGCACTTTGCTAACGTTCACCATATTGAGTTGAAAGGAGGGGATGGCATTTATCCAGGGCCATTGAGGGTTTCAGAGAAGGGAGGGACTCTTGTCCCAGGACATGAGGGACTGTGGAATGAATACTCAAGGGCTTCTGGGGCCTTGTTCTCATGCATAAGTAGGTGAGAGAGGGATGCATACCAGACTGGAAGTGACTCATGAGACCAGTTTGGCAGGTGCCCCTCTTTTCCCCGTGCAAAGTGAGATTTATCCCAGAGGCCCCTGGCCTCAGAGCATGGATGGGCAGACATCAAGCTTGTAGGAACTACTTTTTCCCCCCACTAGAAGAACCTTGACATCTACCAACCAGAGATGGATGCAAAATAGTGGCTCAGGCAGGCAAACGTACACTAGGAGTTAAGGAACAGCGTTCCCCTCCGCATATGCTCAATGCAGGAATTTGTGTGCAGGAATCAGAATACTGAAGCCATGCTCACAACCCTTCCAACAAAAATCTACTCCTGCCACCCCCCTCAAGCAACCAGTTTTTTTCAGTAACCAGATGTAGGAGGTGTTATTATTAGACAACTGGAAGTCAGAAACCCTTGATGATCTATTGCAAATCACCCAGGGATTGACCAGTAGATCTCAATCTATCTACCATAGGGTGTGCTGCTCCCTCCAGTGGCCTTCCCCCTCCCACTTTGTACTGGAACTGGACAGTCTTGTCCATGACACTTCTTTTACCTGTATGAAAAGGGATGTCCATTGTAACTTGAGATCTGTTTCCTATGAGGATGTAGTAAGTAATGAGGACTGAGTTGTAAAGACTTCACAAGATGATCATATGAAACAAGGAAAGATCCAGATAAGCAGGATTTGACTGCCAGAAGTCATCATTGTTAGTCCACACCAATCCCCCGCTGAATGAAGGTCTTTCCACCTGCAATCTCCATTTTGCCCTTTCCAGACTCACATCATGAGGGGAGCAACCTTTAAATACCATGCTAGCTTAACTGCACTAGGCTATGATGACCTTTCTGGTTCTGTGATATACCTCTAAGGGAAGCTTGTCATGCTCTCACTCCCCAAGCCTGTTTTCCAATGCTCACCAAGGATGCATAAAGGACTTGACAGGGGGATGAAAGAGAGATTTGTGCCCTTGGATATACATCCAGACATGTTACTCTTCATTGAGTACTTGTCTATTACTCCCACATTACACTGAGTTGCTGCGGGTTTTGTGATCCTTCTTTTATTTGTTTTTTGCTGAAGTATGAAGAAGGCCGTACAGCTTTTCTTATAGAGAAAAAAAAGGAAGGAAAAGCAGGGGTGGTGTTCTCCAGCTATCACCGCTTCCATTTTACTCCTGTAGTTCCAAAATTAGGGAAACAGTCTAACTACTCTTTTTATTTTTTTTTGGTATTGTCTTCTGCAATAAACCTGATATGAAGTCCCATGTTGATTTCTTCTCCTGCTTGAACCACTGTACTGCCTTGGCTCAGAGTAGATGCTCTTTCTCAGACGACAGCTACCCTTTTATGAATGACGAAAAAGGACAGTCGGGAACTGGCTCTTGAAGCTCAGGGCCAGTTCTTGTGACCAAATAGTGCAGGGAGGAGGATTTATGCAGACTTTGCATGTGGTGAAGTGGTCACGGCATTGCTTCACTACACCCCCAGCCAGTAACCTGGTTGGGCGAATATAAACTCAGCCTAAGTGTAGCAGCCTTTTTATTTATTTTTTTGTATGCTGGAAAGCCCCAGCTCCTATTTGTGTATCCTAAAAAAAAAAAAGGCCGCCTCTGTGTGGAGAATGTTCATGCAATGATTAGGATTTGGGCAATTGCGTGAATAGTCCCCACATGGAAGCAGCTGTTTCCACAAATGGCACATCCATTTGAGTGCTACTGGGCCACCATGAGCCCTACACTGCCCGCATGCCCCTGAGATGCTTGCATGCACACACAGCGTTGTCTGAAATTGGGCCTACTAAGAGGCGACATCTGAATTTTTCTGAGAGTAAGGCAGATGATGAAGCAATCGCTTGACTGTTCCGTTGCATGTATAAATCTGGAAAGATCCATCCAACCGTCATTCTTAACATGGTGATTTTGTGGTCTGAATTCGGCTTTAGTGAAGGGGCAGGGAACCTTTTGTTGTTATTGTTGAGGGCCACATTCCCCCAGTTGGGGGCCACAAGCTGGTAGTGGGCAGAGCCAAAGGCAGCAGTGGGTGGGGACAGAGCCAAAAATGGGTGGGGCCACCCTTTCTCCCTCTTTCTCCTGATCTCTCTCTCTTTTTTTGCTATGCCCCCTCTCTGTGTCTGTCACCCCCTTTCCTTTTCTCCTTCCTATCTGATTTACCCACTTTCCCACTCTCTTTCTGGCAACACCCTTCTCTCCCTCTCCATCCAGTATGCTGCTGGGGGGGAGACATAGAGAGATTGCTCTTGCCAGTTGTCTGAACGGATCGCTTGTAGAGGGTGGTTTAATTTCAAATCCATTCAAAATTTAATGAATTAGAGGGCAGGGGAACCAGAGGGAGATACGTGTGTGTTGGAAACTCAAATCGTGTCTTCAAACCTTGATCACTGAAACACGCATGCATAGCAAAAGCTGAAACTGACATCCACATCTGAAAAAATATATATTGGATAACACATTTCAAAATCAGTTTGGCCTTCTTTTTCTAGCGTAATTAAATCCCCTTCTTTCCTATTTCTTTTGAAAATGTAAATTACTGTGTTCCCACCTCACTGAACTGAAATTGGAGCTCTTTTAGACTGTTTGCTCAGATCCATCTGCTTGCTTCTTATCATTATCTTCTACATACAGCCGTATCTTGTAGCCTTCGGATTTAGTTACTTCCTTGGCAAAATTAACAGCTGTTTGATCAAAAATCCATACTGAAGCTGTTCACCCTAAATTAGCATGCTTCATTAGTGTCTCAAGGATCCTGGTTGAATTAAAACACTTAATTTTCTCCACAAGGGAGGGGAATAATGTTCTGAAGAACAGCAGTGCTTATTTTAGCTGATTCATCCAAACACTAGTTGAAAAAACAGCACTATCTGCTGTATGAAAACTGTGACATATTTAACTCCCTTCCTCAGCATGTACAGGTAGCATATATTCTAATAGCAATATCAGTCCTCGGAGTGTGTAGCCAAAACAGCAAGAGCCACGTGCAAAGGGGAGGTATTAACAGTCTCGGTGGAATCACAAGGTTCACAGAAGTACAAAAATCTTGAGCCTAAAATATATGGATCCCCCCTCCAAAAAAACAGCCCAATGATGACTAAGCATGTTGGGGCAGGGGAGAGGGGAAAGATCAGGGTGGGAAGTGAGTGGCCAGAACCTGAATAAGGAAAATTCAACACTGCAACATTTCGTTGCAGACGCCAGTTGCTTTATATACTATTCACTTCTGCAGGAAAAAAAGGGTGTGGGTGTAGCTCAGTGGTAGAGCACCTGCTTTGTATGTAGAAGATTCTGTGGTTAATCCCCGGTATCTCCAGGTAGGACTAGGAAAAAAATCCTGCCTGAAACCCTGGCCAGCATCTGCCAGTCAGTGTCAACAACTCTGGACTATATTAGACCAATGGTCTGACTCAGTGTAAGGCAGCTTCCTATGTTCCTATGGCTTGTAGCAGGGTTGACACTGGATTAATTACAGAGTGTAATGCGGATACACTGCTAGACACTATCGCAGCGCAGAAATGGCACCATACAACCCAGTGTAGATGTAAATCTGGATTCCCCAATCATGCCCAAGCAACACTTTCCAGTAAGAACAGCCCACTTGATCCATTGTCCTAAAGTGGTGCGTTGAGCCCTCCTGCATACGCTGCAACTAGATTGGAGCCTGTTTCAATCTTGGTGCAAATCCATCATTTGAACAGTAGCAAATATTTCTGGTTCCAAGGCAGAATGCAAAATAGAACATATTCTCAAAGGTGCCAGTGAAAAACTTCTTCATTGAACCCAACACATTTGAGAACCAAGAGCTCCTTCATAAGGGGCAATCTACAGAGAATAACAAATTTAAAATCAACTCAGTAAATGAAAAGATTCACATGAAGGTTTAAATAAATAATGATTGTACCCTAAACATCTAAAATATAAAATCTTACAAGAGTAAAACTCATTTTAAATACTTGTAAAAATACATTAGTACAAAAAGGAGGGACAACAAAAATACATTATAAACTACAATTATAAACCTAAGTAATATTAAAATAAATACCTTACAAAACCCAAATTCTCAAAACATGTTAAAAGCGCAATCCTATCCATGTTTTGACAGGAAAGCGGCCTACAACTCCCATTATGCCCCATGCTCTGGCTGGGGCATGTTGGAAGTTGTAGGCCTTTTTTCTGTCAAAACATGCATTAGAATTGTGCCCGTTCAAAGATGGTGGCTTGCTTTCTTATACCATCAGGGCAACTGCATGGAAAGGGTTATCTTCCTTATATGGCTCCTGATAAACTACAGGTGGGACTTGAACAATGCATGATGCATCTTCTTAATGAGAAAAGGAAACAGGAATTCTGAGACATAAGGAAATACCCTGAACTGTAACAGTTTGTCATACATACAGCTTGCTTCTTTTTTTAAAGACCCACCTGAAGGAGTGTTTTTGAGCTACCAAACAAACCTAAACTGTGATATTTTCAGGACAGAACATGGCACAGTGACAAATTTTACAAACTGTAAATGTCAATGGAAATGCAAGGCCTGGAAAAATAAAAATATCTTTACCATTCACTTAGAGGCCAACAAAGAGGGTGCCATGCAGGCCTTTCTAGGGAGGGAAGTTCATCATCTTTCCATAACTATATGGCAGAAGAAACTCACTCACTGTGTATTGCTATTTTCTGGAGCAAACTCTCTTTTGTCACCAAGTCTAGTTTCCCCTGTGCTTCGGCTGAAGGCATTTTTCACTGTGAACTTGCCTCTCATAACTATGATTAAAAAACATCCTTTGAACTGAAATTGGCTTTCCACATGAATTATCTCCAAGACTCCGTATTCACTGCATACAATGTATAATTCCTTAATAACTGATGGATATCCTACTGTTAAGCGCAGGTCCATTTTGCTTTCAGTGATTGATGGGTCATCGCCAGATCCATTCAGACACTAAGATGTTCACCTGAAACTGAGCACCAAACATCCTAACACTGGTTTAAATCCACTTAATGCCCCATTGAATTTTGCAAATCTGCATCAATGTGCCCAGCTGGGGAATCTGTATTTCTATAGCTTTACCTTTTTGCTCCCGTTGCATTCTTTTATTTTTTTCCACTTCTTCACAGAGATTGAATTATTAACATTCTCTTGCCGAAAACTGCTTGACTAAGCTGATGGGATTTAAAGCAATAAAGAAAATTCACAAGGAAGTTCTACCAGGAAAGACAATTTGCTACAGCCATTGACTGAATATTATATCAAAGGATTTAGAGGTAGAAGACTTCTTGCAATCCTCTCCCTTTTCATGGCCCGCTTGGGTGTTATTAAACTTTTTCATTAAAACCTCCCTATTGCTCAGCAGAAGAGGATGGATCTGATATTTCCAGTCACCCATTTCAGAATAGTATTCCAAGACTGGCCCTTTAACCAGGGTGGAGTGCAAGGGAATCTTATGGAACATCCAGCAGTTATAAAGTAATTTTGGTTGGCATGTCTAATTTGGTCTCCGAAGGGCACAATCCTATGCATGTTTAGACAGGGGGGGAAAGTCCTACAACTCCCAGCATGCCCCAGCCAGCCATGCAGGCTGGGGCATGCTGGGAGTTGTAGGACTTTTTTTCTGTCTAAACATGCATAGGATTGCACCTTTAATTATTTTTTAAATCTGCCAAAGATTTATTTTTCCCTTTATTGACATATAACATATTTGAGAGAGAGGTTGTAACTGAAGGAGGTAGTCCCACAAATCCAAATGTAATCAGTTCAAATGGGTGTAGGAAATAATTTCTTCTTATAGCACCATTCAGTGAATCTTGAACTGAAACAGATCTAACTCAGATGAACACCATTATGAATGACAATCTCCCTTTACATTTTCTGAGAGGAGCTGCATAACATCCCTTCCTCCAGGAATTTCCTTTCCTCAAGAATGCATTTCATAGTTGTCTGTTTTCCTCCCAGCAGGTATGATCTCTGAGATAGCTGTTGGTTCAGTTTAACACTAACCTTTGACTACTGCCAACTTAACAAAATTTATTGACTGTTAGAGCAATAAGACAATGGAACCAATTACCTAGGGAGGTGGTGAGCTCTCCCACTCTGGAGGCATTCAAGGTGCAGCTGGACAGCCATTTGTCAGGGATGCTTTGACTTCGATTCCTGCATTGAGCAGGGGGTTGGACTCGATGGCCTTATATAGGCCCCTTCCAACTCTATTATTATTCTATGATTCTATGATTCTTCCACATAATCATGTACCTATGTACATGATCACATGGCAAAATTCAGCAAAACATTTTTAGAGGCTCTCATCTCCATTTTCACACAGTGCATAGTTAAACTATGGACTTCGTTACCACAAAATGTTGTGATGGCCACCAGTTTGGATGGCTTCAAAAGGGGATTAGACAAATTCATGGAGGACAAGCTATCAATGGCTAATAGTCCTGATGGCTCTATGCTACATTCAGGATCAGATGCAGTATGCCTGTGTACCCCGGTTGCTGGGGAATGTGAGTGGGAGAGTGCTATTGCGCTCATGTTCTACTTGTGGGCTTCCCACACAGGCAGCTGGTTGGGCAGCATGGGGACAGAATGCAGGACTAGATAGGGCTTTGCTCTGATTCAGCATGGCTCTTCTTATGTTCTTATATACCATCCAGAAGTCATTGCCATCTGGTGGCACAAAGCAGAATTGTTTGTCAACAAATTAAGAGTGAAAGCATGCTCTGGTATGGGGAACAGTGATGCAGGAACACTCCCAAGAACATGCAAAGGACTCATGTTTTGAACACAATCCAGGTGACTGCACACCAAACATCTGTGGGTATACAGGGCAAGTGCTGCTGCCGCCACCACCACTCTCCCCCTCCCCCCAGGACCTACAGAATCTAACTAAGGCAGTTGAAGGGGAGGAAGCAGCATGGATGCTTGCGACTTGGACCATCCATTTCCTATGCGAGGAAGGGACTAGGACTACATATCCCAGAACCCCCCTTGGGAAAAGAAAGCAGTTCACATCAAGAAATTGAAGGTGAACCGTGCCATTTTCCTGCAGGGGATGCTGGGACATGTTGTCCCATTCCCTTCCCCATGTGTCAGACGGGAGTGCTCACTGCCACTGTTGCCACCCCGGCCTTCTCCTGCTTTGGGTAATGGTTCCGTGGGCCCTTGGGTGGGCAAGGGAAGGTGGGCACTCAAGGCTCAGGCTGAGCAGGCTCTGCTTTAAGTCTGCTCGTGGCAGGCTTCAAGCAGGGGCCTGTTCGGCCTGACCCAACTAATGAGGAATGGAACAGGGGTGTTCAGTTTGGCAAGTGCCCCTATTTCGTTCCCCATGGCATCCCTAATGGGAAAACCCCTCTCCCCTGCTCCAATTGGATAGTAGTAGCCTCTGTGAACTGGGACTAATGCAAAGACTTAGTTATCTGGCATGCATCCTCACTGACTGAACATCTTTTCTAAGCATTGCAAGATTTTCAGTACAATCCCAAGCTTCTGTACACAGAAGTATGTCTCATTGAATTCAGTGGTACTTACTTACTTCCTGGTAAGTGTGTTCAGGACTGTAGCCTTACACTGATGGGTGGTTTCTAGTAATAATCAGTAAGGTTGAAACTCATAGGAAGTTTTCATTTCCTTTTTCTTCTGATGATTGGGATTTTATGTCTATTTTAAATTGTAACTTGTTCAAATTCATTCAGTTAAAATACATGAATATCAAATGATTCGTTACAAGTGGGGCCTGCAAAAAAAAAAAAAAAATGTTGCCATGTCAACTGCTCCTGTTCATGGCTGGCTGGATCCCTTCCCTCTTCCATTCCATCCTTCCTCTTGCCTGATTTTCTGTTCCCCCACCCACTGCCAGTCAACATTCTACTGCCACTGAATATGCTCAGTTCTCATTGGGCTATTTTTGGATTCCCCACCCTGAAAGTTTTTCCTAAAGATTGCTTGTCCTTCTGCAAACCTTGGAGTTCCCCTAAGCCTGCTGATGCCTCCTCCTTCTGCATGGATACTAGTTTTCTCTCTACACAAGGAACAGCACTCAGAAAACTGAGGTCACTATTACTATAATTTTGAAGAAATAAAATAATAAACACATTAAAGCTTGAATGTTTAAGGGCTTACATTTTGTTTTATTTTTTCACCCACTGAGATAACAGACAATTTGTGAAGAGATTTGAAGGTCTGAGCCATATTACTTTGTTCATCATATAAGGGAAGAATAGTCAGGTCAGTTGTTAGGATCATTCTGACTGTCTTAAAATATGCCCAGATATTGTTTTCTTTTCTTTCCATTCTGGCGAGTAAAAAGAAAATATGGTAATAATACTGACTTCCTGCATTTTAAAGGTGCATACATGTAAAAGAAATTAAAGGAAAGGAAATTCAAAAGAGTCGTTCTTTCTTTCTTTAGAGAGAGGGGCAACTGTCTTGGTTGTTCAGTCTGTTTTGTGGTTGTGCAGTACGTTTTGTGACTGTTCCAAGTAGAACAGGCCAGTGACTAGATCAAGAGTGGCACCTCATTCATATGCAGAGCAAGCTTCACTCCTGTTCTTAATTGAAAGGCTCCTTGTGAAAAAGTCTAGAGAAGATTCACTGGCAACTCAAGGTACTTTTTAATCACTGAGACGAAAGGCGTTAATCAATACAGTTCACTCCATTTGCCCTGGGAGGTGGAGAGAAATGGTTCTCTTCTTTTTATATTGGGCTTTGAAAAAGTCAGGCTGAAGCAATAAATAAATAAATAAACAAATAACCCCTCTGAGTTCATAATCTAATCATTGTTTTCTCTATTATCGTACAGGAGTGTTAATTTGCCTCCCAGTAATTAACTCCCCCATGTGGTTGTCAAGAAATTTAATCAATATGAAAAAAGGGGGGGAGAGACACATAAATCTACCAAGCTGTCCCTTCTGCAGTGACTATTCGACCCCATCACACCCAATCTCCTCCCTGTGGAGGTGTCTCTGTTTTACTGAAATGAACAGGTGCAACGTACATAATTTCTTCATAGAGCCAATATTTAAATTTCTCCTGTCCTATAACCAAATATGACGGCAAAAACCAATCCATGATCTGTAATCTAATCACCTCATTTTCAGCTCTAAAAGCATTAGGGGCCACCTGCCAGCGCTGCACCTGGCAAATCTACTTATTCGAAGTCGCACAAGTTGTTGTGTGCTAAGATATGCAAAGCTATTTTGATGACACTCTAATAAAGTGGGAAGATGAGAAGGTTGAATCAATCAAATAGAATCTTGCTTGTATCCACTATGTTCTGCACAGGGTATAATTTCTTACAAATCTCATGACAAACTCTTGTTACTGGAAGGATTACTGTCTGCCCTGCATGGTTTATACCACCCCCTCCAAAAAACACCAAGTATCTGAACAGATTCCATTCTATTACATTTCTCACTTCCTGGCTGGCTATTAACATTATGAATTAAAATCTGCTGAATGCTTGTCCTGTGTGACCATTGCTGAAAGAGCTGGGGTTTTTATAGGAGCAATAATCCATGCATCACTCCTGTACCACGAGGGGTTGTGAATTGGGCGGGGAAAACCCTTCTCATTAGCCAAGGGGAAGGGAGAAGGTTATGATCCAAACCTTTCCTTTTTTACTGCAATGTGCATTCGAGGCTGCTGGATCCAGTGTCAGTGGGGCAGGCAGTGTATCCATTCTGGGGGCTGGTTCGTATGACCCAGGTGGTGAGCGGGGGAGGCACCAGGGGGGTGTCCGCGGGGTCCGGCTCTAGGGGTGGCAGCTCAGGATGCCCAGAGGGGCAGTTTGCCCCTACAGGCTGGAGCGGCCACAGCTCCGGCCGCTCTGGGCTGCCGCCTCTGTTCTGCTCCCCCGCGGTTCCCGTGCCGTGCGAACACACCCTGGGTTTTAGTCTGAACTTTAAAAAGTTCAAAGCCACCAAAAATAGGTTCAGCACCTTAAAGGTTCAGACTACAACCCAGAGTGTATACACTGCTCCACTGTCAATGTGTTATTCTTCAGTAAAACTACAGGTAATGTTAGCTGCATGAAAGCAATGTGCTATTTATTTATTTTTTAAAGCTTAAATAGCTGTTGCAGGCCCCCTGCCCAAAAGCAGCCAGGATTAGGACTGCAGTGTGTGGGAAGAGCTGTGTTATTTTTCTAACACTTCCCTTCCTGTTGTGGTCCTGATGAAAATCATCCCTCAGAAGTTGCTATTAGCCCCAGCAGTGAAATGTCTTCTCTCCATGAGCTAAAAGCCATGTCGAGGTGGATTTTTGTTGATGCCATGGTATGTGTGTGTATGTAGCGTGGAGAATTACAGTAACTCCTCCCCTTTCCCCGTATACCATGATCCAAACCCTGCTCCCCCTCTCTCTGAGATGCTAACTTTTTTTTTTTAAAAGCACATTAATTCAGTTTATGCAATTAATGTAACATTTAGTTTGAAAAGGCGGCTACTTTCCTTTTACGAAATAATTTCAACATGAACTGAAATGAACTTGAACCAACCTTCTGTGGTGGCAGTGTAGTATTACCCATTAGATACCGAATCTGTACCTTATATATACAGAATTGCACAAGACACAAATACATTTTTGTTCCGACCAAATCTAGGGGCACATCTACAGCTTGGCTTCTTAAACACGGCACTCCACAGATAGTAAGGCATTAAGGGTAAAGGGTTAAATGATGTATAAAATGAAGTTTAAAGTTCAGCTTCACTGCAATTGTCTATGGAAGAATAAGCCCATTTCAAGCTGATAGCTTTTTGTTGTTTTTCAAAACATGTCTATTGCTCAGAGCAAGTCCCTGTGTGTTTGGATGAATTAAATAATGCAATGACCATTTTATAGATTTGGTGTGTCCCCCTCACCGCCCACATGACTTTTGGAAATGTGAGAACCTGCAATTCTTAAAGTCATCCATCTTTCCAAAATCTGTATAATGATGCCTGAAAAAAATAAAACAAATGAAAACTTGATTGAACACATACACATGTAGTTTGGGATTATTGGAAAAGCTGCTTCCCTAGCAGATAAAATGTGTGCTTTTACAGCTTTGCATTTTGGGATTTCCATATGCCACTGCTACTGGTGCTTGACCTCTGTAACTGTTATTGCCTTGATTACAATTAATTAAAGGCCATGAGATGAGAAGGGAAGGAGAAACAATTTTTATCAGAGAGTAGCAAGCCTACAAAGCTTGTGATACACAAGGTAAAATGCAGCCCACCAACCAAGGATGTTGGCGTGCCAGATAGGTGACAATCCTGCTGCTTTTGCAGTCCAGGTCAGGTACCCAAATTAGAAGGTTTAGAAAGACCCTGGTAGGTTGCCATTCCTGGCTGGAGGCATTTATATTGGTGGATCGCTGGTGCAGGCCTGGAATAGAGCAAATGCAAGAGGGGTATATAGTTTGATTTACACACACACACACACACACACACACACAGAGAGAGAGAGAGAGACAGAGAGACAGAGAGACAGAGAGAGACTTTGGGATGCCAGGTAGATGCTATGCATCTCAAGCCTCTCTTTTCCCCTGTACTCCAATGAGATTGCTGCTGAGAGATGCCTCTTATAAACCATTCCTTCTATCAAGCACACATGACAAGGGCATTACAACAAATTCTCAGTTTTATTGTCCTGGAGCTTTGCCAAAATCTGTTTCTTCCAGGAGTGGTTCCATCCCCCACCCTCATGAGGATTTAGTGGTGGGCACTTAGACTGCAGTTACCTTGGATTATGTCTCCTTGAATTCAATAGGACTTACTTTGGACTTAGTCAACACACAGATTTGGCCATACACAATACATAATGAGTCTGTGCTCCTGAGTTTTTCTTTTGTTCCCCATTATTTCTTGATTGGTATCATTTCTTGGGGTGTGGAGTGTACTTTATTATTAGTCTTTTTAAATGTATATGTTTTATTGGTTAGTGTCCCCCCCTTTTTTATTGTATTGGATCTTATTCTGAGCTGCCTTGAGTGACTCATATTGAGGCAGAAAGTTGGGGTAAACACGATGATGATTTTAGTTGTGCATTTTAGGGATCAATCCTCTGCTCTTGTATTGCCAATAGGCAACCGGATTTTTTAGGGTTCAGAATACAAAAATGGGTGAAGGAAATATTTTATTAAGCAAAAGCTAATTAACAAGACAGAAGATTAAAGCAGAACACTGCAATGGTATGATTGCAGCAAGCAACTACAAAACAAGATCATAAGCTTATGCCCCTTCAGTTGCTGGGAAACCCCCCCCCCCAAAAAAAAGAGCTATGGGAGGACCCCAATAGGCTTGGTATACAACACTCTCCAGATCAGCCTACACTGAGGTTCTGAGTTGAGAGGGTCCCTGGGACCCCTGTAATATCCCCTTGATCCCTCCTATTCTGGCTCTACTCCACTGACTTTGAGAAAGTTTATATACTCCTACAGACTGAGAAAACTAGCCCTAACAATCGGCAAGCAGTCATCCCAGCATAGATAACTCCCAGCATAGATAACTCGCATCCCAGCTATTCTACTAACAAGTGACCTAAACTTGAGGTCTCGCCAGAGGCTTATCTTCCAGCCTCAAGGTGTACAGTCTTAAACAGATAATTGGGCCTGAGAACTCTTCATGGGAAGAAACAGGCCCAAACAGCAGTCTAGAGATAAGAAGGAGCTATATGTGCACCACTAGATCCTCAAAATAACAATGGTCTTTCCACTGCATTTCCACTGCAGCTCCCTGGGAGGGCTGTTGAGGGACCATAGGATGCTGCAGGCCTCCCGCTCCATGGGCAGAGAGTAAATCTTCCCTGATGTGGCAGCAGAAAGCTCCACCACTGTCATTGCTCCAACAGTGGTGGGAACAGGATTGGAGCATTCCAAGGAGGTGCCAGGAGAGGCCTTTGATTACCAGGATTCTATGTCCCTCATTCCTCTGACATACCCAAAACAAGGGCCCAGACCTACACCAGCACTGGAGCCGATGTAGTTAATTTCTCTCCCATTCCTGGCAATGGGAGGGAAGTGAAGAAAAAAACTTCTGTGCAGAAGGAAAACATGGTCAAACCAAACACACCCATGGGTCTTCCCCCACCTTGTTGCTGCTGCTGCTGCTGCTGCTGCTGCTGCTATTATTATTATTATTATTATTATTATTATTATTATTATATACCTTTCTCAAAAGAAGAAGAAGAAGTAAGGATGATCCAAGGCAACTTATGATAGAATCAAAACATACAAAATGTAAAAGAGCTACAACAATTATCCATTAAAATAAAACCACCTCATAGAACAACTAAAACATCAGTGACAACCATAAACGTTTTGACTGATGCATTCAATAGCCCATCATATGCCATCAAATGCCTAGAAATAGAGGGAAGTCTTAACCTGGCACCCAAAAGATGACAATGTTGGCACCAGGTGGGTCTTGCTAGGGAGAGCATTCCATAATTGTGGAGTACACACCAAGAAGGCCCTCTCCCTTGTTGCCAGCCATCCTCCAAACATCCCTCAGAGGAGGCTTCAGATGTTGATTGCAGGGTACGGGTTGGTTCATACTGGGAGAGGCACTCCATCAGGTATTGTGGTCCTGAGCCATATAAAGCTTTATAGGGGGGGAAAACCCAGCATCTTGAGTTGGGCTTAGAAACATATAGGCAACCAGTGCAAGCAAGCCACAATTGGTGTTCTATACTCAGGCCTTCTGGTCCCTGTTATCAGTTTGGCCACTGCAATTTGCACAGCCGTCTTCAAAGGAAGCCCCACATAGAATTCATTGCACTCATCTAACCTGGAGGGTACCGGAGCATAAACTACTGAAGCCAGGTTGGCATGAGCTGGCAGGGCTTAAGGTGGTTCCTCTTCAATGGATTCTCCCTCCTGCGCCCCTATAGGATTGTTCTGTTAAAGTATTTTAGATGTTATTTATTTTTTTGTATCTTTAGCATTACCTGTATTTTGGAACTGTTGTTGCCTACCCTGAAATTGCAATCTGAGCCTCCAATTACCTAAGCTTACAATGAATTCATTATTATTTGTAGCAATTAATGGTTTTCAACCCATGGAGCAATGTGTGATCCCATAGAATATTAAATCTTTATCCTAGAACAATGTGTTAAAATTTTACACTATTACAAAAGATGAAGAAATAAATTATTGTACTCTCCATATTACAGCTGTGTAAAAATAAGATCATCTTGTCGTTTTACAAATGCTTAAGAATAAGTTGATGCTGATGTATGTGTGGGGTTGGTTGGTTGGTTTTTTTGTGTGTTTTTTAATAACATTCAGGGTCATTTGTAATCAGTCTGACTTGGCAACAGTTATCCATGACTTGGTTACATCATATTTGGACTATTGCAATGTGCTCTATGTAGGGCTACCCAAGAAGAGTGTCCAGAAGCTTCCATTGTTGTGAAATGCAGGAGCTAGGCTGATAACCGGTGCATGGTACCAAGACACTTCCACCGGTTGCCAATTGCTTTCTGGGTGAAATTCAGAGTGTTGGTTTTAACCTTTAAAACCCTGAGGGCATAATCCTATGCAAGTTTAGACTGAAAAAAAGGCCTACAACTTCCAGCTGTGATACACAGAGTTATAGGCCATTTTTCTGTCTAAACTTGCATATGATTGCACCTTAAATGGCTTAGTACCTGGCCATCTAAAGGATTATTATGAACCTTCATGGTTGTTAAGATCTGCAGGAGAGGCCCCTTTGAGAGCACCATTACGCACAGAGTCCCATTTGTCAGGCAGACAGGCTTTCTCCTGTGTTGCCCCCCCAAACTATGGAATGTGCTCCTTCAAGAACTATGATTGCCCCCCCACCCACTCTCTTGGCCTGTAGAAAGGGTGTGAAGACACATCTTTTCTATTCAGCCTTTTAAGGTGCAATCCTATGGAACTCTGACCTTGCCTGGGGGGGCATAGGATTGGTCAGATTCCCAACTGCGACCTTGGAAATCCCTTTTGAGGTTGCACTGGGGAGTCCAAGCATAAAGCACACCCCCACCTCATAGTTGGCATGGTTCTTTCCGCACCAGCTAGGAACCGAAGTGAAGACGGAAGACCATCTTTGGTTCCCCCGTGGGGGGGGCGGCATTCCCAGGGGCAAGGAGGGGAGGAGCGAGGCGCCTCCAGCTTCCACAGAATCCAGGCAGTGCCTGTGCCTCAGCCTCTCCTCCTCAGGAGGATATGTAACACATTTAGACAGCTGAAATTGGCTGTCTAGGTGTTTTTGAGGGTAAGGGGAGCGCAGCAGCAATCCTAACTGCCGTGCACCTCCCACACTCAATTGGATGCCCGTAATCCTCCAGTTTTGGAGGATTACAGGCATCTGCATAGGATGGGGCTACCCAAATATGAAGTTTTAATGTGTTAATATTTTTACTGTTTGGGTTTTTTAAAAATTGTTTTAAGATTTTTTTTTTGTTGTTTTAAATTGTTCTACACTGCCTTGTTCTCTTTTTAGCAGATAAGGTGGTATATAAATGAATAATAATAATAATAATAATAATAATAATAATAGTAGTAGTAGTAGTAGTAGTAGTAGTAGTATTAATAGTGCATTTTCATTTGTGGAAATTGGCTTGATATACTGTGACAGTTATATAATACAGCTGATCCCTTTCATGTCCCCACATACAAGATGGGAATAGCATTGTTGACCTCCTTTAGTCAGATCATTACCCCTTAAAGATGAGGACACACACACGTTGGCAGTTGCAGACTCCTGCAGAGATATTCGGTCTATTTAAATTTATCCTCCTGTGGAAATGTATAGTTCCCAGACTTTAGCCAGTGAACTATTGGATGGGTGATTTTGTTAGTCGTTGAAGCATATTACCATATGTCCTCATTCACATGTGTGCATGAACTCGCAAGTGTGCCCAACCCACCCAGAAATATTGAGAACTTTTGCAGAGGCATGATGAGCACACAGGAGATCATGCGCTGTCGCTGTGCTTCACTCAACAAACGGGAGAAATTAGCTAGCTGATGAAGATTACAAAGACTTCATCACACAGCAAAGACTTCATCACACAGCTTTATTGCTGTGCCATCACACAATGGCACAGCTTTATTTTACCATAAATGTTTACAGAAAGAAGAAGAGTAGATTAATATACCTATTCCTAGCACTAAACTGAGGGCAGGGACTGAGAGCCTTTTCTGGCTGAAGAGCGGGATATAAATGTAATAAATAAATAAATAGACCGCAGACTGTTTCCACTAGCACTAACAGAGGCAGAGAAAGAAGGAGGTGGGAAATTAGAGTTCACCAAATAAGGTGTGTGGAGGGCAAGGCAGGCTTGGGACTGAGTCTATATGCGACAGGGACTTCCTTGAGTTTTAATGACATGTGAGGCACAGCTCCCTACAATTAATCTCATGGATCCTGGGAAGAAGCACACTCCAGGTCTAGATTCAGGTACAGCTTACCCATGGCTTTGGCGAGGCCCTTACAGTTCATCATCAGAATTTGTTCCTTGCAGGAATAGTGGCTAGTATCCAAAGCACCATGCCTCTCTGTGTGCATCCAAAACAGTGTTGTATTGACTTGAACAGCTGCCATGCTATACAACACATCCCATTTGACCCTAAAGCTCAATGCAGGCAATTCAGGCAGCACACACACACTGAGGACTGTGGGGGTGAGGGTGCACATGTAAGCCTGGGCACCTCTGAAGTCCTTCACGCATTGAACACGAAGGTCGGCGGGGGGGGGGGATTGTAAGCATGTTAACCTGAATGTGCTTACAAACCTGTGGAAGCTGGTGGCTCCAATGTCAGCGAGGCTAAGCATCCGCTCTACATTTTACTCTGAACATTTAAACCTATTTTGGGGGTAGTGTTCAGCACCATGGATAGCTCCTTAAAAGATCAGAGTGAAATCTGGAGTGGATACACAGCCCTGCTGACATTGGAGACACCAGCCTCCACTGCAGATCTTCATGCTCAACACGCAAAGACCTGCAGAGGTGACAGGGTGCCCCCATCCCCACCACATTGGTAACCCTTGCATGTGCAGACTAAATACCTGCATGGGACTTAAGAGTTGTTAACCGCTCAGGGAGCTTCGACTATTGGGTGGCATAGAAATGTAATAAATAAGGAAATAAGAGGGATTTCAAAAGCAGTTTCTGATATGCCGATGTGTGTGTGAATCCAGTTCAAAGAAAATAAGCCACCACCACCCTCCTCCTCCCTGGGCACTCCAAAGTGTGCCTCTGGATCCTGGCCAATGAGTGCTTCTGAAGTCAGTGAAATCTTGGGAAATGCTGAATATGTGCAAATCTCGATGGCATCATTAACCTTGGTTTTAGTTCTGCCTGTACAAATTTAGCTAGCCCTTTTCCCTTGGCCCTGCGCTCAAAATATTCAGGCTATATACCTCTTCCTTGAACAAAGAAGCCAGGTAGTGAGTGCTGACAGAAATGGATCCAAAATGGGGCCACTGAGAAACAATAGGGGAGGTATCTGCAAACTCAGGGCAACCTAGAGGTTTGTACAACTACATACATTTTCAAAGCTTAAAAAAAATAATCCTGTGGGGCAACTGAGCATGCTCAGCCACAAAATGTTAAGTGTCAGTTGGAAAATAAAAATGGGGAATGAGGGAACAGAATATCTTGGGGAATGGCATAGCTGACTGGATAGAACCCTGAATAGGAGCACACCTCTTAGTAGGTGAGGATGCCCTGCGATATTTTGTTGTAGCAGGTCCCACTTGTATTTATAAACTTTTCCATCCAGGGCAGTGTGTGATGTCTTGCCTGACAGCACTGAAAGAAAATGAAATTTGTGGTGGAATATTGTCCTCTTTTATACTCTTTTCTCTGTCAGTGTTTATCCATCAGCTATTCAAACACAGTTTGTGTGTAAGCATCCTTTGGCTACAATCATAAGGCAGACAAATGTCATTGGAGTGTTCCGAGTGTTGTCAAATGTGACAGACAAGACCATTTAAATTGCTGCCTAGGCAGACATTGTAAAATGCTGATTTTGACAGGGGCAATGTAAAGTACATTTTACACAGAGCTGTATTTACCATCAATTGTTAAATGCAAGAACGGCCCGTCCTCCATTTCATCTCCACTAGAAGAATCAGTAGAGCGCAGCTATTCCCAACACTTCTAATTGAAACTGAAATTGTGTTCTCCAGTATAGGGGTGGAATTCCTAGCGATTATCAAATGTTGTTAATTTACCAGTCCATTGTAGTGATGAGCAGGCCCTCCCCGTCCATTGAAAACCATATGTTTATTCTGAAATGTGTGATGGCACATTTTGTCGCAAAGGATGCTACAGCGTAAACAGATTATTTTTGCAGAAGACCAGTGGATGTCAAGAAATTAATCCAAATGCTCGAATGTGTGCAGCTCAGATCCTTAAGTCCTACTGCCACCTGTCAAAATGGCATCTAATGGATGTCAAGAAATTAATCCAAACTCTGGATTGGGCCTGGTGCAAGTCAGGTCCCGAAGCCCTCCGTGCCACCTTTCAAACTGACCAAGGCAAAGCAACTGGTGGGAAAGGCTCCAATACATGCTGCATTCAGGCCTGATGACCTGGCTACTATTTCCCACAATTGCAGCCTATCTTTTATTTCAGTGCATCACACAGTCAATGGCTAGCAGTAGTTTCCACTTGCTCCCTATTCTTGCAGGAGTTGCATCTCACATGCACACTTTGCTTAGGAGCTTGCACTCCCTGCTTGCCTGCAGCTGTCCCCAGAATGGTTTGTTCTGCTGTTTCTGCTCCCAATTAAACACTGCAGCCTCATTTCTTCTGCCGGCCAAGTGCTATAGCCACCGCAGGGATTTCTGAACAAGATCAGGGACACAGAGTTCAGAAAGAAGTATGAAGCAAACGTGCATAGTGGCCATGTTCGGGTTATGAGACTGCACACCATTGGAACCCTCAGGGTCATGTGCTTCTCACCTCTCCTGTGTGCGCAAAGGGAGGACATTTGGAGCTTCCGTGCACGGTTTGTAACAAACCGCAGTTTCCCGTTTCATCCAAATATAGCAAATGGCAATTTCTGCAAAATAGTCAGTAAGGGCGCAGCCCTTGGGGATTACAGCCCAAGTGACAGAAGCCACAGATCTTGGAGTGCTCTGCCAGGCTGTTGCCAACTTTTTTAGCCTCTCCGCCTTCCTCTAGTACTGTTTAAGCTAGACAGGCCTCTCTGAGCCCATCTAGCTGACTTGCACTGCTGGGGCAGAACTGGAGGCCAAGAGGCCTTTGAATCACATGGATCCATGGCCAATCCTCTCCATTCCCCACCCCACTCACCAGCAAACCCCTACCTCTCCATCCTCTTCCCAAGGTCAGAGCTCAGACTTCAGGACATGTGGAGTTTCTGCAGTGGCTGGGAGGCAAAATCTCACTTCGTAGGGATGTACGGGAATGTTGTTTCTACTTGCAAAACATGCAAACACAAACTTTTTACAGCCCCGAACCTAAACACAAGTGCGAGCAGGGGGACACGTTCTACAAAAATGTTTGCAGATTCTCAAATAGGCACTCGGATTTGGAAAATCCGCAAATTTTGCCAGACAAAAGTTCGCAATTGCGCATTTTAAAAAATGTGCACTTTCACGCTTTACTCTATGTGGGGAGTGGGTGGGGAATTTCAACAACTTTGGAAATGTTTTGCGCAATGTTCACATTCACTCAAAATGAATACAGATCGCAAACATGAGTGCAAATCGAGGGGAGGCAAATATCAAGCTGATGATCCGAGAAACTTGGCTAACTCGAACATTGCTTGTTCAATCCTCCCTAAATCTGAGCAGGGATTTCCCCCTTCAAGGTCTTTGCTCTGTCTAGAGCAGTGTTCTCCAACCTTGGATCCCCAGATGTTTTTGGCCTACAACTCCCAGCATGCCCCAACCAGCATAGCTGGCTGGGGCATGCTGGGAGTTGTAGGCCAAAAACATCTGGGGACCCAAGGTTGGAGAACACTGGACTGGAAAATCCCCAGCATCCTGTGGTCCCTCAAACATTGTCTGGGGCCACAGGATTGCTCTCTTAGTTGAGAAATTTCAGCAGTCTTATAGAAATTCTTCTGGCTTCCCTTGAAATTGCTCAGATATTAGTCTCTTGAGAGGAGGAACCTTCAAATTTCACTTTAGGCAACATTTCCATGCCAGCTCTAGTTGAAAGGTAGTTATGGGTGGTTAACTTTCTTTCTTGCCCAGATTCCCACCTAGGTCCTTAATCACATTCCAAGAATACCTGTGCATTTTGCTGATTAGAGTACAATAAATTTAATAATCCTTGAACAGTAAGAGCTCATGTTGCAGTTTCACAGCTCATGAAATGTGTCATTTTAAGATATGAGGCAAATACCACTTTTCCCTTCTTCTTTTCTCTCTCTCTTTCTTTTTTGCAAAGCACCGTGACTTCACGGTAGTCTTATCTCTCATTATTCTGGATACAATGTGATATTCATTAGAAAAGAATACCGGACATGATTTCATTAAGAGTTAACAAGGCCTCTTCTTGGCAACGGTCCACCGCCCCTTCAGTTTTGTACCACAAGTGAATATAATGCAGACCTTTCTTATCACTGATAAACAGCACATCAAACTGGTACAGTGCATCTTGTCCTTGAGCAAATAGCTACAGATAATGAGGGTTTCTTCAATACGTCATTGCAAGATTAGGAGTCGTAAAACATGTGGGATTCACAAAAACAGCACCATCAAAATCAGCAGCCCTTACTCAGGAGTGAACTTAGACCAAAACGATTCCACTCTGAAATTTAAAAAGATATTTTATAAATACTTCCAGATAACAGAAGTGGAACAGTAGATTTGCATGAGCAAGCATGCCACCTACATTCACAACCAGTTTTGCAACACAAGAACAGTTTAATACTGAGATGGGACAAGAGCATCCTTTATTGTTTTGTTGTGTAGCAAGGTGGTTTGACAAAAGGTATATGATCCCACCTTTCCTGTGAGATGGTCTGGCTAATCACACATAGCAGAACTATGTGTGATAGTTTTCTTTAGCTTCATGTAAGCGTTCATGGCCCCAGTTCAGATTGGGAGCACAGCACCCTGGAAAGGGTGGTGGTGGTGTTAAACCTTCCCTCCATTTTTTCCTGAAATTTCCCCCTAATGGAGGAGGGAGAGTTTTTCTTCTTTTAACGCCATTGTTAACTCGACTGAGTTCAATTCTCCAGTGGAGGCTTTCCCTCATTCTTTTAATCCCCCACCCCACCCATGGGGGGGATTTTAGAAAAAAAAATGTGTTGGGAAAGGTTTAAGCCCCTCTCTTGGAGCACCATGGTCCCAATCCAAAGCAGGGCCACATCCACTTACCCGAAGGTAAAGAAAAGGTTTAATTTGGCCCTGAGAGATGCATTTTGTGATATTTAGTGCTACCACCACTTCCTCTTTTAAAATGCTCTATATCTGGGTGAGGAAGAGTTCTGGTGTTTAGTTATCTAAAGAGTTTACTATTAGTAAACTGACAACAGGAGGCCAGATTGAAATATGTAATCCCTAATACCTCTCCTTAAAGCTTGGACAAATGCCTAAGCCTAAGGCATGTGATTGAAACCAACCGTGTCTAGGCCGTATACTTAGTCAACATTATTTTCATTAAAGGGTTCAGTTCAGTGAGTAGAGGAATAGCAACCACATGAAAGAAAGAAAAAGTCAGTAGCTTTCTAATTAGTCCTAGAGATGTTTGAGAAATTCATTTCAGTTTGTTTTTGGCAAGCATTTACTAGGTTTGCACCTCCTGGAACTGAATACTGACCTGAACACAATCTGTGGTCAAAGCCCATACATTTCCAAGCTTTCAATGAAGTTCATAGAACAAAAAATACTGTCATCAAAAAATGCATACATTTCTAAAATGTGGATCAAAAAAATGTGTACATTTGAAAACTAATGCACAAACATGCTTTAATCAATTGGAGAAACAGACATACATTTAAGTTATGAGCACAATTGATGCAGGAAATGTGCACAAAAATATGCACAGATGTTTGTGCAAAAGGGAAAAAAATCTAAAGCTTGCAATCTGGTATGGAGTCTATGGACATGAGTTAGAACAACCTTTGGGGTAGAATTTGGAGAACCTCAACAAGCTTGAGCTTTGCTGATTCTCACATCCCTACGCTAGACTGATATAATCTTTAAGATAAATTTAGGTTGCACTCCAATCCGGATGCCTGTAACTCTCCGAACTCAGAGGATTATGGGCACCCTATGTAGGGTGGAAGGAGCGCAGAGGCGCAGGTCTTCTCTGCGCTCCTCCCACTCTGTAAACCGATTCCGGTTGTCTAAGCGGGGCACCTCAGAGCTGGAGGGAAGGAGGCTGAAGTGCTGCCAGGATACCTCGTATCTTAACGGGGCTAGTCTCCTCCCCTCCCCACCCGCAAAAGCCCTTCTCCGAGGTCACTCTTGCCGCTTCGGAGACACAGCTGGCACAGTTCTTCTTTCTGTGCTGGTTGCAAGGGGAGGAGGGGAATCGGAGCTCCGATCTGCAGCTATGAGGTCAGAGCAATTTTCCGACCTCGTAGCTGGGGTTCTGAGCAATCCTATGGCCATCGAGATGCTGTCTAGTGGCCATAGGATTGCTCTGCCAGAGTATCTTCAGCCAATGATACACTTGAAGCACAGGACTTGTCTTGGTTGGACATGGCAGAGCTTTCCCAGGCAGTCAAAAGAACATGGTCGAAACCTGTCCATTTTATCTAGGGGGCCATGACAGAGAGGGGGAAAGAAAGGGACCAATCACCTAGACATAGTGTGGTGGGGCAGCTGAATGCACGGTGAAAACATTCACAAGAAGATTCTGATTGCTTTCATGGCAGATCTCTGCCCAGAGATGATTGCCAAGTTTGGCACCATACAATGGGGAAATCGATGTGAAACCTTCTGAGATTTTGAGAGAGGGGATGTCATTGTACACTGGTGCTGAATTCTATTCCTCTGGTAAGAAAGCTCATGGGAGGGGTGTAATAACAATATAATTAGCATTTATATGGCACATTCAAGTTTTTAATGCATTTCACATACATTTATTAGTAATTAAGAATGGGGGGGAAATTCATTCGGTTCCCATTTTAATGGGAACTTACCCAATTTTGCATTTTTGTACCAATACATGAACTGTAGCGCAGTTATCTTTTCCAGTTTGCACTTCTCTGGATTTTGCAATGGAGTTCTCCAATCAAAAGAATGCATACAAAAAGGGTGTATATTAAGGGAAATAACATTCAAAATGCATGATATTAGGAAAATTGCTTTAAAATGTGTATATTAGGCAAAATGCATACAAAAATGGATACATTAGGAGAAATGCACACAAAATGCATATACATTTTCATGCAAACTTTTTAAAAAAATGTCGAAGTTCGAGTCCAACTGAATTTAAGATTGGAAATATTCTCAAAGATCACGACAACCCAAACTTAAGACTGGAAAAATGAAAAACTGAGAGAAACCAAAATTGACAGATTTGTCCATCCCTATTAACAGTAATCAGGACTGGCATCAGGGGTCGCAGTCATCAGGCATCTACCAAGGCACATGCCCTGGGTAGGAGGCCCACTGCTAGTCCTTGGAAACCCTTTGCCCTGCTGCTACCCATCCTTGCTGTTGCTACCTGCTTATTGCCTTCTCCAAATGAGCAAACAGTGAGAGGAGCAAGGAGAAGTTGCAGTAATCTCCACACACCTTATCCTCTTCCCTCTGAGAGGTGGTGCAGATTGGGCCTAGGCAAACACAGGGGCAGTGGCAACACTGGTGAGGAGAAGGTGGAGGCGGACATGCTCAGGGAGGAGGGACCACTGGGCAGTATCCAAAGGGGCACTTATGCTGTCTTTGATTTCCTCCTGCAAGTGATGGGTTCTGCCAATTCCATTGTGCAAGCACAAGCCACCGCTTATGTAACAGATACTTAGTGCTTCCTAAAGGAAGCCCTGAAATGAGCAGAAATGCTCGTTTCTGGAAGGAGGCAGGTCAGTGGAGCTCCTTTATGTGAACTCTGCAGACCTACCTCCTTCCAGTAATGAGCATTTCCTTTCATCTTGGATTGCCCCAGGAAGCACTAAATCACCATGACACAAGCAGCGGGGGCTGCTTGCGCAATGGAATCAGCAGGGTGCAGGAGAATTAGTGGGGGTGGAAGCACGCACCCCATTGAATACTGGTGACTGAGAGCACCTTGACCAAAGGCCCTCCAAAACCTGAAACCAGCTCCTTCCAACAGCCTTTGAAATAAGCCAGTATTATTGGGTAGTATCCAACATGGCACTACCACTAATGTGAATGAAGTTGCGCCAGTGTAAACTATCTTTACCGTAATGCTGATAGTCTTTGCTGGCACAACAAGTTTTATGTGGAAACCATTGCACCAGCAAGCACTATTGGTATTGTGCTAGAGCTAGTTTACACTAGCACAACTTCATTTACATTGATGGTAATGCCACATTGGATACTGCCCTTAATCTCCATGTTGCAGGTTTATGTACTTAGAAAACTGAATAAATCAGAGAAAACTCTCAGGGTATCTACCAACAAACATCAACTTACAATGCAAAATTAGAAGCAGCAGCAGGCTGGAGCAGCCATTTATAGCGGGTTTGTGGCTTAAGTGAGATTTGAGCCTGGGACTTCACAGACCTAGCCACATCTCCGAAGCAGGGAGTCTGAAAGCACAGTTATAGGCATGTCTACTCAGAAGTGACCCCACATTTCACTGGATATTTGCTCCCAGGTAAGTATGCATTGGATTGCAGACCTAATTAAACATAAGTTTGGAGGTCCTTGCAAGAAGGCAATGCTCAATTTATCAAATGTGCAACAGTGAAAATCAGGCCTGCACACTTCTGGAAAGCTCATGTCACATTAATATTTATACCACATACAAAATTAACGCTATTGCATTTGCTGATACATGTACCGCCATCCATTATGGTGACAAATTAAAGCGATAAAAATGGGCATAAACTGGAGCTAAATGTTGTTTTGCTGCACAAAGGATCACGGAAGCATAACTTAAAAGAGTGTTGAATTTTGCCATTTTGCAGATGAATTCAAGTTCTTTATGAAAAGGCTGCCCATGAACTATTTCCTCAACACATCTGCCATTATGCACTTGTGGACAATGGATTCAAATTTCCAGCATCGCTATGAGCAACTGGAAACCAGCATGAAACAACTGTTCCTTAAGGCGCAGAAAATTGTTCATAAGCTCTTTAGCCTTAGTAAGAGGTGCCATAAACAGCCACTCATCAGCTTGCCGAGGCAAAGGTAAGAAACAAAGAGAAAAATGCAACCAACCTAGTACAGTGTTTCCCAAATGAGTCTTGGGGGCCGATTGTGGAGATGGCAGAAAGAGGGTGTTGGGAGAGCATAATCTGTCAAATCTGTGGTGAGACCTGCAACAGGATCACAAATAAAAGGTTAAATTCCTTTGGAGTGTCTTAAACGTTTAGGAATCACTGACTGAGGATACTGTTTTGTCAGTAAAGGCTAATTGACATGGTTAGGCATGGCAACATGTTACAGCATTGTTCCTTCATCCGGATGGCATATGGCAGGAGTGGCCAGTACCTGAAGAGTTCTATTCATATGGGCCGTGCCATGCAGCAGCATCACATTGTATATGTCTGTGTCCCCACTAGCCAGTGATGGATTGGGGGAACTCAGAGTGAGATAATGCTACACCATTTAGTAAATACTCCAAGCAGGGTTTTACAATTTTTGCCTTCCCCACCTGTACCAGCCCTCCCCACCTGTCAAGGCCTTCCTGCTGACCTTTCCCATAGGAAAGGCCAGGAGTGGGCAGGAAGAGGAGGAAGCATGTCCCATTGCAGGGTTGCCACTAAATGTCATTTTCCATTTCCCCAACTTTCCCTGACCAACTTTTTGTCAATTTCCCTGACCACCATTCAAAAATAACCCCAAGTTAAAAAAATTAATAATCATAGGTTACATTACATTAAATAACGATTTTATTGAATGGTTTAACACTACACAAGTTCTGAAAGGCATTTTTTTTTTTGTCAAGATAGGAGCTTCAATATGAGCTTCTTTAAACATTGAGACTGGGCTATAAGTCACAGTGGGTTGTCATGTCGTGTGAACCTGGGACAGGTTTGTCAGGGTTGCTTATTTTTGCAGGATAGGCCATCCTGACAAGCCATAGCTTCTAGTAGGGTCTGTTTGACTCATGATGGGTTGTCATATTATCCGAACCCAGATGACATGACCCATCGTGGGTCAACCCTGACCACAAGCAAGCCACTTGACAAGAGCGGCAAAATACCCTTGCCACTGTTGCCAAGTGGCTAGCAGCGGGTGACCACCATTGCCAGCCACCCCAAAAGTGCTGAGTGGCACTTTGGGGCAGTTGGCAGAGGCTTCCTCCCACTCCCTGCCACTGCCATGAGTCGTTTTGGGCTCACTGCAGCTTGACTTTTTTTTAACTTTTTTTTTTTTTTTTTTTTGGAGGGGAGGGAATTGTGAAAGCTTCCTGTCAAGCCAGCTTTCGCTATCCCCATTGGGGCATCCACAAGGTGCCCCTCCAAGGACCCCCCCCACAGTACCTTGTAGGGGCTTCCCATGGTTGCCCCCTTTTAAAAAATTGTACCAGTAGTATGCGCAAAAAATTGCCCTCATTATTATTATTTTTTAACCTGACCTGCCCAATTTGTGCAAATCGGGCAGTGTGGGTTAGTGCAAGGCGGTCCCTGGGCTAGGTACTGGCTAGGATGGTGCCCCCAGGCTGCAGGTAAACATTTCCCACCCTTCGCAAGCAGCTAACAGCTTTGACAGGTCTGGACCTTTTCACTGTTAACCACTCTAGAATCTACTTAGATATGGAACGGTATACAAATACTGTAGGTGATGGTGATGGTGATGGTGATCATCATCATCATCATCATCAATAATACAATGATGTTATCATCAGGCCTAGAAAGAGTCTGAAGGCCTGGTGCCATCCTATAGCTGAAACTAAGCCAGTCTCCCCATGAAAGCTACCTGAAATAGAGACCAAGATAAGTAATAAGCCACTCCCAAACTTTTTGTTATCAGGCTGCAATCCTATGCATATTTACCTGGGAGAAAATTTCTATGAACTCAATGGGGTTTACTTCTGCATAGACATACATAGCATACCACTATAAATGTAATAAATTCAAAGAATTATTTAACCCAGACCAAACTACTCTATAATATGGCATCTCCTGAAGCATATTAAGTCTGATTTTAGAATATATTATCAATAATAATTATGCCAGTGGAGTTGGCTGATTTTGTTTATTTGTTTTTAAAAGCAATTTAAAGGTCATTTTGGGCATAACACGCATTGCATATTGCATTAAAAAAAACAAATCAGCAGCAACAAAGCTGTGTGCCTGGAGAATCCATGATAGCATGTACAGTATGTGTGACTTAGAATGCAACCCTATGTATAGACAGAAAAAAGTCCTACAACTCTCAGCATGGCTGGCTGGGGAATGCTGGGAGTTGTAGGACTTTTTTCTGTCTAAACATGCGCAGGATTGTGCTGTTAGTTTTAAAGCCAAGAGATTTATTGGAGACCTGGGAACAAACAAGGTTTTTACCAAACTTCTAACCTTGCACCCATAAATAGGTAGTTCCCTGTTTTAAAAAAATGCCAAAGAAATGGCAATAAATGTTCACACATACAGACCCCAAATTAATATTTGATACTTTCTCTTTACTGCTCTAGTCATTTGGGGTGCCTCAGTTTCCCTTATAAATCCAAAATATATGTTTCCTGGAAGCATTTAGTGGAATAAAGCATAGAAGTGTGCAGGTAAGCACTGAAGGTTCAAATCTGGAGACAATTTAGTGCAATCATTTTTAAAAGGATTATTGTTAGGACATCATATAACTTAGAATTCAAAATATGAAAAGGGAGAACATACTGCTAAACAACCTTCTCTCCCAGGGAGATAGGAGACATCAGCCTTTAAACATCTGGTGCCCTCCAAGTGTGTTGGACTTCAACTCCATCAGCCCCAGACATCATGGCCAATGGTCAGGAATCCTGGGACTTGTAGTCCAAAACATTTGGAGAACACCAGGTTGGGGAAGGCTGGGAATAATAATAATAATAATAATAATAATAATAATAATAATAATAACAACAACAACAACAACAACAACAACAATAACAATAATAATAATAATAATAATAATAATATACCGCCCAAGAGCCGGCTGCAAGTTATTAAGAATCAAAGTCCATTTTCCAAGCTGCATCCAATGAGCTAAGAGGCAACCCTCATTGTGCCTTCAAGTACATGTGGGAAGGGAACCAAGAAGCAGCAATCTATTTTCCATTTTCTCACTCTACAAGCTCAAAGTCGGGAAAGTAAAAGTTGGAGAACCCACTGATTGTGATGTGGACCAATCATTATCTGATACATCACAGAAACAGGAAAGTATGGGTTTGTTAGAAGCCAAGCAGTGATATTTATTATAAGATGGGTTTTTCATTCTCCATGCTAATGAAGGTCAGTTTGAATTTATCACTTTCAAGTGTTGAACCATTACTTATGGCAGGAACTGCTACCTGAGACTTCTTTGGAGTGGTCTGAACAATTCCCTTCAGCTGTTTTCTAGGTGACAGAGGAATACTAATGAAAAAGAAAGCAGGCGAGTTTGAGCACTATAAAAAGGCAGCAGCAACCGTATCAAGCAGACCAGGATAATAGGAGTGGGTAATGTCCCACTCCTATCAATAGAATGGAAAAGCAAATTAGTAGTCACCATCAATTTATTTATATTATATACCACATTTTCTACAGTACATTTTGCTCAAGGCGGGTCACAAAACAATCAAATAAAATCACCATAATTATAATACAACATTAATTCAATTACACTTCATTTTAAAACATATCTAAATTTAAATTAGCACAAAACATACAAATAGGCCAGTTAACAATATCCAATACCAATTTTAAAAAAATAGAAGCACATTGCGTAATTTGCTGAACAATTAATGTTAACAGACCTAACAATCAGATACTTGCTAGATGTATCTGTGAGTGAGATTGTAAATGCGATCACAATTAGGGTATGACTCCAATCCAAGCAACCTTTACTTGGAAGTAAGCCTCCCAGGGGCAGGCCCAGATTTGGTGGGCCCCTCAATGGCACTGAGTGCAGGGCAGGAAATTTAAAGCCCCCTTCTCAGATGGCAGTTTCTCCCCCCCCCCCTTGCCTTGAGACAGAAAACAAGCAGGAGATGAGATGCAGGGCCCTCCAGAGGGCTCAGACAGTCAGCAAATGCCCAGTGGTGCCAGGACTGAAACCTCTTTGATTTTAGTAGAACTTTCTTGCAAGTATCCTTCCTCTTGCAGCCTAGCAGCGCAATCCAATGTGGCTGCCTGTCACCCTCCGAACTCGGAGCATTATGGGCATCCTTTCAAGGGCAGAAGGAGCGTAAAGGCAAAAGTCGCCTCCACACTTCTCCCACCCCACAAAATCCTTAAAACGGACAAAGAACCACGCCGGCTGTGAGGGCGGAGGAAGGGCGCTCCAAGGTCGGAGCCCCAGCTCTGACTTTGGAGCATTTTCCCAGGGTCAGAGCTGGGACTCCAAATTTTCCTATGGCCATCTAAACAGTATCTAGCGGCCATAGGATTGCACCCTAAGAATATTTATTTACTTCTCATAGACATTTCCTATAATTAAAAAGAATGGAAATTTGGGAGCCAACATGCCATGGAGCATGTGGAAATAGAGTTTGCACAGCTATTTTTTCTGCCTCTCAATCGCTCCTGGGTTATGTAGATTCCCCCCCCCCCCAACATGCCTTTTTTAATCCTTGAAAGTAGGGTGGAAAACTTGTGGCCCTCCAGAAATTTTTTCTCAGAATAATTCCCATCAGCCCTAGCCAGCATAGCCAATGGTGAGGGACGGTAGGAGTTGTAGGCCCCAACTTCTGGAGGGCTGCAAGTTACCTACCCCAGCTTAGATCATCAGTATTTCTTTGGGTCAAAAATGTGACAGAGTCTATTTGAGAACAAGGTGAAATACATTCAAGGCTTCCTTACTATAATTTCGGTCGGTAATACATTCCAGATGGATTCCTCTAATTACACTACATCACCAAAGAGAAGAACAATGATGGCTTTTAAGTTATGAAGGGTGACTTTAAAAATGCATTATGATGAAGTGACAGATCCTCCCCTCCAGAGGCATTTTACTCATTGATAAGAGGGTCCATAAATCATTGATACTACATTTCTCTTAAATTATCCGTAGCACAGATTTCCCAGATTCAGCTGGTCATTTTCCATATATATATATATATATATATATATTAAAAAGAAGAAGACGGAGAAGCCAGCAGTCTAAACTGTTCTCCTTTTTACTACTATGCTGTCATTAGGATTCCATCCAGCATCCATTGAAGCCAAGGGGAGTAATAGTAAATAGAATATTCACTGAAACTACGCCAAGGCAAAATGTGATTCACTATACCAACAGTGATTCACTAGAGGGACAGATTGCTGTCTTATGGTGACCATAAATCCAAATCAAGAGCATAATTTTTCTTATAGAAAATGGAGAATGTTTGAAATACCTAGTATAAATCATATAGACTTTATGAGTATCTTGGAATATGTTATGCTCATCTTCCCCAACTTCCCTCCCCCCTCCGCCATCATTATCAGCCCGATCCTATGCAGAGTTAGTCAGGACAAAGCCCAGCACTGGATCCAATGTCAGTGGGGTGGGGTGTCCACTCTGAGTTTCAGTATGAACTTTAAAGGAGCTATTCAATGGCGCTGACCCTATTTTGGGGATGGGGGTAGGGTTCAGCACTATGCATAGCTCCGTAAAAGTTCAGACTGAAATCCAGAGTGGGTGAACTGTCCTACTGGCATTGGAATCACCAACCTCCACTGACAAAGCCTATTGAGTTGAAGTGCACCTCACTATCTAGATCAGGCTGTACAGTGCAGGATTACTCCAGCAGTAACTAAGTTGTAACTATACCCACTTTCCTGGGGGTAAGCCCTATTAAACTGTCACAGACTGGCAATACCCTGTTCCTTGAGTGGAAGAGGAAAAGGGCACAATAGCATGCCCACACTCTTCCTTGGTTTTTTTTTGCTGCCACCAGCTGGAAGACTTATTTCTCTGGCTGCCTCCACCAAACCAGCCTCAAACCTTTCTGGGTCTCAGGTTGCCTATTCGATGTAGGGTGGGCACCCAAAGAAAAAGAGACCACAAAATTTCAAATAACAAGGTTTAAAGTTTACTGTGGAAAAATGCCAATAGGAATGAATAAGATCGTTAAAATCCAAATGGATACGCGCACGCGCACACAAACTTGCCCAAACAATCGGATAAATAAAATAACCCGAGATAAATGCACCCAGATATCCTAACTCGACTCTGTCCCTGTTTATTCCAGGTCCCCTTATCCAAGCAATGTCTTACTGTTACTGGTCCAGCCTTCTCAATCAGATCTCCAGTTCCAACAGCTCTGGGTCTTTCTTTCCCCCAGTTCTCTAGCATTCTGTCCCCCCTCTTCTCTTTATCATTCTTTCTCCTTCTAACTAACTGACTTTTATCTTCTTAAAAACAACAACAAGAAACTCCTCTTCCTGACTCCAACCAATGAGGAGGGTAGTTTCTTGTTCCTTTCTGCCAACTAAGTTTCTGTTTCATGAGTTAAACCATTTCTCCCCACCACCACCACCTCCTGTTGAACTTTATAACCTCCTGCTACCTAGGCCAAACTTCCTGACCTCTTATCATCTAAACTAAACCTTTGACCTTTCAACTATTAACCTTTTGGCTGAAAGCCTGAAACATAAATAGGGTTTAACCCTATAATATCCTACAACCAAACTAAGTGTCAAAGGATGGAGGACAGTTCTGTTCCTTCACATGAACTCAAGGGGACTTACTTCTGAGTAGACATGCAGGCCCAGCCCAACATACCCTACTGCCTCACTTGAGTGCCTCTGCTGCCACCCACCCACCTACTCACTCAGTCAGCCTACCTGCTTGGCCAGCTGCTCCCTCACTTGCTCGGGCAGCTGACCTGGCTGGCCACTTGCTCCTGCCTGCCCAGCCGCTCCTGCCTTGTGCCCCAGCCACAGGGCTCCTTCAAGAGGTCAGCTGAACGGCACAAGGTGGGAGGAGCAGCCGGGTTGGCAGGGGTGAGTGGCCAGCTGGCTCAGCTGACCAAACCAGAGAAGTAGCAGCCGCGCAGCCACCTGGCCAAGTGCATAGGGTGGGTGGGTGGTGGCGGTGGTGGTGGCGGCAGCGGCAGTGGCCACCCCTGGTAAGAAGAAGAGGTGGCTGCTGATGGTGCACCCAGCAGGTTGCTCTAGTCTAGAGAGCCCTGTCAGTTGCTTTCTTGCTGCAGCAAATGCCACAGCAAGAGAACGGCTGGCGGGGATCTCCAGAGCATCTGCTGGAGGCAGCAGGGAGGCAGCAATGTGCTCCCCTGGCAGGGGCAGCGGGGAGAGTGGAACAATTTGCTGATCTCCCTGCTCTGCCATCTGATGCATCTGCATCAGTGTCGTAAATCCGTCCAGTTTCAAGATAAGGCGTAGTCGTTATCACCGTCTGAGTGTCAAGGCCAAAATATATCAGTCCAAAACAGAGCAAACATAAACCAGTTAGGGATCAGGCACAGGAGTAGTCAGGGTCATTCCGAGGATCAGAGGTCAGGAATATCAGGAGCGTCTGGCTATAGTAACAAACAATTGCTTCCAGCATCGGAGTGTGTTTGGGGCCTGCCTTTTGAGCAGGCGCTGATTGGTAAGGCTGCCCAGCTGGGTCAGGCTGCACTTAGCCCAGTGTTTCTCAACCTTGGGTCCCCAGATGTTTTTGGCCTACAACTCCCAGCATGTCCCAGCCAGCTATGCTGGCTGGGGCATGCTGGGAGTTGTAGGCCAAAAACATCTGGGGACCCAAGGTTGAGAAACACTGACTTAGCCTGACCCCACCCCAAACACACTCCGGCACAGCTGGTCTCTGTCTGACCTACTGGAGGCACAACAATCAGCCTGCGTAATGGTAGGGCCGGCTCTGCAGACATGGGTAGGATTACACTGTTAAGATATAAATTGCCCTATATTAAGTTAGGCCATTGGCCCTTCTAGCCTAGTTCTGTCTATTCTGATTGGCAGTGCCTCTTCAGTATCTCAGAAAGGGGTCTTTCCCAGCTCTGCTACCCAAGATCCTTCAAGAAGCCATGCCAGGGATTAAACCCAGGCCTTTCTGTATGCAAGGCACAGTTCACTACAATGAACTGTGATCTCTCCCCAAACTGCTTTATTGCTTTTCTGTTCTCTTCACATACAGTGTCCAATCAATGATGTGTTCATGTTTCATTCTTCAGGTAATAACTGGAGTCTGCTTGTGATTGTCATGCTAGCCAGAAAAAAGGGAGCCAAATTCGGAAGTATGTAGGAAAGCTATGGTCCCATCTAGGTGCAGTCACGCATAAGCAGGAGGACTGAAAAAGTTCCCTTAAAGCAGTTACACACACTGTGAGGCATGGATGCAGCGCAAGCACACCTGATCATGAATATGTGCCCCATGTGGACGTGGCACAATTAAATGTGCCAATGCACACCCTGGCCCATCTCTGCTACAAGTTATAACTAGTTTGAAACCCTCATGAATCCTAGGAATTCTATTCTTGGGAAAGCACCAAGCATTCTTTACATGAGGTCCCTTGTTATTTCAGAGACCTACAGTTCCAAGAGTTCTTCATATTGGAACCATGGACAGTGAGGAGGCTTGAAACTGCTTCAGATTTGCAATGTAAACGTATCTGAAGTATTGTATTTGTAAAGGGATTTTCTACTCTCAGATTTGTTGAGAGGATTGACCTTTTTATAATGCTGTAACCCTTAGCTTACAGGAAGAAAGCAGGAGGCACAGAAGAGAGAATTGAAAAAGAAAAGTAGCATGCTAGCAGCCATGTTCTGCTAAATAGAAGTAAACAAAATTGCATTACTCGGGACTCGGGAGCTATCAACTCCAGGAAGGCATGGTGCACAAGCTACATAAGGGAATGTGCAGCAAGGAAGCAGTTTATCAGCTCCTGGCTGAGCTTTACTCAGGTCCAGAAGAAAGCTAATTTAAATAACTTTAGGATAACCTTGAGGGAAGATACAGACAGAGCGAGGCCCAGCAAAGTAAGTGGATATAAACCACTAGCAGTGCAATCCTCCTCATCTTTACTTTAAACTAAGTACTTTGTGTTCAATGGGGCTTACTTTGAGATAGGTGTGTGTGCAGGATTGCATCCTTAATGAGTCTGCATGGGCAGGGCCGGATTAAGAGCATTATGGGCCTGGTGCTGAGGATTTTGGTGGGCCTTTTTATGGAAATAAATAAAATGAAGACGCAATTTTATATTAAAACAAATTAAATATTTTAATTACCATTAAAGTGCCAAAACTCAAAAACTCCTGCAGCTCATCAGTAAGGGTCTCCCCAATTTCCCCCAAATTTATTTATTAAAAAAGAAAAAGCAGCCACAACAAAAAGCCAGGAAGCTTTGCTTGACCAAGAATAATTGTGTTGTTCTTGTTGCTTTGTTTCGTTTTCGTTTTTGTTTTTTTGTTAAACTAGCATTTGAACAATTGAGCTGCGAATCAGAAAGATCTTTTGCTCGAGGCTGGAGAGAGAGGCCCCTTCTAAATCTGAATATTACAGACCCTAGCAAGCCCCCATGTGCTTCAAAGAAATGTAGTAACAGTGATTGAAATGCAAAAACCTACCGAAATGCTAATTTGAGAACAACAGTTCTTGCTAGGTCTTGCCTCAAGCCTGTAATGCAGATGTGCTTAGAACACCTTTCTAATCTTGAAAAAATCATTAATTATGCTGAATGATAACGATCAGAGCTAACTCAAATCGTGCCGCGTGTCCCTCTATTGTGGGCCTATTGTCTGTTATGGGCCTGGAGCGGCCGCTCCAATCGCCCCTATGTTAATCCGGCCCTGTGCATGGGTGCTAAGTTCTACTCATACCACTGCTTCTCATGGTTTGCACAGCATTCATCCAGGCATGTTTTTTTTAGTGTTTTTATGAATTATTTATTTCTTACATATGTGTCCCGCCTTTCCTTCAAGGAGCCCAAGGCAGTGTACATGATCTTCATCCTTTCCATTTTATCCTCAAAACAACCTTCTGGGATAGATTAGGCTGAGAGTCAGTGACTGGCCCAACGTCACCCAGAGAGCTTCAATGCCAAGTGCTTCAAAGCCAAGAGCTTCAAGGTCTCCCCAGGCCTAGTCCAACATTCTAACCAGTGTCCCACACTGGCTTTCAGCAGACCAGGGATGTGGAGACAAAAAAAATGGGGGGACCCACACTTTCCATTTAATTCTTCAACCTTAGCCATATTTTTGCCTCATGCTATGTCAGAATACATGGAGGGAGGAGTGGGGCAATGAATGCTGGCCTCACCCCCAATGCCCCCATCCCCACTGGCTGAAAACTCAGACCTTCGTGAATTGAGTAACTTGCAACAACATGCAGAGGCCTGAAGTGGGATTTAGCTGAGCGTGCTTAGAATCCACTGCACGCTTTGGAACCCAAGATACACAGGGTTCCCCCTCACATGGAAGATTCTTAGCGGGTTCTATTGAACATGTGAAGAATTCCTCTTCAGACCTTCCCACTCAACACAGGGTTGGGAGCCCCATGGAGTGAGGAAAAGAGGCAAGACATATCTCCACTCTTCTTTTCAACCTGCCAGCATGGGGCGTTGGACAGAAGATATCCTCCAAGATGGGAGTGCTCCATTGTACAAGATCCTTGCCCCTAGGATTGATCTCTAAATAATTTTTCTTCAATAGCATGGATTTTTTTGCAGTTTCCAGTGGCTTGGAACTAATCTTTCTACAAGCAGGTGCATTTTTGTTCCATGTAAACAAACTTCTTCTTTTGTCTTCATATCATATACAAAATTTGTGTGGTCACTTTAAACTTCAAAAATCAGCCTCTATTGAAGAAAAAAAATATCATCATCCTGAATTGACTAGAAGGTTTTGCAGTCTTTTACAGCAGCCAAGCATCACCCAATTTATATTCATTCAGTCTTCTGGCTTTTCATTTTCATTTTACAATGTATAAGCCAAAGTAGCATTTGTGGGTTGTCGGATCTGAAGGAAGATTTGCAATCAAATGCAATTTTATATCTGACAGTGATCACACAAGCTTAAATTCCATATTGGGTTTTAATGGGAGGGACAAATAACCAGAATAAAATATCTTCTGTATGCACCAGTTTTGTTATTTTAAGAGTCATATACACAGGAGATGGGACATGCTCAATAAAGACACTATGGGAATTCAGTGCTGAAGGACTCCTTGAGCACTAAACTCCCATCATGTGTCTACTGAGCATCTCCCATCTACTCAGTATTCCTATATATTACAGTGCAGTAAAGAATGTTGCAAAGGTAGTGGTGGTGAAACCTCAAGCACTGATTGGCTGAGCTGTGCTGTCATAAATGTGTGAAGTATGCAGTATGCACTGACTGTGTTGTATTGATCCTCCTAGAGAAGAATTGATAGAAGAAGAAAAGTCCAGACTCCTGAGTCAAAAACATGGCAAGAGAAGTGGGTACAGGGCTAGAAAAGGGGGTTCATACAGAGAGAGAGGGGGAAGGGAGAGGGGAGGGAGAGAGGCCTAGAGGAAAGAGGGAAAGCAAGAGGAAGGAATCTGAGATGGGGAGAACAAACTGGGAGAGAGGAAAGGTTACATTGCCAGGAATGCAGAGATAACGAGGCCTGAAGTTCAAACACAGGTTTGAAATAACCAGCCAATTTTGTGGTTGTAGGTCTCTAATATTTGTCTTAGTTCACTGGAAACTTTACTTATTGATTTGGTTTTTGAGGCTTTGTGATTTATGAGGAGAAATGTGAGGAAGACTCCAGAACAGAAGCTTGAGTGCCCTGTGCACATATGAGTTTGGAGAGGGAAGCCAGAAAGAGTAGTATTGGGCAGGCAGGAATGCCATAGGCCCCATATTGGTCAGTTGTCTATGGGAATACAGAGACTGGGAAGACCAAGGCAGTGAAGTTTCTGGGGTGAATGGGTAGGAGCTGCCTGATACTAGGTTAAGGAAGATTTAGAGAGTATAAGAAAGGAAAAGGTGTACAGAGGAACATAGAACCTACGTGCAGCTACGGTACTTCCATTTTGTTTATCATTGGCTATTCTGTGCAACACAGAAAACAGGAAGGACAAAAGACAGGGAGGCAATTTGGGCATGTTTTTAAAGTTGTTTCATCTGAATCCAGGGGGACCCCCTCCTAAAATGGGATTGCATTTGCAGGGTATATTTTGCCTCCTTAAGGAGCAGAGAACATTTAAGGGGGTTTGCTGTGGTAATGAAGGCGTACCTTTTCAGTTTCTTTTTCGTATTTTTTCAAAATGCAGCTAGTAGTGATTACATACATAGTCATCACACAGTGTGATTTTAGGCATGTTCTATGAGGGAAAAATGGCAGCCACCACAACAGCTGGCTTGAGTAGGAGCATGGCTGCTGTGGGTAAGTTTTGCCCCCACCCTGGAAAACATGAGGAAATAGCCTCTCTAATGAGAATGTGGTGACAAATTTGGGGGAGGAGATTGGCTCAGCCTTATTCAAACCTATTTGTAAGCTTAGTAATCAGCACATCTCATACTAAGGAAAAAGGAAAAGGCTGCCTTGCTTAACCAGACTGGAGGCAAAGGGTCACTGATACATGGTCACACAGAGGTGAACAACAACTAGCATGGTTATTCCATGTATATTTCAAGCATTTCATGGGTAATTTTGCCAGATGGGAGTAATGTCTGGCTGGCTTATTAAATATACATATTGAATTATTAGAATGCTGAGCAAAGTAATGTCTACATCATCTATTTTTTTTTAAAAAAGACATTTGCTGCATGCATTCTTTGTAATTCCTTGCTTTCGTGTATCTACAATTGCCTTAGCTAATTCCCTTTGGGAAGAACTGCAAATATTTCCTTAAGAAGAAAATAAATTTGCAAAGGCATTTGTGTCTTTCCTATCACACACATCTCATGAATTCATATTGACAAAAAGGCTTTTAAATCTGTTTAAAAACACAATGGCATAATAAGTCAAGAATGGAAATGCTTTATTTTGGCTCGTGATTTGTCAATTGGGTGAAGTTTTAATAAACACATGCATTATTTGTATTTGCTAACTACCATTTATTGAAATGAAGGCATCTGGGGAGTATACGGTTTACAAACAAAGAGGTGCAGACCAGCACACCATCAAGCGTGAGCGAGTGTCACTCAAATAAAGGCTAATAAAAATGATTGTAATTGGCATGCATGTATATTGTGCTTTCACGTTTTCAGAATGTTTTTTTTACTTACAGCACAATCCTATCTGCTCAGAAGTGAGTCCTATTGAGTTCCATGGAGCTTACTCCTGGGTAAGTGGGTATAGGATTGCCGCTTTATCTCAATAAAAACTGCCCTATAAATTAGGTCAGTAGATGGGGTGAATGTGGGGAGGAGAGAAGCAGAATGGTGGCTTGTTTAAGGCCACCCAGGGCCAAACTAAATGTTTGGCCAAACTATTGGATATGAAACTAAGAAACATCAGGATTGGTTTGATGAAAATGACAATGAGATTAAATATATAATTGACCAAAAAAGGAAAGCCTTCCAAATATGGCAAAATGATATTAACTGCGCTGCCAAGAAAAAAACCTACGCTAGCGCAAAGGCTGAGGTCCAAAGAAGAACAAGAGAACTTAAGAACGCTTGGTGGAAAAAGAAAGCTGAAGAAATTCAACAACTTGCAGAATCTCATGATGCACGGGGCTTTTTTAAGGCCACAAGGGCCATTTATGGACCAAAAACCTATGGTACAAACCCTTTACAATCAAAAGATGGCACCAAACTCTTAAAAGACAAAGAGTCTATTGCACTGCGTTGGAAAGAGCATTATTATGACCTTTTAAATCGTAAATCTAAGGTGGATAATGAGATTTTTTCGCAAATCCCGCAAAAACAAATTAAAGAGGAACTTGCAATACTCCCCACTTTGGATGAAGTAAAAAAAGCCATTAATCAAATGAAGAACAACAAAGCTAGTGGACCAGATGGGATTCCTGCTGAAATCTTTAAAGAAGGGGCCCCCGAACTTGTACAACATCTTCATAAACTCATCGAAAAAATCTGGATAAGAGAAGAGATCCCAGAAGACTTCAGGGATGCCATAATTATCACCCTCTTTAAGAAGGGTGATAGAACAGACTGTGGAAACTATCGGGGCATTTCTCTCTTAGCAACCTCAGGTAAAATATTTGCTAGGATTCTCGCAAACCGTCTTCTATCTATTTCAGAAGAGATCCTCCCTGAAACTCAATATGGTTTCCGCCCCTCTAGAGGGACAGTAGACATGATTTTTACTGCACGTCAGCTCCAAGAAAAATGCCGGGAGCAAAATCAACCCCTTTATATGGCATTTATCGATCTGGCTAAGGCCTTTGATACTGTAGACCGTACAGCTCTCTGGACTATCCTTATGAAAATTGGATGCCCCAATAAATTTGTGAATATCTTGCGACTTCTCCATGACAACATGACGGCAACGGTTTTGGACAACAACGGCTCTCATGGTGCTCCATTTAAAGTGGGATCAGGTGTTAAACAGGGATGTGTTATCGCCCCAACATTATTTGCCATTTTCATCGCCATGGTTTTACATCTTGTCAAGGGGAAACTTCCCACCGGTGTGGGAATTATATATCGAACAGATGGAAAGCTTTTTAATCTCAGCAGGCTGAAAGCAAAAAGTAAGGTAATTACAACCTCCGCTGTGGAACTTCAGTATGCTGATGATAATGTGGTCTCCGCACATTCAGAGGATGATCTCCAAACTATCCTAAATGCTTTTGCAGAAGCATACAAAAAACTTGGTCTCTCACTTAACATCAAAAAAACCAAAGTGTTTCATCAGCAAGTGCAAGCCAATCCTTTGGTGATGCCATCTATCCAGCTTGGCGGGACAATACTGGAAAATGTCGATCATTTTCTCTATCTTGGCAGCTATCTTTCTGTTACAGCTAACATCGACAGTGAAATCCAGCATCGTCTGAGCTCCGCAAGTGCCGCATTTTCTCGAATGAAACATAGAGTGTTCGAGGATCGGGATATTTGTAAGAAGACCAAAACACTGGTTTATGAAGCCATTGTATTACCAACTTTATTGTATGCCTGCGAAACATGGACTATCTATAAACGTCACTTCCACCTCCTTGAAAGGTTTCATCAACGTTGCCTCCGGAAAATCCTGCAAATTACTTGGGAAGATAGGCGAACAAATGTCAGTGTACTGGAAGAAGCAAAGACTACTAGCATTGAAAAAATGATCCTTCAACGCCAACTTCAGTGGACCGGTCATGTTGTTCGAATGCCTGACTGCCGTCTCCCAAAGCAGTTACTTTACTCCCAACTCAAGGATGGAAAGCGGAATATCGGTGGTCAATATAAGAGGTTTAAAGATGTTCATAAGGCTAATCTAAAAAAATGCAATATAAACATCGAAAACTGGGAAGCTCTGGCCCATGAACGATCTAAATGGAGGTTGGCCTTTCACAAAGGTTCCATGGACTTTGAAGAAGCCCGAGTGCAAGGTGAAAGGGAGAAACGTGCTAGGCGAAAAGCACGTCAAATGAATCCTTTACAGGACCATCTTCTATCTGGTAACCTGTGTCCTCACTGTGGGAAGCTGTGTGGATCTAGAATTGGCCTCCACAGTCACTTACGGACCCATCGCTAGAGTCTACACAATCTTCTTTAGAATTTCCTCCTTCTATCCCGGAAGACAATCTTACTCGGTCACGAGTGATCGCCTGATTATGAGCTATGCATGATAATTATATTTACCTTAGTGCAGTGTTTCTCAACCTTGGGTCCCCAGATGTTTTTGGCCTACAACTCCCAGCATGCCCCAGCCAGCTATGCTGGCTGGGGCATGCTGGGAGTTGTAGGCCAAAAACATCTGGGGACCCAAGGTTGAGAAACACTGCCTTAGTGTAAGGATGCATGGCCCTCATTTGGATCAGGATCATGGCACTCTGGGAGAGTGGGGTTAAACCTTCCTCGCCTGTTTTTGTCCCAAAATTCCACCCACTATGGGGGGGGAGGGAAGGGGGAAAAATTTCCATTCACTCCAATGGAGACCTTTGCCCCCCCTTTTTTAACCCTGCCCCCTCGGGTGTGTGGAGAATTTCAGGACAAAACTGGGTCTGGGGAAGGGTACCCACCCCTCCCAGAGAACTGTGGTTCCAGTCTGAATTGGGGCCACACACACTTACTCGAGAGTAAGTAAAACTGCCATGCATACCTACACTGTGCGTGATTAGACCAATGTCTAGTTTGGCCCCCAGTGAGTTCACAGTTGAGGAGAGATTTGTACCAGGGACTTATACCTGGTTCACATCTCATGCTCTTCATACTATACTAAGCCAGCTCTCAAATGAAGTGCTTCAAGTTCCATTGAGTTGAGTGCCAGTGTGGCGTAGTGGTGAGAGTGTTGGACTGGGACTCGGGAGATTCAGGTTCTAGTCCCCACTTGGCCATGAATCTCACTGGGTGACTTTGGGCCAGTCACTGACTCAGCTTAACCTACCTCACAGGGTTGTTGTGAGGATAAGAGGAGGAGGAGGAGGAGGAGGAGGAGGAGGAGGAGGAGGAGGAGGAGGAGGAGTTAAGCTGCCTTGTGTTCCTTGCAGGAAAGAAGGTGGGGTATAAATATAATAAATAAATAAATAGGCACACCTATCTCTAGATTGCGCTCATAAAGTCACACCCTGATAACTACATTCCTAAGGAGAAATGTTCATAGAAAAAAACAGATGTACCCAGTGAGTGCATGTGTGTGTGTGTGTGTGGGGGGGGTTATGTGTGTACGTGTTTCCTTAAATGTGATCACAACAGTGTGCAGTGATGCATGCGTTTGCACATGCGCACCTACTAAGGTCTGCAGGAAGGCCAGAGCAAGTCATATCGGAGCTTGTATTCAATGTATGTCAAAGTGGATATTGTTACAAATAAATTAAACATCTGAAAAGACAGAAATTTACCCACAAAATCATGACTAGTAGAAATTTGTGGGTGGGTGGGTGGGGGAGAGTAGAAGAAGATAGGTCTTTCCCAGTTGTTATGGTCAAACCCCGGAATGCTCTCAGGGAGGCTCAGCTGGTGCTGTGGGTGTCTGTCTGATGCCTTTTCATGCCTAAAAGGGTAAGGACCTTTTATTGGTCTAGGCCTGTTAGATCTTGAGGTCTTATACATGATTTTATTCTTGCTTTCATTGCTATTCTGCTGCTCCTGTTTTAAGCTATGCCTTTTATGATTGGTTCTTAAATTCTTGTTATAGCATTTCAAATGTTACAGGAACTGCTCTGGACACTGCTGTCTGAAGACCAGTCCATATCAATTTAAAGAAATAAAATTTTGAGCCAGTTGGAAGTCCTGGGCATTTTTCAGAGGCAGTCTCATGTAGAGCATATTACAGTAGTCTAGTCTAAATGAAACTGAGGGAACAATCCTATGGATCCTGGGAGAGCATCCCAGGACCATAGGATATTTTGGAGTTCCCCCTCCGAGGCATTATACACTGCTATGGCCTTGGAAGGGGAAATCTGAATAGGGATTTTTTCCCCCTCGCTCCTTGCAGCCGCTGCAGAAAGCATCCCAGCAGCTTCTTCACCTGTGGTCAGAGCTCTGACCTTGGCTCGGGTGAAGATGCAGATGAAAGGGAAAGGGGTGGGAAGCACCAAGAATCCACCACATCCTGAAGCCTCCCAGTTCCCATCACTGACTCCACTTGGTGAGCTCAAAAGCACATCTAGTGAGAAAAGAAAGAGAAAGGAAGGCGAGAGGCCACTTTCTGCCAGCAGAGCATTGGAGTTTTGGAGCACGCCGACCTCGGAAGAAGATAAGAAGAGCCATGCTGGATCAAACCAAGGGTCCATCTAGTCCAGCATTCTGTTCGCACAGTGGCCAACCAACTGCCCAAGGGATCCCACAAGCAGGACATGAGTGCAACAGCACCCTCCCACCCATGTCCCCAGTAACTGGAATAGACCCCCGTGCTATACAGACTTTGTATCTGTATAGCACTTTTTGACTGTTGAAAGCATTTGAAATACAAAATAGCCCTAGTCTAAGGGTAGGGTTGGTGCATTGCTGAATTCAATGCAGTATCATTGGGAAGTATCTGCATATGCCTAATTAGTATGCAGTTTAAATAGTCTGCAATGAGAGGCATCAAGTGGTGCCAAGTCTAAGCAGCACACAATTTGTGGATGAATAAAATAAAAGCAAACAAATTTTATTTTAAAAAAGAGACAATGCAGACATTACAATAAAACACTGGAGCAAATGATATTTTCCTCGGCACATTTGCAAAATGGAAACATCTTGGCAAACAACTGCAAATCTGTCAATAGTTCAAAACAAGTGAGTAAAATTCAAAACAAGTGAATAAAAACGGGTAATGTTTGATAAATAAAGTTCGTAGACGAGCCATGTTCAATTCAGCAAGTGCCACCAGTATTTGAATTTTGAAGCACACCCAGTTTTGCTCTCCTCCTTAAATGAAACTTATTGGCTCTGTGCTACTGGAGAAGCTTGCAAACTGATCCCAAGTTTTAGGAGATAATAAATGGTTCACTTTTTGACCATGCAGAATGGTTCACTTTTTTTGCTTTTTTTTGCAAAGAGGGTGAGATTAATTGGATGGCTTTCTCCGTGTGACTGTCCTGGGGAAGGACAGACCCAGCTCAGTGGGAGAGCACTTGCTTTGCATGCAGACACTCCCAGGTTCAACCTCTGGCATCTCCAGGAAAACTCCTGCCTGAAATGCTGGAGAGCCTCTACCAGTCAATTTTGGCAGTGCTGGGCCAGATGGACCAGTGGTCTGACTCGGTATAAGGCAGCTTCCTCTGTTCTTCTGAATGTTTACTCAGGTTAAGGTTGCAAACCCAAGACACTTACCCAACACTAAGTCCCAGATGAATTGATGGAACTTAGTTCTAGGGATGTGTGCGGAGCTCAGTTGGGGGGTGGGGGTAGAAGTCCAGCGAACACGCTGGGCTTGACCCCCGAGCTCCGCTCGCCTTACCTGCTTCCCCGGCATGACTCGCATTCTCGTGAGCTGAGCTGGGGAAACGACTTCCAGGTTCCTGGCGCTACATTGTTCACATAGAAAATGGTGTAAGATACGTTAAAAACGGCTGTGATTTGCTCAAGTTATGCAAATCATGGCCGCTTTTAATGTATCTTATGCCGTTTTCTACATAAACAACGTAGCGCCGGTGTAACCCGGAAGTTCGGCAAGCGCCTCAGTTGGCGGTCGCTTTCAGCCTGGCTTGGCAGGCGCAGCAGCAGCACTCGCCGGGCACGCAGCAAGTCAGGTGGTGGGCAGATCGCCCATCCCTAGGAACTTCTGAATACATAGGTGGTCAGAATAATTTTAGGGATGGGAGAACCAGGGATGCTTGAGCTTGCTAAGATTCTCCAAACTCCAGTTTGAAGCTTGGTTTGCCTCACTCATATTTTTATTTTTGTAAACCGCCCAGGGAGCCTTTTGGCTGATGGGCGGTAAATAAATATATAAAATAAATAAATAAATAAATAAATATTTCTGACATTTTTTCCACCTATTCGTTAGAATGGGGGAAGTCAACATTTCGAACGTGTGCATTTCCATGCACATTTCCCCCGCCCAAAAGTGTGTAATTTCCCCCATTGACTAAACCGTGAAAATGTGTGTGTGTGTGTGTGTTTTCAATGTGCATTGTACCGGCAGGGCTTAATTGGGTCTGGGTTGTGAAGGGAAGGGAACAAATTGGACACACAGACTTAAGTGGGTAATAAATTGGCCACAACTTTATTGACTTTTGCTTGAATAGGTCTGGTGGCAGCATAGGGTGTGGGTCCAGTCATCGGCCAGCTTGCCTGCTATCCAATTCCCCCTTCCTGGCTTGCATGCCAGGAGTACTGGTGGTGGTGGATGGCAGGACCAGGAGCTCACCACGGTGCCGACTGCTAATGTGAACGGCTCACAGCTGGTCTGGTCTTGGTGCCACGTCCCTGAGATACCTTACAGGAATCCTCAGCAAGGGGGAGCAGGGAGCCCAATCCCACTCCCCTCACCAATGGATCCAGCCCAATGCCTATCACGCCACAAGAGCTGGCAGGAGGGTCCCTTACCACCACACCTATTCATGTTGCAGACAGTTCATGATACCATCTCAGTTGTCTTCCAATCAGATATTGATGCCTTTGTCAGACAGGTAGACACCGTTAGGCCTGTACAGTTCTTGACGGTTAAATTGACTGCTCTGGGCTGGGCCTGCACAAAGCTCCGTATGGCCTTATCCCTCTTCTTTCTGGCCACATCCACTCTGGCTGGGTCTTTGGCCCACTGCCAAACATGTCTCCCAGGAGCTCAGTCCAAGACCCATCCATTCCTTAAAGCTTGTTGTCATGCCCAGTGTATGATGCCTTGCCCGCAAATCCACACTGAAGTGACAGATTTTGCCCTGCAGTTATAAATAGATGAGATTAATAATGAGAGTCCTTTAGTTGTGAGTGTATGATCTGTTGGTGGATGTTTTCCAACAGCCAGTTGCCTGCCTTTTTGCCTCCCAGCAAGCCACATTTGGCTGGCCCAGTCCTGAATGAATATGAGCTGAACTCATGAGGAGGGAGGCCCAAGAAGTTGATACCATCCCATAGTATGCTCACCAATCGTACTGCTAACATTCCCATGCCGCCCTTAGGAGGTGGCACATGTGCCCTTAGAGGTCCCCTTCAGGTGAACCAGGCGGCCCTTCCCATTTTGAACAGTTTTTAACTCACAATGTTAAGGCATACACCCTTTGCCAGTGGTGTCACATCTTGGACATCCATGGCTCACATTGTGGTGCCCGCCCAGTATGCAGCAACCAGCTCGCTTACTCTTAAGGCCCCCAAAATTGCCTGGGTGAAGGCTGCCCTGCATAGTGTGGCCTTGAACCACGGCCAACCTAACTTAGCGAGGATATGACACAACCGAGCCCGCAGAGTAAATGTTATGGGTCTCCTCTCTTTGGGTGTTGCCGGTCACTCCCAGCACAAGCCCTCTACTGCCCTTCTAGCCCAAAAGGAGGCCCAGGGGTCAGGACTACCATGGGGTCTTACTAAAGTGGGAAATGGCTGTCTGATGGATGATAGTCTTGGGGGTGAGCTCCTGTTTCTAGAGAGCTGCCGATACTGAAAGACCACCAGTTTGGATGGAGGCCAGATGGCTGGTAGTAGTGTGGATTTTGATACTGCCTGCAAGTCCTCTGGGAAAGGGTCCGGGCTGATTCCTGCTTCTAGTTTCGGAGACTGGAAATCTCTTCTCCTGTAAGTGAGAGAGAGAGAGAGTTTCCACAATATTATTATCTACACCTGTAACATCTTGTGCTAAAAACCCTATGTTGGCCAACAACATGCCAATACAAATTTCCTGACTAGGCACATGACACTGTCTGAGCAGCGACGAGGGTGCATGTGATGCCTATGGCCTGCCAGTGGGATGGCCATCTTTTGCGGAATACCCCAGGCTTCTTAATGCATCAGATTGGATTTGTAAATCTGATCCAGCTAGAAGCTGATCCTGCAAAAATGACATACCATTGTATTTAGTTAAGAAGGTTATCTGTATACTCAACTCTTCCTTCTGCCCTTTGTGATCCTGAAATGATGATGTGGGGGATGGGATGCTGGCTGTGGACGTCACTACGTGAGCATGGAAACTAAGATGGCCCTCAAAACTCCTGCAGTTCCCAGCATACTCTATGCAAAGTATCCCACCTAGACTGGGGCCTGATTGATCAGAAGGACTCTGGCCTGTCCCTGACATGGGCCCCCACTGTTAACAGCCATGATTAGTGAGCCAGTTGAACAATCTATGTTCCTCCTCCCTACTTTACAGCCTTTTGCTACTTTGGCTTCACCTTTTCCTCTGGATAGAGGTGACTAGCTCCTCATCTGTTGTTGTTGTTGTAATTAATTAATTAATTAATTAAATTAATAATAAACTGAGCTGTCCCTCCCATTGTCCATACTAGCCCTGGGTTTGCAACCCCACTTGCGTTCTTTTGCCCTGTGTCATAGTGCTCACCGAGGCAGGCTGGTCGTGGTGTGAGCCCCCACTGCTCAATAGTCGTTGGCTGGTGCTAGGGATCCCTCCTCCATGAGGGACCTGATGTTCCTCCACTGTCTGTCTCCCTTCTGTATTTCTTAGGTGCCCTCCTGGCTTTCTGGCTCTTCCCAGGTCTCTTGGCCTAGGCCTTGCCTGTTCTGGACATTTCTTACTTGCTTGATTCTGCAGCTGTTGTGTGGGATTCTGCTGCCCCACGCAGTGCAGTGGTGTTGTGCCATTAAGGCAGAATGTTTGCAACTTGGGCCATGAGAGGGTGTTTATGCAACGGGACTGAGCCCCGGTCAGTGGCGCTGTACACAGGATATGAAACTAGAAATGGCCATAATGAAACTAGGGTGCATTTTGTTTAGGACATGTTCCCCTTTCGTAGAACACACACCAGTTGCAAAATACAAGTTGCCTCAGGAATGAACAAAGCCAAATACACTTCAGATATTCAGCACTTTTGAATCACACAGTATAATGCTTTTTGATCTGTTTCATTACATTGTTGCATGTGGGAGTTAAACATGGATTTACAGGCTTAAATGCAAAGGAGCCGAAGCTCTCTGGGCGGTTTACAACAGTTAAAATCATAAAATACAATATAAAATATAAAATTTAAAAACACAGATTAAAAACAAACAGCAGAGCTAGCAGCAGCAGTTACAATAACGGAATTAAAACAATTACAAGATTAAAATGATTAAAATGATTAAAATGCCTGGGAGAACAGAAAGGTCTTCACCTGGTGCCGGAAAGAATACAAAGTATCAACAATCAAGCCTAGTGCATAAAATTCTTTCTCTTTCAGTACTCTTATTGGCATCTTGTCTTTAGTGCCCAGCCCTAGTCACAACTATGTACAACTGAAATCAATTAGATTTGTTGATCATGGGCAAGTTCCATATCATTGCTTTCACTGGGACATGCAGGCTCTCCCTATTCATATTTACCTGGATGTGCAGCCCATTCAGTTCATTGGGAATTAATTCCAAGTAAGTGTGAATAGGAATGCAGCCTCAAGTGTTGAACCAGGAGAGATGTCATATTTGGTTTCACACACGCAGTTCATTTTTCTTTCATATAACAGTAGCAAAAATGTGAATAAATACACTTAATTTCCACTCCAGCAATCTATGACATGCCTACAACACTGACGTGCCATGGCCATTGTGGTACCTATTTTGGGTGCTCTCTCATAGGAAAAAGACTGCACATTCCCCATACACTTTCTGTTACCTCTGCCTCCCCCCTCTGACGAAGCAGTTCAGGGGACATACATACTTACTGATGTATGGGACGGTATTATACAAGGTTCCACTTTTAACCTTTATTTAGAGCAGGGGTGAGCAACATGTGGCCTGCAGGCTGCATGCGCCCCCCCACCCCCCGTTGCCTGCTGTAGCCCCGGCTGCACCACCAAATTCATCAGCGGTGAATTTTCTAAATGAAAAAAAATATATGGTGCTTTAGCACTATTGAGTGCTAAAAGTGTCAAATTTAGCTTGTTTAAATTTAGCTACTTTTAGCCCTTTTAGTGCTACGGAGCAATAGAGTGGTTTGTCAATTGGGGGGAGTAGTGGAATGTGTTCTGTGGAGGGGGTGTCCCACCCACAGTTGCCCACCCCTGATTTAGGGTATGGAAAAAATGATGATTCCTTTAAATTATAAAGGAATCTCGATTTGTGCAGAGTGTGCATGAATGTATGCATGGAGATTGATACCGCACCCCTTGGCCCTGCACCCTGGTCTTGCCTGGCCTCCATGCATTCAAGATCCTGCCTGCAGGCGGGCCTACACCCACAGCATACCCCAATATGCTCAGGCTCTGTATGCACAATCTGGGCCCTTCATTTCAGCAGGATACAGTTGCATGATGTTCCCAGCACATGGATATTATAGTGTATGGCTTTAGGCCCAGACAAGACCTCAGACCTGTGAGGTTGGGTACAGTGGGGATATTGGACCATTGTCCACGATCCTGACCTTCCATATATGTGTATATTTCTACACATTTACAGCACAATCCTAGACAGGTCTACTCAGAAGGAAGTCTTACTGAATTCAATGGTGCTTGCTTCTGGTAAGTAAGTGCTTTGTTAGAGCAGGGGTGGGCAACTTGTGGCCCTTCAAATGTTTTAGTCTACAACTCCCATCATCCTTCACCATTAGCCCTGCTGGCTAGAGCTGGTGGGAGTTGTAAGCCCAAACATCTGGAAGGCCACAAATTGCCTACCCCTGATGTGCAATCTGCACATGTGTTGTAATGTTGTGTTTCTGAATTGTCCCAATACTTAAAATTGTAGTTCAAAGAGATGTGATCTCCCAAAGTGTCCATCTCATTAAACCTTTGCTGCTGCTGCTGCTGCTGCTAACAACACACTACAATGAGCAATATGTTCCCCAAAAGTGTCCCACTCTTCTAAAGAAGCCAATAATACTCTTGAGAAATTTTATTATGCATCTAGTCATTTTAATACAGACATTTTTATAAAGTATGTAGAGAACTGAAAGCGTGGATCGTAATGTTCACTTAATGTCAGGCCCAAATAAATCTTTTCTCAGTATTATTATTTTACCCATTGATTTCCACTAAATGTCTGCAGTATTGATTTTGCAAAGAGGCTGTCTTTATCGGCCCCAGTAGTTGTCTGAGCTAGTACAACTACATGGACATGATTTTCTACTATTGCATAGTAAAACTAGTACCAAAGTTTTACACTGACGTTTCAGATCACACTTTCTTTCATTCTGTCAATCAAAGCACCATCCAGCTGTCAACATCCCGGTTCCTAATCCTTTCAGCAAGCGAATAACACTTAAGTGAATTGCTGGCTTACAAGTATCTTATCATCCAGCAATTCACAAAAGCATCTTGGGCTGGAACTAGATGCTATGGGAGTTGCATGAATGCTTCTAAAAGCAGCAACCCTGCATTTCCTCCTCATAATTCTGCTGATGCTATGTCAGGTGTGTTATTTTATAAAATATGAGTCAAGCCAGGGAAAAGGTAGGGCGAGAGGAGCTCGGGGGGTCGAGCTCAGCGAGTTCGCTGGACTTCCACCGCCCAGTCAAGCTCCGCGCACATCCCTAGGAGAAAGACATGGTACTCTTGTAATGTTTATTTCTGGCCCTGTTGTCTGGATTTTTCCCCATACCATTTATGTATGCAACAAATAGAGAACAGAGTTCCATGGATTTAAAATATCATTCCCTCTAATAGCAAACTCAGGTGGTTGAGTGCCAACTAGGGGTGGGCGATCATCTGCCCAGCACTTGACTCGTGGCAGGCTCGCCGAGTGCTGCCGCCGCACGAGCCGAGCTGAAAGCGAGCGCCAGCCGAGGCGCTTGCCAGACTTCCGGGTTCCCGGTGCTACATTGTTTACATAGAAAATGGTGTAAGATACATTAAAGTGGCCACAATTTGTGTAACTTCTGCAAATTGCAGCTGTTTTTAATGTGTTACGCCATTTTCTATGTAAAATATGTAGCACCGGGAACCCGGAAGCCGCTTCCCTGGCTCGGCTCGCGAGAATGCGAGTCAAGCCGGGGAAACAGGTAGGGCGAGCAGAGCTCGGGGGGGTCAAGCAAGCCCAGGAAGTTCACCAATTGAGCTCTGCACACATCCCTAGTGCCAACAGAGTTGGAGTCAAAACTGGGCCACTTGGAAACAAAAAGAGGTATCAGTTTACTTGGGTGAAAGCTGAGGTATATAGACGTACAAAACATTGTTTTAAAAACCCAAAAGAGGGAATAAAAAACAGCCCAGTTAGGACTAAGGGTACACAGTAGACTCTTGGAGCCATGGAATGTTGAATGTAAGTTGAAAGAAACCCCATGAAACCAGTGTGTGTGTGTGTGTGTGTGTGTGTAGGAGGTGGAAGAGATCTTTAGCTTAGCCTGCTTAAGACCTTGCAGCTTATAGTATTTGGGGGGGATGACATGGCTGGCTAGCTGGCTGAAAATCCTAAAAAGGATCATTCATGTTAGGAGGAGATGAAGATACACTGCTAGGGATGTTTGAGGAATCCGATACGGGGTGAAAATCCAATGGATTTTCATGAATCAGCCCCTCCGGATTCCGGTTTCCCAGCCCTGTGACTTGCTATGATGCGAGTTGAGCCAGCTTGTGGACTTCTGTCTCTAAGACAGGCCGCAGTTTGCACATTTTGTTAACGCTAAGGAAATCTGTGTAAATTGCATATTGCGTAAATAGGGACATTTTGTATGTTTTGCACAAATGAGCACCCAAAAAAGCACGTGGATCTAGTGTAACTTGCATAGAATTGGCCGTTTATACAAATTGCACTAGATCCATGTGCTTTTTGGGTGCTTACTTGCACAAAACATGCAAAATACCCCAATTTCTGCAAATTACATAAAGTTATGCAATTTGCGTAACTTTGCGCAATTTGTGCAAATTTCCTTAGCATTTAAAAAGTGCTCAAACTGTGGCCTGTCTTAGAGGTGGCAGTCAACTTAACCTGCTTCTGGTTGTTGGATTGGAAGTGGGCAGAAAGTCCATCAAGTTCAAAGGAGCTGGACCTCTCAGTGTTAGCACATCCCTAAATAACAGCAACACTTTGTTGCAGATACCACGGGTATTTTTTTAAGTACAAAATGCCATATTGTTCTCTATCAACAAATTATGTAGGAATAGCAGAATTAAATGCTTGTGTATTTCATAGCATAATGTAACACAAATAGCATAACCTTGAGGAATGAAGGACATTATTTTGGCATCCATGCCTTTCTTTTTTGTTAAGAAGAAAACAGAGGAAAGAACTGATGATTTTTGAAATTTAAGATGAAAGATTGCCATCTGTTTGAGCTTGGATTGCTTTCATCAGCATATTGCCTTTAAAAAATTCAGGTATACTGTTTGGATACCTCCTTATAGTGATTGTTGAAGTCCAGTAAATGATAGAATGAAATAGCTGGCAGAGACACTTACGTAGGCTGCGCAGCCCAGTCCTATATCTACTTACCTGGGAGAAAGCTGCATTGAACTCAATGGAACTTATTTCTGAGTAGACTTGCATAGGATCACACTGTTAATGTGCTGGTTTATGCAGCAAGATAGAGCTAGAAAGTTCTGAATGTGTTGTATTCAAAGAAATAAGGAAGTATAAAGAAACATTTCTTTCCCTGAGAAATGCTAGTCTTGTCAAAACGGCCGGCGCCTCGCCCTGCTGCGCCAGCTCCTGGCCGGCCCCGAAGCACTTTTGGCTTGCCTGGATGAGGGATAGATATTTGCTTTTTCTATAATGTTCACATTTTTCCAAGCACAAGTTCGTTCCATTCCATTTCCACATCAGCTTGTGTATGCTGTAAAAGTCTGCATAAAAATTTTCATGGGTTTTTGAACACATTTGCCCCTAATATATGCATTTTCTTCATGCAATTTCCTCTGTTGTATTCCTATTTGTATGCTGTTTCCCTAATGTACACATTCTATGCTATTTTCCCTAATGCACATACTTTTCTAGTGGAGAACCACATTGCAAAATCTGGAGACGTTAAAAAACCAAAGGGAAATTCCATTCCTGTTTGTGTATTCATTTGGGAAGTGTGAATTGGGCCAGCTACAGTTACAGGCCTGTGGCTCACGCTGGCTCAGCTTGCCTGAGCGTGGAAAGCTAAGCAGGGTCAGGCCTGGTTATTACTTGGATGGGAGACCCCTCCTCTAGTTTCCTGCATTGAGCAGGGGGTTGGACTCGATGGCCTTGTAGGCTCCTTCCAGCTCTATGATCTATGTTAGCTGAGCTAGTATTAACCAAACACATTTCTCTCCCATCCTTACCTCAAACTCCTTCAGATGTTTCAAATTTGTATCGGATTTCGCATCAGGTGACATTTTGGTGGCAATTTCAGAAATAGCACCTCTGGCATGAGGAACCTTTCTTGCTCCCATCAAGTTTGGTCAAAATAGTTAAAACCATGTGGACTAGCTCCTTATTGTCTGTCAGGACTAATTCTTCATCACCCCCTTGTCATGGCCTCCCCTAACAGTAAGCAAAAAGAGGCTACAGACAGGCTGGTCTACATCTCCTCTTAGACTCCCTGGTCATGTCTCAAGCTTGTTGTGTTTCCTGCCTCATGTACTTAGTGTTCCCTTTACATCACTTATCTCCTGGCTTGTCCCCAACAATGTGTTTTAAAGCATGTGTGGCCTGTTTGTCAATTGTCTGGCAGTGATAAATATGTTTCAAATGATGTAAACGCATTTTTAACAGAATTTTGGTTTTTTAATTGATTGAATGAAAATTGAATTCATAAGCAGTGCTTAGTGGTTCAGTAAACCTCACCTGAAGCATAGAATTGCTCATCACAGAAGGACCACATAGAAATGTCAGTCTCTGTGTTATGCAGGCATATTAGGGTATGATGATCTCGGGCACACCAAAGAACTGCTATCATGTAAGAGCCAGGCAAATACTTTAATTTGATCGGGCATTTTAAGCATCTTGCTTATTTTAAACTCTGGATCAAACAAAACTGGAGAACATCCAAAATGCCCAATGGAATAAAGAGAAGAAGTCTCAGGACATTGGGGGGAAAAGGTAGTTTAAATTCCTACTTCCACTCCTCAGAAAAAAAACTACATGGCTTTTGTTTTTTAGTTTTTTAAATATCCTGAGACTTCATCTCTTGATTCCATCGATTATTTAAAACTCTGCTTTAAAAAAAAACAAAAAAACCTGTGCTTTGATCTGCTGCTTTTATGCTTGTGCGCATTGGAGCTGCAATCAAACGTTGCAGTGTGAAGGATTGTTGCTGTTCAGGATTCCAACCAATGTATTCCATTACCCCTGTCCCCTCAGCCCCCCACCCCAAAGTCAACTAGCATTCCATGGCCCTGAGCATGCTCAGTTTTCATTAGGCAGTCCCCCCCCCCGGATTTTTCCCCCCTAAAGTCCCCCCCCCACTTCTACAAACTTTTGGGTTCTCCAATCCTGCTGATACCTACTTCTTTTGTGTGGCTGGCGCCTTGTGGGCTACATAAGAAACAGTACCCAAAGCCTGAACAAGGGCAATAAGAGGCAACAATTACTGTTGTTTTATTTTGCGGCTTTTAATTTGTATCAAGTGCCTAGAAATGTTCAGATACAGGGCCATATATAAATCCATTAAATAAAGAAGCAAGCAAGCAAGCAAGCAAGCAAAAAATTAAATGCACCTTTTAAATTTCTGGTTGACACAATAAGCTAGGATTTTTGTTTGGGCCAGGTGGGAGGGTGGGAATACTTTCCTAGTCTTCTATGTTAGGAAGAACAATTTTATCCAGGCAGAGTGAAAATAGAAGTATGCAAAACGTGTGCATCCTTGGCTAAAAAAATAAGTGGGAAAAGGATGCATAATTGCTTCTGCTACTCATGGTAAGATTAACTTCAAACATTAAATTCTCTGCCTGCAGAAGGCAAAGAGGTTTTCTCCTCTTCCTCTTTTAAATCTCTGGTGAATAGAGATTAGTGTCCTGAAGGGGAGGAGTGAAGTATAATAAAGAATCTCTCTGCAAGAGGCACCTGTGAATCTTGGCAAAGGGGGGGGGGAGAAAGATTTCATAGCCAGCTTCCCCCCACCCCCTCTTTCTGCTGAATAGCTTAGTTATCTGGGTATAGAAGCCTACAGATATCGCAGATAAATGAAGTCATATCATTTGAAAAAGCTGATGATACTGCACTTCCTATAAATCTTCAGAGTTGTGCTAACCACCTCAAGCAAGAGGCTGCTCAAAAGTAAAAATATTTTCTCTCATACGGAATGAGACCCTGTTCTGGCTAAAAATAACTGAATGGTCAGGAGAAACCCAAAGAGCTACATGATGCACCCAATGGCTTGGGTATATGTAGTGAGGACCATTCATTCCTCCCCCACCTACCCTTTTGAACAGCAGGCCCCAGCAGGGGCACATTTCAAACTGTTTTGGAAATTCTCCTCCGAGACAAAAGAGACATTCCTTTAAATCTGTATCTAGCAGCTACAGTGTGTCTTTTCTTCTCCTCCTCCTTCTCTCTAGAGTAAACACAAGGGGCCTTGACTGGATCAGTACCCTAGCGTGGGGAGGTGTAAAGGGGCTTTCGGGATCCATATTGATGGGGGCACCTACCCTAGAGTAAATGGATTTCAGTAATATCTGTTTAGGCCCTTAGTTTCATGGGAAGGAGAACTACTTTTCAAGAAATTCTAAGATGCTTCTTGGGATCCTGGACACAATCTTTGTTGTGGATGTCATACTGGTGTCATACAGATCATGTGGCCAAGCTGCTTGTTCTCCTGCAGCGGAGAAGTATTTATATCACAGCTACGTCTTCCTTCAACCTGGAGGGAGGGCCACATTTGGTGGCTTTACAGCTTTTGTGCAGTTTTTCAAGCCATTCTAGAAGGCTGAAATGCCTCCTAAGGCCTGGGGGGGTTGGTCCCGCCCCTTTGCCTTTGGCCCCACCCACCCACCACTCAGCGATGGTGAATTTTAGCATTCACAGCACCTTAGGTGAGGTGAGTTTGCCTGTGGCAGGAGGTTTTGACCAGCTATCTACGATTTCTAAATTTAAAGTTCTCCTATTTGTATACTGCACGTAGGATGGTTTAAATTTCCTTGATAACTTACAAGCTGACATGTAAGTAATGACAGAAATTAAAGACTAATAGAATAAAAAAAAAAAATCATGCCAGATCCATCGGATACAGCTTGTCAATTGCCCTGATGTTAAGTTAGGGCCAAAATACATATGATGGTAAATCCATGAATACATATAACCTATCTGTTGTTGATGTTGTTTTTCAATTTACAATAGCAGCCATGAGGAAGAGAGCAGGATTAGGATATGGGATGGGTAATAATTTTGATCAGTTCATTTTTGGGGGTCAAGAATGTACCAATATTTGCAAAGTTCTTCACAAGTAGGATAGAAATCGAAATCAAAGAACGTGTGATTTTCTTTTTCTTAAATCAAACTAAAAGTGAAGCTGACAGATCCAAACATCCAGGCTGAGGGCTTTGCATGCATAGCTCTTAAAAGAATGGTTAAACTGAATTCAGCTGGTGCAGATAGGTGAGAGTTTTGTTCAGTTCATCTTTAAAAAAATAGCAACTTACAAAAATTCACACATTTCTCCACAAGCGGGACAGAAAGAACTTGAGATTGAGAACATTTCAGTGGGGGGAAATGTGAACCTGACAGATTTGTTCATCCCTAGGGACTATGGGGCATGAGGTGCATGGGTTGCTGCAAATCTGCCCCCACTCCAGCTGGCACCAGTGGACACTTCTCTCCCTGGGCTAATACAGCTGTGGGGATGCAATCTTCATCAGGACCACAATGAGGTGGATGGGGTTAACCCCCCTTCCCATGCCTTATGGAACAAATCCTGCTGAGAAGCCCCTGGGGCTGTTATTTTTAGGGAGGGGGAAATAGGGAGGTACAATGCATTCTCACCTTTATGTCATGTCCGCTTTGGCAGATGGAGCTCACTGGAGGCTTGGGAAGAGGTGCTCCATGGAGGAAACGGGAGGGGCCTAGCTGCTGTTGATGCAATCAGATGCATATTTAGATAGGAAAAATAAAGTCCTACAACTCCCAGCATTCCCCAGATTGCCATGCTGGCTGGGGAATGCTGGGAGTTGTAGGACCTTTTTCTGTCTAAATATACATACGATTGCACCCTTAGTTAGCCTTTACCTTCCCTCCAGGGGACAGGGGAAATGGCTGCTAACCAGTCAAGCAAGGGCAAGAGAAGGCACAGGGCTTCCCGAACATCTGACCAACCACCACCATGATGTGGAAGGAGACTAGGAAGTGTAAGCCTTCCATATCCCACTACTTAGACTCAAAGATGTTTTCAGGAGAGAATAAGAATTAGTGATGGAACTCAGGGCTCTTTTTTTTTTTACCTGCCTTTCTGCTGGTGCTTCTTTTCCTTGTTCTTCCTCCATTGTTTGCATGTTGCATTAAAAATCAGGAACCTGCCTGCCACAATGGTGCAACACTGCCTTTGCTACCTGCATTCTGTCTCACAGGCCAGTCCCATCCCCCCAAAGAAAGCTATCTTCCCATGAACTGGATCCACAGGCACTTGCCCCATGGTGCCTCCAGCTCTCGTAAACCAAGTCACACCTGCACTTGCTTCATTGTCCTGCATTGGCAATGGGAAAAATCCACACAGATGGGGCTTGAAGGCAGAAGAGATCAGCAGCAGGAGCATCCCAGGCCTGGAGCAATGTGCATGGGAGGGGGGTGGAAGGAAGCAGGGAGGGACTGGACCATCCTCTTTCTAATGCACCTAGGTCAGATTTGGGACTGATAAAAAAATGTTATTATCCAACTAATAAGGTAGACTTTCATGGTATTTAGCATTAAGTAGAAATATTTGCATATCAGCAACTGCTCTATCCAAAGGCTCATCTTTTAGCACTTCTTGGGTTCCCCCCCCCCATCCTCTGAAATTCTCTTCTGCTTTTATTCAAAAACAAACATAATGGCCAGTGTGGCGTAGTGGTTAGAGTGTTGGACTGGGACTCGGGAGATCCGGGTTCTAGTCCCCGCTCGGCCATGAAACTCACTGGGTGACTTTGGGCCAGTCACTGACTCTCAGCCTAACCTACCTCACAGGGTTGTTGTGAGGATAACATGGAGAGGAGGAGGACTATGTAAGCCGCCTTGGGTTCCTTGCAGGAAAAAAGGCGGGGTATAAATATAATTAATATAATATAATATAATATAATATAATGCCCATTGTATCTTCCATCAGCTGCAGATTTGTGTTTTCCACTCTTCCAACTTAATGGACATGATTTAGCGTTGTGCATTCCTATCCCTGATTCTCTTCCTTTCCTTCCTAATTATTTGTCTTGTAATTATTTAGATGGTGAGCCTTCTGGCAAGGACTGGTCTTTGTGCAGTGACTGGTATATGATAAGCACTACATCCAACATCAAAAGAGCCATGCAATTGGGGGCCAACCTAGAAAATATGTAAAATGTGTTATCACATTTTATATGGCAATAATAATAATAATAATAATAATAATAATAATAATAATAATAGATGATGATGATGATGATGATGATGTAAATAGTAGCCAGAATTGATCAGGATAGGTACTGTGGTATTTGGGAAGGGATGTTTAACCCTTTCTTTCTGTGCCATGGTCCTAATATGAATTCCCCCCATTATTTCATTTATTGTCTAGTTTGGATCTTATTTTGCATGCACAAGCTATCTTTGGATTTGTGTTTCCCAAGCACATTATGATTATCATTGTTGTTGTTGGTATTATTATTATTATTATTATTAGTAGTAGTAGTAGTAGTAGTAGAATACCATTTAATATACTAAAATCTCTAAGCAATACACATGTGGTGATTTGACGCCCGCGGGCACGCCAGCTATGGGTGCAGATCTGGTGCAGTGGCGCCAACTGGTACCAGCTGCTACCACCAAGAGTAGATCAAACCCAGTCTCCTCAGTTCCCAAGTGCTCTTGGTTCCTTGGAGATGACTGGGCAGAGATCCCAATGGGGACTCTTGTGTTGGGCTTCTTTGCAGCCCTCCCATTTCCTTAGGAGAGCACGGCCTAGATTGCAGGCCTTGCCCATCAAGTTGCATGCAACCTGGTCCTTAAACCGGCTTTAGCATGACCAAGAATTTGGTGTGCCCTTTTTGTGAGCCTCCCTCCGCCCACCCCCAAAACAGGGTGGGTTGTGGTGAAAACAGGGTAAAGATTTATTAAGGATTCAGGCAAAAAGGACAGAAGAGAAAAAGAGTTAGTCATTTTCAAAGCAAAAAGTAACAAGTGGTTTCATGGTTGCAATTCAGTGGTGAATGGCAAAGAAACAGGAAAACACAGACCAGGCCAGCTATACACTGTCCTGCAGTAAGCTGCCTACCTGGTTCCTTGAAGAACCCTGGTGTCTGTGGTTCTGGTTCAATTTCCTCCAGTGCCTGGAGTGGGTTGGATCCAGGATCTGCCTTCCACAAGAGGAAGAACTCTTGCAGAAGGTGCCTCAGCTTGGTTTGGGAGGATCCCCCCCACAGTTCACTCCTTTCAGCAGGATCTTTTGGCTCTCTGTGTACCATTCTCAGGAGGCTGGAGGAGCTGCCGTGATAAGGAGGGGGTGGGAAAGTCCACTTTCATCCACACAGTTGATCCAGCAGAAATCTGGATCCCACCCAATGAAGCTTCTACTTTCTGAGCTGGATCATTGCCCTTAAGATGCATGCTGAATTGTGATGACTCATGCCTAGCTGATGTATATTTGGCTTCATTGATCAATAATACGTATATACTTGCTAGCGACACATAACTTTGCATGATTAATGATCCTTGGATATAGAAATGCTGCAGGACATTTCTAAAATAGATCAAAAGTACTAGTAGTGAACCATTAAGAAAAATCCTGTATATTTATAGTAAAAATAAATACCCAATAAAGGTTTTGTTTTACTATCTCTGTATGGAAAACTTTCCTCATTGTTCGTTTTGCCACTTTTCTCTAGAGATATGGGCGAGAATCCTACTACTTTTTGTCCTGAAGATAATTTGGCTTTTCAAGTGTTATACTGAACACTCAAAAATCCCCTCAGGATTGGCTAGTGTTCAGTTTGAAGAACTAGGGATGCACAAGCATTTTGTTTCTGTTTACAAATCATGCAAACATATTCCATTCAAAATCCCCAAAATGAATGTGAGCAAAGGTGCTTGTTTTTCAAGAAATGTTCACAAATTCTTGAATTTGCAAACTTGTTTGAAAAATGTGTTTGTTTGTTTTTTAAATGTGCACTTTGAAATGTGCATTCCAAAAAATAGGCATTTTCATGCTTTTGTCAGTGGGGTAAAAGTGCACATTTTGAAAAATATCCACAGAAATCTGCTTTTCCCATTCAAAATGCTATATATCTGTAATGAAATCCATATGTCAACATTCCTCAAGTTCTGTACTACAACTTCCAGGATTCCTGCCCATTGGTCATGATGGCTGGGGCTGATGGGAGCTCAAGTCCACAACGTTTGACGGGCACCAGGTTTCTGGAGGTTGCCATAGGTCACAAAATGTCAATGTTTGACATCACAAAGGATAAGGACCTATGGGAGTTTGAAACATACTGCAATCAACAAAGATAATGCCAGTGGAACTGATCTAACGCCCCTAGCTATGGCAAGTAGAGTCCCATGACTACATGTGTTGGTTCCCCCTCCTCCTGTTGTACACAATTAGGGTGTACATTCATCTCTATAATGAAAGAAAAACAGAATGAATGCAGCCCTGCTCATTTCTAATTTGTTTCTATAAGAAACAGATGAAAATATGCAAATGGTTTGGAGAAACAATTGAAAATGCCTCTCTCCCATGCCTTTCACCTTGGAGGGATTCTTGAAAGTGACAATAAACATTGCATTTAATTGCTTAGCAAGCTCATACAGCTTGATCCATCCATCCAGGGAACATATTTTTTTTTTTTTTTAATTTATTATATTTATACCCCACCTTTTTTCCTGCAAGGAACCCAAGGCGGCTTACATAATCCTCCTCCTCTCCATTTTATCCTCACAACAACCCTGTGAGGTAGGTTAGGCTGAGAGTCTGTGACTGGCCTAAAGTCACCCAGTGAGCTTCATGGCCGAGCGGGGACTAGTCCCGGATCTCCGAGTCCTAGTCGAACACTTGAACCACTACACCACACATATTGTAGGGAGGAGGGATCTTGAAATGCTCTGAAAGTGACATGAAAAAGCTGTCCAATCTGAAGCACAAAGCAATGGGAAGCTTAGAGGATAGGACACCAAATAGCTTATGAAATAGGACTCCTTTCCCCAGTCTGTCTTGTACTTGGCTCGTCTGATGCCTTTGAGGAGTTGTAGAAAATCTGAAAATTGCCATTTGGATTGTAAAATCCAAACTGATGTGCATCATAAGGATGGCTGGGTCTCCAATGACATTAATGTAGAAATGAAATTGGTGAGAAATGAGAAATGAATGAAACAGTAATGAAAGAGAAACAAAACAAATGAGACAGTAATGGATGGGGGAGGGGGAGAAACAAATTAAAAAGCCAGAAACAAAATGAAACAAAAAATGAAACAAAACACATTTTTCAAGAGCACACCCCCAGTTTATTTACGTATTTTATGTCATTTTATTTCATTTCTGTGGATGACCTCCGCAGGTCCTTTGCGTGAGTTCGGAATGGAAAGGGTTAACCGGCACAGAGGAAACCCTTCCCTTGCGACTCTAGCCAAAGCTAAAGTCAGCCACGACCTGAATTGACACGGGAAATAGACTAAACAGCAAAGCTATGTTTGTTTAAAACACCTTTAATGGAGCGGAACTAATAATAGACTACAGGAATTTCACAGTATAAACAGAAAGAGTCATAAGAAACCAATTGAGCGTAGTGCCTGCAATGTGCACACGCTTCCCAGGATAGGCTAGATGACAGGCTTGTTAGACACAGAGTAACAGAACACCAGAGAACCTAACTCACTAGTCTCATTCTCTCCTGCGGGCGATCACTGGTGCCGCGCCAAAGGCTGGATGGCTGCTAGGTGACCGAAGTCAGGAACTTGATCCATGCAGTCCGTGCACCAGCTTCCAACAACCTTGATGATCAGGTGTCTGCCCAGACCCCTTCTCCAGACCCCTCCCCGTCCCAGGTGATTCATCAGGCGGATCCCATCCCGCGAAGGGGTGGTTTCGGGTGGGTGTTCCTGAGGGTCATCTTGCAGCTCTTTGAGACTACAAGATGTTTTGCACCTCTTCGGGGTGAATTGCAAATGTGCCCTTTATGAAATGTAGATATGACCTGTTATGACTGTGCCTCCCTTGCCCAAGGTGAGGATTATGCAGGGTGGGGCTTATGCAGAACAAAGAGAAATGGGGAAGGAGGAAGGAACAAAGCATGTCAGCATTCAGAGAGTGATGGGTGATCAGGCTTTCTCTCCACAATTTCTATACTGCCCAGCAGATGAAACTCTCTGGGTGGTTTACAACAATTGGTGAAATACAATAAAATACAATATAAAATGCAAACACTAAAAACATCATAAAAAATTCACTACTAAAATTTAAAAACTGAATTTAAAAACAATTTAAATAATGAAGAACAAGTTAATACAACTAGACCTATTACAAAGCTGACATAACCACCCCCCGGTGCTGTTTAGAGCTGTTAAATGCGTCGGCATAGAGGGCAGTCTTAACCTGGCACTGAAAAGATAGTAGGATTGGCACCAGGCAGACTTCAGTGGGGAGCTTGTTCCAGAATTGGGGGGCTACCACAGAAAAGGCCCTCTTCCTTGTTGCCACCAACTGAGCCTCCCTTGGAGGTGGTATTTGGACCCTAGTCATAGAATCATAGAAAAGTAGAGTTGGAAGGGGCCTACAAGGCCATCGAGTCCAAACCCCTGCTCAGTGCAGGAATCCAGGTCAAAGCATCCCTGACAGATGGCTGTCCAGCTGCACCTTGAATGCCTCCAGAGTGGGAGAGCCCACCACCTCCCTAGGTAGTTGGTTCCATTGTGTTATTGCTCTAACAGTCAGGAAATTTTTTCCTGATGTTTAGGTGGAATCTAGGTTCCTGTAACTTGAGCCCATTATTCCGTGTCCTGCAAACTGGGATGATCGAGAAGAGATCCTCCTGGCCCTCCTCTGTGTGACATCCCTTCAAGCACTGGAAGAGTGCTATCATATCTCCCCTCAGTCTCCTCTTCTGAAGGCTAAACATGCCCAGTTCTTTCAGTCTCTCCTCATAGGGCCTTGTTTCCAGTCCCTTTATCATCCTTGTTGCCCTCCTCTGAACCCTCTCCAGTTTGTCTACATCCTTCTTAAAGTGTGATGCCCAGAACTGGACGCAGTACTCAAGATGAGGCCTAAACAGTGCCGAGTAAAGGGGAATTATCACTTCACGCGATTTGGAAGCTATACTTCTATTAATGCAGCCCAAAATAGCATTTGCCTTCTTTGTAGCCACATCGCATTGCTGGCTCATATTCAGTTTGTGATCTACCACAATTCCAAGATCCTTTTCACTTGTAGTATTGTTGAGCCAAGTGTCCCTCATTCTGTAACTCTGCATTTGGTTTCCTCTCCCTAGGTGCAGCGCTTGGCATTTATCCCTATTAAATTTCATTCTGTTGTTTTCGGCCCAGGGCTCCAGCCTATTGAGATCGCTTTGAATGTTGTTTCTGTCTTCCAGAGTATTAGCTGTTCCACCCAACTTTGTGTCATCTGCAAATTTGATAAGCATTCCCTGCACCTCCTCATCCAAGTCATTAATAAAAATGTTGAAGAGCACTGGGCCCAGAACCAAGCCCTCTGTGGTACCCCGCTCGTTACCTCTCCCCAGTTTGAGAAGGAACCATTGATAAGCACTCTTTGAGTCCGATTCTGTAGCCAATTGTGGATCCACCTGATAGTTGTTCCATCTAGCCCACTTTTAGCTAGCTTGCTAATCAGGATATCATGAGGCACTTTGTTGAAAGCTTTGCTGAAGTCCAGATATATTATGTCCACAGCATTCCCACAGTCCACAAGGGAGGTTACCCAATCAAAAAATGAGATCAGATTAGTCTGGCAGGATTTGTTCTTGACAAATCCATGCTTGCTTCTAGTAATCACTGCATTGTTTTCAAGGTGCTTGCATAGTGGTAACGTTGAGCCTAGTGTCCAGGTAGATTGTGGTTGGGAGAGGTGCTCCATCAAGTATTGTGGTCCTAAGCCATGTAGGGCTTTATAGGTTAAGAACAGCACATTGAATCGTGCTTGGAAGCATATAGGTAGCTAATGCAAATGGGCCAGAACTGGTGTTATGTGTTCAGTCCTCCTTGTCCCAGTTATTAGTCTGGCTGCTGCATTTTGCACAAGCTTCAGCATCTAAACAGTCTTCAAGGGCAGCCCCGCATAGCGTGCATTGCAGTAGTCTAGTTTAGAGATTAGCATAGCATATATTACTGAAAGCAGGCTATCCCTGTCCAAATAGGGCATAGATGGACCACCAGCCGGAGCTGGTAGAACACACTCCATGCCAGTGAGGCCACCTGAGCCTCAAATGACAAAGATGGCTGAAGGAGGACCCCCAAGCTACAAACCTGCTTCAGTGCAACCTCATCCAGAACAGGTTGAACACCCTCCATCCAGTCAGAGGAACCACTCACTAACAGCATCTCAGTCTTGTCTGGATGGAGCTTCAGTTTTTTAGCCCTCATCCAGTCCATTGTCGCAGTCAGGCACCGGTTTAGCACATACACAACCTCACCTGCTGGAGATAACATGAGAGCTTGAGCTGTGTGTCATCAGTGTATTGATGGCAACACACTCCAATGCTCTGGATGACCCCACTCAGCCTAAAAACGGCCGCAATTTGCATAACTTGTGGAGGCACTGTATTGCAGTGGTTCCAGTTCTTCCTCTCTCGAAGGTATCAGAGGGTAGTTCTTGGGGAGGAGATTTCGGACCCTCGGTTGCTCACTTGTGGGGTGCCGCAGGGTTCCATCCTCTCCCCGATGCTATTTAACATCTACCTAAAGCCGCTGGGAGCTATCATCAGGAGGTTTGGGGTACGTTGTCATCAATATGCGGATGACACGCAGCTCTACCTCTCTTTCAAGTCCTCACCAAGGTTGGCCGTTGAGACCCTGTCCAAGTTCCTGGAGTCAGTGGGTGGCTGGATGGGAAGGAACATGTTGAAACTGAACCCCGACAAGACCGAGGTACTTCTGGTGGGAGACAAGGGGAAGTTGGATGTTGACCTGGTGCTGAATGGGGTACATCTACCCGTGAAGGATCAGGTCCGCAGCTTGGGGGTCATTCTAGACTCCCAGCTGTCCATGGAGGCTCAGGTGGCAGCTGTGCGCCAGGTGGCGCTGTATCAACTCCATCTGATACAGCAGCTGCGCCCCTACCTTCCTAGTCAAATACTCCCATCAGTGGTTCATGCCTTGGTCTCCTCTCGCCTAGACTACTGTAATGTGCTCTACATGGGGTTACCCTGGAAGACAGTTCAGAAGCTACAGCTGGTACAGAATGCGGCAGCTCACTTGGTTAAAGGCAGCCACCAGCATGATCACATCACTCCAGTGCTTAAGGAGTTGCACTGGCTACCAGTTGCTTGCTGAGCTGAATTCAAGGTGTTGGTTGGCTTTGACCTTTAAAACCCTACATGGCTCCGACCAGTTTATCTCAAGGAGCACCTCCAGCAACATCAAGTAGGCCTCTCAACAAGATCTGTCACGGACAGCCTTCTCCTTGTCCCATCTGCCAGAGCATCCAGGCTTGTGGGGACTAGGAAGAGGGCCTTCTTTGTGGTGGCCCCCAAGTTATGGAACTCCCTCCCTAGTGACCCTCGCCATGCCCCCTCCATGATGAGCTTCCGCCATGCATTAAAAACGTGGTATTTCAGGTGGGAATATGGGGTGGGTTAGGATTTTTTAAAAAAATTCTATACTGTTTTAATTGTTATGTTGTGTTATTATTGCATTGTTTTAATTGAACATCGCCTAGGATGGCCGGGTGACCGGCCAGATGGGCGATTCATAAATGTAATAATAAATAAATAAATAAATAAATAAATAAATCATGGCCATTTTTAATGTACCTTATGCCATTTTCTACGTAAAAAACGTAGTGCTAGGAACCCAGAAGTCGCTTCCCTGGCTCAGCTCATGAGAACAAGTTCACCGAACTTCTACCCCCCAATCGAGCTCCACGCACATCCCTAATTACCCCCACTCCCAATTCAGACAGCTGCCCCAGAAGGATACCATGGTCAATGGTATCGAAAGCCAGTGAAGTTGTTGGGAGTGGGATCACTGGGCAGTAATTATCAGTGAGATTGCTGGACCACTCCTGCATGCTTATATTGTTGCAGTTCATCCCAGTTCAGAGAGCTAGAGCTCCACTGGGAGTTTATTTATTTATTTATTTATTTTCTATACTGCCCAATAGCTGGAGCTCTCTGGGTGGTGTACAACAATCAATTAAAAAATACAATAAAATACAGTTAAAAATATAAACAATAAAACACTATAAAAATTTAAAACCAATTTTAAGAATATCACTAAAACAAGTTAATAAAACACAACCGCTAAAAAAATTTATCACTCCACTGCATACCATTTAATTATTAAAAGCCTCAATGTGAGATCCTTCACATGGGGGCTTCTCCATTGATTGCAATTTTAGGAGCAGCTCTGGTCACTCGCCTTCATACTTTCTAGATGAGCCGTCCCAATCTAGTGCCCTCCAGATGTATTGCACTACAGCTCCCAGCATCCTGACCATTAGACATGTTTGCTGAGGCTCATGGGAGTTGAAGTCCATCGCATCTGGAGGTTGGTGAAGGCTGCTGTAGTACATGCAGATAATAGGTTGGCATGCCTGCAGGGTTCTGGAATGTACAGTACTGATTTGGTTGGGTTTTTTATTTATTTATTTATTTATTTAATTAATTTCTATACCACCCAATAGTCTCTGGGTGGTGTACAACAGTCAACTAGCTTTGTCTAGTATACCACAAACTAAGAATTATGATGTAAAGCACAACCTGTTACCAAGATGTGAAACCCCTGGCCTAGACACCGAGTAGCAGTAAAACAGAGTAATCTTGTTTTCTACATAACCAAATTACACATCCCATTTGCCATGTTAATTCTGCAAATGCTGGACACTGTAAATGTGAAGGCAGCATTGCTGATTTTTGTTGTTTCATTGTCACGCCATATACAGCTATTGATAAGATATCCATATCGGGCAGAAAGGCAGATCTCCCAGGCGGCTCTTGAAATGAATTCATTGTGTGTGCAAACTAGCATTTCCTCTGGCTAGGCAGCTTTTCATTCCCATTTTTCCTATTTGATCAGATGAGTGAAAAGAACAAAATGTATAGTTTGCTATGTTTCTGAATGCCGCTCACTGTCTCTCCTGTTCCTATTATTTGTAAGCCTTTATAGTATTTTTTTTTTATCCTTAATGATATACTATCCCTTTCTTTTCATTCAGTGTAGATGCCCACTTTAGGGGGGAAATCCATTTCATTTCTGTATGGATGTGATATTTAGAAGCAACACTACATATACATTGCTACATTGTCATCTCAATGTGAAAAGAAAATGAAAGAGAAGATGAAATTCTCAGCAAGTAAACCCTTTATTACAATTCACAATTTGTCCATGATTTAAGTCAACATTGTATATATCTTTTCTCAAAAATGTCATGGAATTAACCATGTAGTAATCTGTTATTATATCAGGCTGAAGCCAGATGTTATGGTGATCTCATGGCCCACTGCTGAAAGCTGTAGCCAACCTCTCTTCCATTTCATTGGCTGCCATTTGTTGGGGTAGGGAAAACTCAGAGCATGATAATGTCGCATTACATGCCACAGTCAGCTGACCTAGTGTGATGATGGCACTGAGTATTCATGAACATTCCAACTGCTCAAAGCTATCAAAATGTTTGTAGTCCTGTTTTGTGAGGGGAGGAAATTTGTCAGTTTGTCTGAGATTAAATTCTCACATAGGCATAAGACAATAGCTTTGTGGGGGAGTCTTAGGACTGGAAAGAACCCACAAGGAAGTAGAATAGTTAAGGGGTTCAAGGGCATAGATGAAAGGTAGCTGAAGAGAGGATGGAACTAGAGGGAAGGATAGATGAAGGCTTGAGGGGAAAGCCAGAAGAGACGGGGATTTGAGGCAATTTCTTGGCTGCTGACTTTTATTAGAATCTTGTAGTTGAAATTCCATCAGCTGCTCTAGAAACCTGCACATAGCTCCCTTAGGCTTAAACAGTTTTCTTCAGCTCATCCAAACATGCAGTGTTTGAGAAGGATCAGTCTTTCTTTAAACTTTTTGTAAAATCAATCCTAGTTCTACGGCTTTAAGGTTGACTTGTGGAAAACATTAGATTAGAGTTAGAATTGGCCTTCCCATACTCTGTAGCTTGTAGAGAAAGATTGTGTAGCAGAGGAGGCATGATGACTCATCAAAGCAAGAGTATATGTTCAGTCATCAACACTTGTCTATTTTATTATCCACCAGCAAAGCTTCTCTGCTTGCTGAAAATCCCAGCAGCCCGACATAGTAAATGCTGGGCTTGGGAGAGAAGAGATTACAGCCTTGCAAGGAGATATCATAGGCAGCAACTGGGAGAATGGATTCCAAGTGAAATCTTTTGTGCAGCTTTAAATGTTCATTAAACAGAAACACAGGGCCGCCATTCTTCACCAATGAGAGTGTAAGCAGGACATCAAAAGCAGTTGGATAAATTGGATTTCTGATTGGCAAGCTAATGGGCACAAGATTTGTGCCTGAGGACATAACCTTTATACAGGGATTCATTGCTATTCAATGAAATTCACTCTGCCCAGCAGGAAATCCACAGCAGGGCAGGGGGAGTGTAGAAGCTCTGGGATTATCATTTTAGCTAGTGACTCTTCAATAATAGACTGCAATTATCCACCTCCAGTCTACATTATTGCCTTCCTAACGTTTCTGCCATTTAGGTGTTCTTATCACACCTGCTCTGCCAATGAGGGAATTACCAAAATAAAATGAAAAAAATCCCCAGCAAACTGGAGCTGAGTACATATACACACAAACAACTGTGCCTATGGCACTTTAAAGGCTAACACATTTATTGTGAAATGAGCGTTTGTGGACTGCAACTCACCTTGTCAGATGTATGGAAGTTATCCCTTCAGATGGGTTCCCCTAGAAATGCAACACATCTCCTGATCTCTCTTGCATTTACCTGGCAACTTACCAAAACATTTTTCTCCTCCTGCACGTTTGTGTGTGTGTGTGTGTGTGTGTGTGTGTTGTATAACCTCTCACACACATGCACATACACACACACACACGGACACACCCCTACCAACTGAGGACAGCAATTCACACATCTGATGGTTTGGGATCATGCGAGCCTATCCCATAATTACGGTAGTTTGTTTAGCCTTTTAAGGTGACAAATGTCACAAATGTAATGCATTTCAGTGGGGTCAGTTCATATATTCAGTGAGTTTTTCAATAATAATAATAATAATAATAATAATAATAATAATATTTCATACTCCCTTTCATCTTATGATACCAGCATAGGGCTGATCAGAAAGTGCCTCCTCACCTTCTCAGCCACATTTTCAGGGTTACCAAAGTGGAGGTGAGGCAATTTCTCCACTTTCTTGAATGATGTGGAAAAATTCTAAAGAAACTGATTCGGGGAAAACAAGTCAGAAGCTTTTCGTTTTCCTTTTTTCTTAACTTATTTCTCAACTTTTTTTCTTGCAAAACACAAAAAACAGAAGCAGGCAAAGACAGTCCTGGGGTGTCAAAATCCTAAACCTTTATCTCCAATATCTGAGGGCTGTGGGATGCTGTCACATTTGTGACATTTGTCACCTTAAAAGGCTAAACAAACTAATTATGGGATAGGCTCGCATGATCCCAAACCATCAGATGGGGGGGGGGGGGTTGTAGGACTTTTTTCTCTCTAAACATGCATAGGACTGAGCCCTTAATGTTGCTTCACATTTATCCATTTGGTCCACTCACACAACTGCAGGGATATCACAAGGAATTTGGCTATTCTAAATGTTACATATTTATTGACATCACTGAGTCAAAGATGCAAAAAGATCATGCTCAGGTCTGGTTCTTCCCCAAGGAACTCCAGTTTATCATTGAAAGTACTCAAGGACCATTAAAAACAACTTTGTTGAGGCTCATACAAATGTTAGGAGGATTTTTACTCCCCAAGGCCACCACCACACCACCACCACATAACACATACATATATGCCACGGCTGACTCAGAAATGTTGTCTCCCATATTTTCGCTTGTCAAAACAACATATTCCTTAATGGAATCCATTTTTTTTCAAAGCAGCAAATGTTGACTTCTCCAATCCATTTCCCTATTATTAATGGTAGCTTTTAAGAAATCGCTATGAAAAGCAGATACATTCAATTAATCCTTTCAAGAGCTTCTTGTCGCTTTCCACTAAGGAGAAATTTAAAGGGTGCCTGAGTGTGCTGCCTTTTTAAAGATTACACATTCCTGTCAATAAAACATACTAAGTAAAAGCAAAATCTTATTAACACTGCTTTGGGGGACCAGTTAAGCCTTCCTCTCTGTAGTATTAGTCAACGTAAACAAATGGAAGTGAATAGAGAATATCCTTTCTAGATAGAAATAGGAGTCTAGGAGTCTTTTTCAAGGGCTGTCAAATGTAATATAGTCCTCTCCAAGAACAAACACTGCATTTTTAACATTTGTAATGTATTATTGATTACACTACAGTGATCAATAATCTGTAGTATCATACCCATTACCAGCCCTTATAACTTAGTGCAAGATTTTCTCAGCTGCACAGAATATCCCAAAGAAGACCCTCTAAACTAAACCAGTTCTCTGTTTGAGGCCTAAGGTTAACACTATGTTATCTGGTGTCTATCCAGCCAACCTATGTTGTGGGTTGTTAAGGTGGACCCTTAACAATGGGTCAGACTAATTCTTTTTGTTTGGCTTTTTAGTGGGCCCAGTATAGGGTTGTTGTTAACCATTCAGAATTATGTATGATTTTTTTTTTCTTTCATATTTCAAGAGATCTGCTCACAATACATAGAAAACTTGTTATGGATAGAGTTGGCCCTTTTTTAAAAAATGAAGGCAGAATTATGTATCCAGAAAAATTCAGTCATTTCTACGATCAATTTAAAATAGATATGCATGTTTTCAGGTGTGTATGACAGGAGTGACTTCTGGAGCCAGAAAAGAACTATTACAAATTATGGTTGGGAAAAAGGAAAGAACAAATGATAGTCGTCCAGTAGCTCGGGTCTCTGCAGTATGGTTCTTGCCCATGTTACCCAGTAAATTCAGAAACCTAGGGTCATGTAAAAGGACCCTAGGCCACATCTTCTCATTCCCAAGCTAGTGCTGCTCCAGCGTCCAGGAGGGACAATGCTACCATGAGAAAAGAGCTTGGTGTGGACTCCCTATCACATGATATTGGACTTCCAGCTAGGGAGGAGGTGATTTCTCCTGTTCCATCACCTTATTGTTCTGTGGATTCACTCTGCCCCTCATTCCACTCTATCTGATTTGCAGGAATTCCTAAATTTGGGATATGTCCCCCATCTTACAGGTTTCCACTCTGCACATAGATGAAGTCATAGCACACAAAAAAAGGGCATCTTAATGCAATCATACAGTTGCATCAGGATTCCTTTCTCCACGATGACATAGTCCGCATGTGCATCCATGTGCAGTGCACTGATTAAATCACAGCGCAAACAAGAAAGTCAATGTAGCCATGCAGTCACATCAAGACTCCCCTTTGGGCTGTGGCTTAACTGATGTGCAAACTGGTCCAACATTGTAATCTACAATCTGAACAAAGTTCTGAAATCGAAAACCGAAGAATGGCCAATGGCACTAACTCAACAGTACCATTCTGAAAACAAGATCAGGTAATTTGGAATCCCAACATCCAAGGAGAGATTTGAATAGATAGAATTTCATAAGCATTTCTATTGCCAACACTACCAAACAGCGTGGGGAGCAGTACATTGGAGTAGCTTCCATGCTGCTGAAAGTACATTGAAGGGGGGCATATGGCCTTGGAGTCTGCACCTGCTGTGTTTTGATGCGTGCCATTTCACAGTGCATTTGAAGGAAAGAATATTTGCATGTAAAACATCCAAATGGAGAAATCTGATATTAAATGCCAAGTTCCCCAGAAGGAGAAGTGATGAACTTTCTAGGAGGCTCACAAATTGTATGTGACTTTGTTTAATCAATAACCAAGGAGGGCAAATCTGTTGTTAAGAAGATAAGAGCACACCATGATAGCTTCACAAACAGCTGCTCCTTATCTGACTGATATGGTACTTAAATTTGATGAGCTTAATTAAAAATAATGAAAACTACCTTTTTAAAGGTTAAAGTGTTATTTTTTAATGCTCTGGCATCTTGGGGAAGCGCAAGGCATTATCACTCTGCCAGACCTCAGATAACCAGCAGAAGATCAGCACAAGATAATAACATGAAGGTCACAGGCTAATTAAGGCAGGTGTTTTTGCTATGGACTGGGAGAGTCCAAGGTCTTTAGATGTGCAGATTAGGGGCATTTTCCACTGAGTATCGGTGGAATGGATTAATAAGTAAGATGCTTGTTTGCTTTAGCTCCTAGGATTGTTTTTCATTTAAAGAATTTTTGGTGATTTGCCATCTGCCTTTTAACAAATCCACTAATTAACCAATTAAATTTGGGTACATTTGTATACTATTAAAAGCTCTCCGATCAGGGATAATTTACAACTCAATAAAGAATGGCTGTGTGTGTTTCATTGCCCATTTATTTATTTTATTTATATAACTGCATCATGACACAAGTTCTTTGGACAGCTCACAAAACAAATGCATTCTTAAAATGCAATATAAAGGTATGCAAACTATTCAAAACTAAAACACACTTAAGATACACCTTGTAAAACTGAGACGCCCAGGCTCTGAAACAATTAATTAGAAGGCCTGGATGAAAAAAAAAAGGTTCTTCATTGCTCACCTAAAAGAGGCCACAAGAATGATTGTGAATATGCTAGCAATACAGTGAAAGCAGGACATACTTTACCCTAAACTCTCAGATGTTCTGAAATGTACATCACCAATTAAATCCTCCCTAATAATTTAAACAGATAAAGTTACTTAGTAGCAGATCATGTACCATGGCTTGGATCTTGATCAATGCATACATAATGATGATGTACTGTGAAGTGTTTTTATTACTAAATTACAGGAGAGAAAGAGATATGAGGCTATTGTTTTTCAGGACAAAGGGAGGACAAACATTGTTGGGATGTTAAACAGGCCAGAGCTCTAGTTTGGCCATTTGCAGAAAGTTAAAGGTAGGTAAGTGCGGGTCAGTGAATCAAACAGCCATAAGCGATGGCCAACCAGCAAATTCTGCTCCATTTTTCTGTGGATGGCATCACCAGCATCTCATAACTGATTCTGATTCTGGGTCCCTTGTACCACCTCAACACTTAATAGGGCTGGGCAAATCTGCCAGTTTCACTTTCTCCCACATTTAAATTTTTAAATCTCAAGTTCTTTCTCTCCCGAATATGAAGATAAGAAGATAAGAACATTTGCCATTTGCAAATGTTTGTAAATTCTGAAGTGAACTGAAACCAAATTCTCATCCATGTACACCAGCCAAATTCAATAGGTAATCTGTTCCCAGTATGATATACCTGCCTGCTACTTAGTTGTTAAAGATGAGGTGCCTATCAGAGCAAAATAGGTGACAACACTAATTCAGCAGTAAAGTGGTTGAATGCACAAGGATTCAAATCCAGACTTTTAAGAGAAAAGCACCCAAAGACCTGGGTCTGGATGGATGAATTTGTCACTTTCCTTTTCTTCCACATTCAAATTTGTTTAATCTCAAGTTCTTTTTGTCCCAGATACAGAAAACTTGGCAAATGTTGGTAAATGCTTATCAAAGTCAAACTGAAATGAAATTCTCACCCATCTGTAGTTGTATATGCAGGGGATTCATTTTTTAGAATTTGCACTGATCCGGTGTACTATCCTCAATCCTCAAATAGAGAATTAAAAACTCTCAGCCAAGAGATGGAATGGATCCATTATGCATATTGAACAATTTAAGTTCCTCAGGGCAAAAGAGCTGCTCCTCTGGTTCAGCATGCTCATTCAAGGCAGGGATGGGTGAACATATGGTGTTTGAGCTCATTGAAGTTCCCCAAATTCCTCCTTGAAGGTCATCTCACCTCGTTCGCTTTCCCAAACTCAAGCATCTCCCCCCCCCCCCAATCTGGTAAAATATGTATTTTCAATTGGGGAAAATATGCATTTTTAAAAGTGTGTACCCAAAATGTGCACTTTTCTCCCATAGGCTAAAGCATGAAGATGTGGATTGTGGGGGAGTGCACATTGGCACAAGTGTGCAATTTCAAATGCAAATACAAGTTTGGGAAATTGCAAAAACTTCCTGAGAATTGTGCTCCTGCTTGCATTCGCGTTTGGAGTTGCAAACAGGACATGTTTTCGTTATTTGTGAACAGGAACAAAATGCTGGTATAGACATTCAAGTTTGGTATGTGAATTCAAACCTGGCCTCCCTTCTTTTCCCATCCTGCACTCTACTCAGGCCATAAATTGAGGGGTCAGCTCAGCTTGGCTACCAGTGCCTCACCGCCCCAATCCACAGCCATATACACTTAATACAAACTTTCTGCAAGTTCAAAAGAAAGGTGTCTCAGCAAGGAACTGAAAGATGTAGTAGACCAACTCACCTGTACAAATCAAGGGGTTGGATCCAGGATCTGCTAACTATGAGAGGAAGAGCTCCACTCAAAGAAGATCCCTCTGCTTGATTTTTGATGATACTCCTCAAAAGGAGTGGCTTCTGGGGAACCCCAGAGAGCTGGATTTTGGTCCCAGGTGGGCCAGATTTGGTCTGCTGGCCTGAGGTTCAACACTCCTAAACCTCACATAAATCTAGGGGGTGCATGATCTCAAGCACTTGAGAGCATGGTCAAACCCCCCATTTAAATTAAAGTCACATGTAGAGCACCATCATAGTATTTGAAATAAGGGCCAGCACACAATGTCATTGTAGGCTGTGATTAAAATGAGTGGACAAACTTGAGCATCTCCAGAGGAGTGTAAGTTAGAAACCTGCCCCCTTCAGCTTTTAACTGATGTTTGCTTTAATGTCTCGGTCTTGGGCAATATAAATGGCAGCCGTGGGGGTGGGTGGGAATCCAGATCAGGAACACATGACATTGCAACATGAAATTGTTGTGCCCTATACAGGCACACTCATATTTAAACATTGTTTTAAATTAGAGAAACAGTACAAAGATTTCAATTTAACCAGCACACCATATTGATTTACTTGTTTTAATACTGCATCTATGAAGTGTTACTAACTTTGTAAAATATACCTGAAATTATTATGCAATAAAGAAACAAATCCTTCCTCATTTATATGGGATAGACTGACCGGATTACAAAGTGTTACTAACTTTGTAAAATATACCTGAAATGTTTATGCAATAAAGAAACAAATCCTTCCTCATTTATATGGGATAGACTGACCGGATTATGGCCCAGGTCACTTAGCTCACCCGGTGACAGTTTCACGTAGTGGAATGGAGGAACAGATATAGTACAACTCCTTTCTCCTCCAAAAGTAGGGAGGAAAATTATGTGCATGCCCCCCCCCGCATGGTATGCCTGCAACATACATTGATTTAGATGCGTGGGGAACGGGAGTGATCAACAGATCAACTCATCCGTTATACAAAGACTGCTCCTGCTAAAATTAAGTGCCTGCATTGGCTCAATTTTTTTTTGCATTCTTGTGTGCTTTTCTTGTTGACATCTCATTTACTGCGAGGAAGAAAATGTAGAATTCCCTCAAGTCAAATGCCAGAGCCATTCAGTGCCGATGTGATCATCTTTTAAATCAACATGGTGTTTGGCCTGTTGTATTAGCATTTTGTTAGAATTGGTGTCCCCTTGACACATGTTTTATTGGCGACTTTTCATTCTAAGAGGAATGTATATAATCATATATTCTATGTGCCATAATTATATCACATTATTACCATATCCTTACAATAGGCCTGCAAGGTAGGCCAGAAGTATTATCCCCCTACTGTAGTGTGTGTATATGCGTGTGTATTAAGACAGAGAGATAATGGCTTCTCTAAAATCCCCCACACACACACACACTACATTTATGGCTGAGGTAAGATTAAACCAGGAATTTTCTATATTGCACCTCATTCTCTTAATCGCTGCACTTTAGAAAGGGTACTTCATTTAGTATAAATCATGTCAGGATGTATTCCCAATATGTCAAATACAGTTTTAGCCTTTGAAGTGATTTTAAAAATAGCTTGGCTGTATTACTTTGCTTTGCATCTCCCTCTGTATTCATTAGTTTCATGTTTACTTCACAGATCTTCTACCTATTGGCTGAATCGCATCCAGTCCTTTCTTTATTGCAATGAAAATGGCCTTCTGGGCAGCTTTTCTGAAGAGACTCACTCATGCACATGCCCAAATGACCAGGTTGCCTGCCTTGGCTCTTTGCCATGCATTGTGGGAGATGGTTCCGCCTGCCTAACTTGTGCCCCTGATAACCGTACCCGCTGTGGAACCTGTAACACCGGGTACATGTTAAGCCAAGGGCTTTGCAAGCCTGAAGTGGCAGACTCAACAGAGCACTACATTGGGTTTGAGACTGACCTCCAGGATTTGGAGATGAAGTATTTATTGCAGAAAATGGACCGCCGGATTGAGGTCCACGCAATCTTCATCAGCAACGATATGCGTCTGAATAGCTGGTTTGACCCTTCCTGGCGCAAACGGATGCTCCTTACCCTTAAGAGTAACAAGTACAAATCGAGCCTGGTCCATATGATATTGGGTCTCTCTCTTCAGATTTGCCTCACAAAGAACAGCACCTTGGAGCCTGTCCTGGCTGTTTACGTCAACCCTTTTGGAGGTAGCCACTCCGAGAGTTGGTTTATGCCTGTCAATGAAAACAGTTTCCCAGACTGGGAGCGGACTAAGCTGGACTTACCCCTTCAGTGTTATAACTGGACGCTGACTCTAGGCAACAAGTGGAAGACATTTTTTGAAACAGTCCACATCTACTTGAGGAGTCGTATTAAATCCAATGGTCCCAATGGCAACGAGAGCATCTACTATGAACCCCTGGAGTTTATTGATCCCTCCCGGAACCTGGGTTACATGAAAATCAACAACATCCAAGTGTTCGGCTACAGCATGCACTTTGACCCGGAAGCAATCCGGGACTTGATTTTGCAGCTGGACTACCCCTATACTCAGGGCTCCCAGGACTCGGCACTCTTGCAGCTACTAGAGATACGGGACCGTGTAAATAAACTCTCTCCACCTGGCCAACGTCGTCTAGACCTTTTCTCATGCCTGCTACGTCATAGACTCAAGCTGTCTACAAGTGAGGTGGTGAGGATTCTGTCTGCTTTGCAGGCCTTCAATGCCAAATTGCCAAACACAGTGGATTATGACACAACCAAATTATGTAGTTAACCATAAGTGTGAAGCACAACAGAAAAAAACAAACAAACCATGAAGGAGTTTTTACAGTGCTTTTGTGGAACAGTTTATGTTTGGAAGAGTAAATTTAAATTGTCTTTTCAATATCTGTCTTATATCAGTCAATAACGTTGGATGGCAATTTACACCCATGAACTTGCTGACAAATGAATATATTATACCTGCAGGTTTTTTTTGTTTTTTTGTTTTTTGTTTTGCTTTGTTTTATGAATGAAAATAAATACTGACACCAGTCTAGAAGACATTCTACTTTTTACAATAAATTTCATTTGTAATTTTATATGTTCCGTGGCAATGCTTTTGTGCATTACATCCTCTAGAGGGAACATAAAAGGATACCAATAAAATTTTGTAGCTGAACAGTTATTAAAAAGAAACGCTGTGGGATTCATTTTTTCCCCCTCTCAAAAAATGAGTAACATCCTTGATATTGCATGTTTGACCAGAAAGAGGTGGCAAAGGTATGCACTTTTTTATATACAAAAGCCAGTCAAAACAAAACTAAAAAGCAACTTAACATCAGATGCTTCTGTAACCCTTGAGTCATAAATCTGAGTGTTCCTGTCAATGCAAACTGACATTTCTTATTGATGTCTTACTTGTCCCTTCACATAAGAGACTTGAAAAGGGCCTTGCCTTTTTCAAGATGCCATATTATGTCATGCATATGCCTCCCTCAATTGACCATATTTTCCATTTTGGGGAAGACAGAATGCTACTACTAATCTTGTATGGGATAGAATAAGATCATCTGTCATGACAGTAGTATAAGAGCAACCTGGGGAATCTGAAGTGGAAAAATCCTTCCAGAATGAACTAGCATGACCCAGTGGTGGAAAAATCCTTCCAGAATGAACTAGCATGGCCCAGTGGTGGGGATGGGTGCATCTGTCACTTTCGCTTTCTCTTGCATTTGATTTAAAATCTCAAGTTCTTTTCTCCCAGGTATGAAGCACACTGTGAATTTTGGTACATTCTTCTCAAAACCGAACTGAAATGAAATTCTCACCCATCCCACCGAGTGGCTCTGGGGGGTACAGATTCTGATTCTCATGTAAATATAGTACTCTGGACAAACATGGGGAGCCCTTCCAGGCCACAGCCATGAGAGTGAAGACTGTAGGAGCCTAGTCTCCTCAGGTTTATTCCAGGCTCCTCCCTTGAGTGTTCACGTTTAATATATTTTTGTTGAGCAATGGCAGAATGCATATTCACATAGGTGCAGCATCTTACACATAGAGAGGTTGGCACAGGGCTCATTCTACCCAGGGAAGTGGGGTTATCAGATGTGGGTATAAGAAGGGTGCAAAGGCTTCCAACTCTCAGTAACAACCCAGCACTCCGTGGCATGTGTGCATACAGGCATGAGCACCAACAGAGTGTGAGTGGAAGGAATGGCTCTAGCAAACTACATGTCAGTCTGTATGCCTATGTACTGGCTATGCCTAAGTGTGGGGTGGATTGACACATAGTTTTCCCTAGCAGATTTACTTATAGATATCTAAGAGGAAAAATACAGAAAATAGTCTATCCAATAAGAAGACTGTCCATAATTATTTTCAGTAAGTATAGTAAGGTGGTCCATAGGTAGAAGGGGCTGTGGGGCTGTGTCACTAGCCCTGTACCTGTCATCATGTGGTTCCCCACCCCAGTGTCCACATGTTGTGTATAGCTGTCTAGATAGCGTAGGCCGATGTGCATAGAATTCCACAAAATCTGGAACTCTGATAGTTCAATGTTCTAGATCAGGCAGTAGCCTATCATAGAATCATAGAAAAGTAGAGTTGGAAGGGGCCTACAAGGCCATCAAGTCCAACCCCCTGCTCAATGCAGGAATCCAGGTCAAAGCATCCCTGACAGATGGCTGTCCAGCTGCACCTTGAATGCCTCCAGATTGGGAGAGCCCACCACCTCCCTAGGTAGTTGATTCTATTGTCTTATTGCTCTGACAGGAAATTTTTCCTGATGTTTAGGTGGAATCTGGGTTCCTGTAACTTGAGCCCATTATTCCGTGTCCTGCAAACTGGGATGATCTATGCATGTAGAGCTCTACATGGGTAGGCTTCCCATATTCAGACATCTGCATGTGAGACACAAATGTCAAGGGCTGGAGCCAGGAAGCCACGCAACATTGGGTAGGGCCACCAGTTTGGGCCTGCTGTCCCTTCTCTGTGTGGAGCACACTTCACTGGACTAATACAAGTGGGTAATGATTCAACCAAAAGACTACACATTTTTATTAGTAATTTGGAAAAACAGATCAATCCAGGTGACAATTGATAGCATGTTATTAAATATGTATAGTATGATTGGACCAGAGCAAGAGTGAGGCTAGAGCTACTTCCTGAGTCACCCACTTGTTAGAATTCATTTATTTCCTTTTTTGAGGTCAGACCAATGGTCACATCCTTAACAAAAGAGGTGGAAACATATTCCTTATACTCTTGGGGAGCGCTGGAAGAAGCAGTGCAGAATGTCCTCTAGACTTACTTCTACATAAGCTTTTATTGTTTCACACTGATTTACAGTGATCTCCACTGCACTAATAGTCAGTCTCCCACCCAGGTGTATCTTATCTATTAAATTAGAGTGCAATCCTATGGAATGCAGCCTCATTGCTTGGAAGCCCGCAAACTTGAAGGCTTCCGAGATTCCTATGCTCTGCCGGCCTGAACCCAGCAGGGCAGGAGGAGCAGCAGAGGCAATCTTTGCCTCCCCGTCCTCCAATTTCATTTATTTTCAGTCCATCTAGCAAGGGCACTTTGGAGGGGGAGGGAAAGAGGCAGGAGAAGGCTCAGAATGAATTGTATCCTGGTCTCTCCAGTCTCCTCCTCTCCCTGCCCACTGGAACACCCCCTCGTTTTCCCTGCCCACTGGAATGTCCTCCAAAGCTGATTTTTCAATCTCAGATAGGCAGCCAGCATGGTTCTCTCCGCACCGGCTGTGCGGGCTGGGGGTTAGATCTCCAACTCCCCCTTCCAAGGTCAGAGCACTATCTCTAGCCTTGGAAGGGGGTTTCCAAACCATCCTATGGTCCCTGGGATGCTATTCCAGGAACCATAGGATTGCTCTCTTATTTCGTGAATTTTAAAGAAATACTTTGTCTATTCTTGCTATTGCTTATGGTCAGAGAAAGCTGGTCAGACATTGCTTTCTGCTCCCACACTTCTTGTTTTGAAAGTCCAGAATGTATTTAAGATATACCTGCTCATGATCCCACCCAGCCCACCCACAGAATGAACACATTCTGTGAAGGAATATTCCTAATTCTTTATTATCAAAGCAAGAAAAGCTTACTGGGTATTTTGCTTTAACAATGATCAGAAAATATTAATATTTTGGCATTTTTTTCTAGAAAACTTCGGTAGTAGCAGAGAGGAAGGATATCCAAAGCTATTTTTTTTTTAAATTATTAATTATATTTCTATACCACCCAATAGGAAAAACTAAACAATGGACCTTGCTGAATTATTACAGAAGTGTGTATTTTGGGCAGTATCCAATTTGGCACTAGCACTAACAGAAATTACCGTATGTTGCTCTGTCATAACAGACCTCTTGTGCAAAGCCAAACACATTTGCTAGCATGACAGGTTTCCCCAGAAAACCCATCATGCCAGCAAACACTTTTGGCATATGTTTTGCCACAGGTTCCTCAAAAGGGATTGTCAAAGGTTCTTTGAAGGATTTTCAGACCATAATAAATACTAATAAAGCATAATACAGAGCATTGAGGCAGGACTGTTGTGTAACACTGCACTCCTCGCCATCTTCCGCAACTCCCATTACAGCATAATATAAATTTACGTTAGCAGTTGTGCAGAATTGGATACTTCCCTATGTTTGCAGTTGGGATGGACCATGCATCTCATCTTCTACAGCTTCCAAGGGTCATTTCCAACTTGCTCTGTTTCTACAGTAACAGAGCAAACCTTAAAACATCCATGGCCAACTGCTTCTTCAAAGCAAAGAAAATTCCTATGGCTTGAACCAAGCTGCTTCTAAAGAGTGAATAGTCTTCTGTAGCTTCAAACATTATCATTGATTAGATGGGCGGCGGGGGCGGGGGGGAACTGGTTCTAAACAATTGCTCCTTATTAAGCCATGTGAGTACACTGCAGTGAGTACACTGTTTGCTTGTGGATATGTTGCAAAAATGCTGTGAGTCCTTTCTTCAAAGAATTCAATTGCTCAGAGAAAGGGAAGCAGCACACAGCAGCAGTGAGTTTTTCAAAGTTTTATTTCTGCGCAAAAAGGACCAGCTGAGGCACGTGCCCAAATCAAAGCTGGACAAGGATCAGTGGGGCATACAAGCCTTCTTATACATTTTAGAGCCATGGATGGATCTTACTTTCAGCGAATCAAATTCAATCATTAAACTGTGCCAACCAGTTAGATTCCATTCCCCCTTTATGACGACAACCAATCAGATGTGTTTCTCTGAACATGGCAAGTTTTAATCTTTAGTTAGATAGATGGCCACCTGGCCATCTTCTTGTCTAAAGATGTGGTTTCTCATGACCTCTTAGGTCACCTAAGATATCAGGCCTTGTTACTTTTGGTGAACATCTTATCACTTAAAGGGACTCTTCTCTCGCCTGTATTCTGGGATTTGGCACCCAGAAATAGGCTTTGGGGACTAGATAACAACTTAAGCGAAAACATGGCGGCTAAACATACAATTCAGCAAAGAATACAATACAATCAAAACAGACCTTCAAGGTTCTCTGTCTGGAACAACAAAGCAGATAAAGCAGGTGCAGTGGCACATGGTATGCGGGCAAAATCTAGGTCAACTAACGGGGTGCAACACAGAGTTCATGGGGCTTCTGGACCTTTGTCCTGTGTGAGGACTGTTCCCTAATGTCACTTTTGCTGGTTAGGGGATGCTGGGTCTTGCAGGACCTTTCTCTCTGTCTAAACATGCAGGGACTGGGTCTTCTGTGCAGCTTTCTAATTCAGACCTCTGTCATGCTAGGTTATATTGGTCTTTTGGTATTTCAGGCTTGAAACTGGGACCTTTTCTGAAGGCAGGTGACTTCTGGGAATCCTTGTGTGTAAGGCAGGTGCCTTGTTGCTGGGCTTCTGTGTGGCCTATGTGAATGGGCAATGCCTCTCTCTCTCACCTGGGGTCTTAGGTGTTTTGGGCCTGGCTGTTTCATTATTATTACCATTCATTATTATTATTATGATGGCTCATTCTGCCCTTCGTTTGCTTGGCAACAGCTTTTCTGCATCTTATTTACAGCTAGCAGGCAAAGTATGAAGGCCCTATTGTTCAAAGTATCTTCTTCAGGGTTACTTTGGAGTGGACAGACCAGACTTCTGGGCGTACGGCCAACTAACTGATACTGATAACACTTTTGCAGGCGGACGGGCAGGAGTGTGTGTGTGCGTCTGGCCTGTTTTTAAAATGGGGTTTGTGTTTTCTTCTGATGCAAGCTGTGTACCTGTCTATACGTGAAAGCTAGGCAGGAGCTTTCTGCACATGCTTTGGGTCTATTTTTCTCTAACAGGTAGTCCCAGTCAGACTATTGTTGAAAGTGCCAATAGATGCTCGAGGAAAGAGGGAAAAGGGGGGACTAAATCTAGACCCCTGCTTTCACTTATGAACAGTTATCAGCATGCAATATTGTTTGTTTTCAACTTGGAGTGATGTGAAGCCCTGACTGTTGAACTGGGCTAGGAACCACATATTTTGCTAAGGATTTCATACAAAGAAGCACCTCGCTGTTGGGGTGTGTGTGTATGCACAATCTGTATGCATTGCTGCTCAAGCAGTGTTCCTGACTGCATGGAGGCTTCTACTCATGTTCAGGTGAATGCTAGTAGAAGCTCCCTTCATATGTCCTGGCCTCAACAAAAGAAGGTAGGGGACTGAGAGGACCAGGTGGGGATGCTGCAGGTGGGGCCTGTCTGCATGACCTCACACCACCACCCTCTCACTTTCACATGAACAGGCTGAACAACTACTGTCATGGACTGACTACTGTTCCATGAATGGAAGGGAAAAGTGGGGAATTGTGTGCCCACACTCCTTTATGCTCTTCCCTTCCTGGGGCCCTTTCCGCCGCCACCAAGTGGAAGTCTTTAATTGTCTGGTTGCTTCCACCAAACCAGCCTCAAACTGTCTAGATCTCAAGGACCTATTTTTAGGTAGTATGGGTTGGCTATTGGATCTAGGCTGGGTACCCAAAAGAAAAAGAGACCACATTTCAAATAAGAAGGATTAAAGTTTACTGTAGAAAATGTCAATAGGAAATAGATCTTTAAAATCTAAATGGACACACACACACACACACACACACACCATATGAGCAATAGGGTAATAAAACAACCAGATATAAACACATCCAGCTCACCTAACTATACTGTGTCCATCTTTTATCCTGGTCCTCATATCTTTGGTCCAGCACTCTCCATCAGTTCTCTGGTTCCAGCAGCTCTAACTTTTTTCCTGTAGGACTCTGGCCTGCCAGCCTTCCTGTTTGTTTGCTCTCTCTCTCTCTCTCTCTCTCTCTCTGCCTCGTTTATCTTCGAAAATGCCTCATCTTTCCCACTCCAACCATCCAGGAGGATAGTTTTTTGTTTGTTCCTGCCAACTAAGTTTCTGTTTACTGAGATAAACCATTTTGACCTCCTGTTGAAGTTAGTAATAGTAACATTCTGGTTCCTGTGCTGGCTTTTTGACTGTCGCTGAACTTTTCACCTTCCTGCTTCCTGGGCTGAAGGTCCTGACCTTTGAATCCTAAATTAAACTTTAACCTCTTAACTATTAATCTTTTGGTTGAAACTGACTAGCACACAAAAAAATAATAATTTCATTTTACAATACCATAAAACCAATAATGTTTGTAATTTAGCTGCCCCTATATTACAAACATTATTGAGGTGGCACTGGCGAACAATAGCAGGCTGTGTAACGATCCAGTCTCTGGAGAATGGATCCCAGTATCCATTAACTTCAAGAAATCTCTGGATCCCAAGAACTCTTTTTATGGAAGTCAAAGGTGAATGTGTCACTACACTTCATCAAGACGATTGCCAAAAGTTCTGCCTTGGGCAGACATGTTGACTCCATGTAAGACAATGGGGGCCTTGGAGGATTTTACTTTTGACTTGAGTCACTTAACAGATCTACTGTTACAAGGATGCCTCTGACATTTCTCTCACACATGTGCTCCACACCACGTCTATATTGTCAACTACAGTTGTGAAGGCAAACTTGTTTCTTTAGAGTATTACAGGTCTTTGTTTCACAGAAGTTCAGCAAGTTCATTCCTCTTCGGTATTGACGATTTTGAAGTGAAGTCAGCATTGGATGCTACTTTGACAGTACCAGAAATCAAATGACAGCATTCTAGCACAAAAAAGAGGACCAAAGTAGATGAGGGAATGGTAAACATTTATACTCCATGGTAACAAAGAAGGTGGAACTCCACTGCCTCTGCTTCTCTAAGGCTGTATGAGGAATTCATTTCAGTTCATTTTTTATCAGAATTTACCCGGTTCATACCTCACGGAACTTGCAATGTAATTTGCAGAACAACAAAACAAGTGTTCAAAAAAAAATGCACACATTTGAAAAATGCACATGAAAAATGTGTACATTTAAAAAAAAATACACACGGAAACATGCATGGATTTTCATGCAAAAAGAAAACAACAAAGCTCTCAATCTGATACAAATAAGCTTTGAGGAGGAATTCAAAGAACCTCGGTAAGATTGAGTTTTGCCTCACAAATAGCTAGCAAACATGGACATTATTTAAGGCTAGCAAAGTAGTAGTCTCTATGGTGAGTGACTATGTGTAGGGGGAGATCTTCTGTATCGCAAAGGCTTCTGGGAGGTGCAGTGCCATTCCCAGTGCCAAGCCAACCAGTGCAGTGCTTTACTTTTCTGATAGCAACAATTCACTTACCGGTATATGGGAGAAAATAAAGGAATGCACTCGGGAAAATAATTGAGGTGTGGCTATATCTGCTCCTTGCCCCTGATGACCCTGAGCCTGTGGACCAGTTCACACAATCACTGGGTGGTTCATAACCCATGGTGGCTTGTTAACCACCATGTGCATGCCATTTGCATGCTGGTCGGATGGACATATATAATTACCCTCACCGGTGCAGCTTGTTGTGATGTCCGAACCTGGCAAGGGTGGTTATGTCTTTGCACGTGTAAAGGGTGAAATGAAGAGTCGAGACATGTAAATATGGTATAAAATTAGGGCCACATTTATGGAATAATCAAAGATCTGCGAAGGGAAGAAGTGCGGGTATTAATTAAGCCGGTCATTGGCCAGTAGAGATGTATATGGGCGAAATCCAAACCTGAGGGGTGGCGCTGGAACTCGCCACCCCTGAGTTTTACACCACTGTGGTGCTGGGAGGCCTTCCCAGTGTCACCTCCTCACGGTGCCGCACAACACCGATGCAGGTGAGAAGGGTTGGCCTCAGAGGCAATCCCTATCTCCCACAGACTGAGCCGCACAACCCAGCAATGGGGAGCCTCGGGTTGTTACCCATCACCTAAAAGGTGCCATGATCACTGAACCCTACCCCACTGCCTATTTCCCGCACCTACCAGCCAAATGCAGCCGAATTAAATCAAATGTCAAGAGAAATCCCAAATAACAAACCCCTACCCTGACTCACAGTGTAGAGTAGGTGAAACACACACATTGCCCTTAAGCCAATTGAGGCAATGAGCCAAAATTCCTACTCAGCCCCAGAACGGGTGACCAGAGGAGCGTACACTGCTAACAGGGAGGGAGAAAGCTGCAAAAATAAAGAGGCCGAGGGTGTGGTGGCCAGACCTAATATCAGCCCTGACGCTCCGCCCTCCTTAGGCCTCATTGGTGGGTGAGCATCACCCCGTGGTGGTCTCACTCATCATTCCTCCCATGTGCAAAATTCTTCCCGCCCACAGGTATGCGTGGTTGGGGGAAGAGAAATCTGGCTGGCATGTGACTGGAACGCTCAAGGTAGTTAAACCACGATGGCTTATCAACCTGTGATCTTGTGAACCCAGTCACTGCATTTCACATGCCCCCTTTCATGTAACACCACTCCCACCACCGCCACATTTATTTGTGTCCCAGAAGGGTGTATTTCCCTGAACATTGGGAAGTAGTTTGCAGGCACGTGTGAAGAAGTGTGGTAACAAAAGTCTGCTTCCTTTTTTCATTCGCCTGCTTCCTGTAGGGCTGGAAGGTCAGAAGGCATTCTCCTGATCCCCACATTTAGAGTGTGTTGCTCCCAATGCGACGACATGGTCCCTTACACTTTAGGACCACGCGCATAAACCCTTCTCAGGCTAAGCATCAACACTTAAAAACCTGAGTGGAGGGTCAAATGAAACCTTTCCCCTACTAATGAGGGAAAAGATTAATTCTGGTTATTAAGGATCTATTTTTAAATTTATGATGCTGTGGGTACAAAGGTGTGTGTGTAGATTTAAAAGTAAAGCAGGTTAATAACACCAAGCTGACACGTAGGATTTGGGTAGCAAACAAAATAAAAATAAGTTTATTTTAATTATCAAAATCTTTGTTCCAGAAAATAAATCTGCCTACACCAAACACTTTGTAACTAACCTAAGTCCCTATCACTCCTCATACAATCACTGATTCCTCTTAAAACTCCTGACAAGACACAAATAACCCACCTAACCTAACTCCCAAACTCTCTAACACTCCCAACACACTACAACCAACACTCTACTTCTTAACACACTAACTCTGACATCACTCAAACACTCCTTATATACTCCTCCCCCCACCCTTTCTAAGACATCACAAACCACACCCACTCAGTTCAACATTCTATACTCACTAAATATACTAAAGCAGACATACACCAGGGAACTGAATTGTGGGGTTACGCCACACCCAACTCTTGTCAATAGATAGTAGAACTGAGCACAAGCTGAAGGATAATAGTACGTTCATAGGATCAGGGCAGGAGTAAGCGTCTCAGAGCTAATGGAAGATCACAACGGCCCCAGTGAAGCAGCAGCAGCATCTCAATAGCTATCAGCAGCACTGCTGCATGGGGAATGAATCTTATTCTCCATTGTGATGTAGCTGTGCTGTGCTATACAAGGGCTTATTCAAGACATTAAATCAAGGTTTCTCATATGCATGGGCACATATGTTTCCATGAGTCTGTTTCAAAAAAAATTATTCAACGTGTATTCAAGGCTTGTTCTGCACTGTCTCCGTACATGACATCCAAAGGGCTCCAGAACTGCTGCAATGGATGTGTCCAGAGCATAATCAGATACCTGATCTCTGCTCAGTTGTCATCCTGCCCAGCATTATATTTGATGGAAGCCAGCCGAAGGAGGAACGGGTGGCTGGGTGTAACCTTGGAGCAATTCCTTGAGACTGGAGAGCAGCCAGTATGTCCATGCATGCTGGCAACACACAGGGACAGGGCAGCCTGGTACCAAGGATTTTGACACGCTTTACATGTTCTTTAGGTTGTTTGGCTGCAGAGGCACAAACTTCTCTTTAAGTGGTTGGAGGTTTTAAATAGGGCCATGCTGTATATTCTCCCACTGGGGGCTAAAATTGGGGGTGGGGATATTTTACACACACACATACACACGCACACACATCATTTTAGTAAAATCAGATTTAAAAGATTGCGACCACTAATAACAGTTGCTAATCATTAACGCTGCAATGTTTAATTGGTTGGTAGGTTGGTTTAGATTAATCATTTCAGCATGCAAACCTTTGAAGGAGCACACTGAATATCCCATGTTCTGTGGGCAGACGCCTGGCAAAACAGGAGTGATGGAGGTGATTTTCGCCCCTCTGCCCTCCTTGCTGCTGTCCCCCCCCCAGAAGGGTTTCTGAGCCCATCTAAAGTGGTCATACTGCCAGAAGTGGGACTGGGGCAGGAGAGGCCATGGGGTACAGCATATCTTGACCTGTCCTCTCACCTCCCTGCCCACTGGATTGCCCCCTTTTTTCCCTCTCCCGAAGTCACATTTGCAACCTTGGGAAGCAGCTGCCACAGTTCTTTCTGCAGAGGCTGCAAGGGGGCAGAGGAGGGGGTGGAGGGAAGGATCTGGACACAGGATACCTCTTCCAGGGTCATAGCAGTGTCTATGGCCTCAGGAGGGGGACTCCAAAAAACCCCATGGTTCCTCGGATTGCACCCTGAATGCAAGAAATGAACTAGCAAATTTGCAATGGATTTCTTGGTAGGTTCCTAATAAATATCACAACACCGAGTATAATGTCAGAGAGGTTTTTTTCCTGCCCAGGTTCCTTGGACACATGTTCTCTCCCGCCCCCTCTATTATTTTACCAGGAATAATTCCAGAGCCATTATTCCACAAATATTTTACAATAGCACCCTCTTAATCTTTTGAGAACACCTGCCATCTTGAATGCCATTTTTGGTGGAAAGCTGGTATATCAATGAGATGATGATGATGATGATGATGATGATGATGATGATTTTGAAATCTATTGGCCAAAAATGGCTTATGCAAAATCAGAGACCACAAATAATGGGGGGGGGGGATCTCACTAGAGCATAAGTCACCTTAAAATAGTGCATAAAGCAGACAATCATGTATGAATTTTCTCATATGAATGGGCACATATGTTTCCCATGAGTCTCCATCAACATGGAGAAAGGAAAATAGCTGATTACGGTCATAGTATGTATCATGGCTGAATACTGCATTTTTCTTTTTAAAAATTTTTACTTTCATACCAGCTAGCCTGAGTTTGGGTCAATAGGGATGTACAGCCATTGTCAAAACCATTCTGTCTACATTTCACGGATTGTCAGGTGGCTTTCATTCCGCCATCTGCTCATTGATGGAATTGAATTTTGTGCAAATCCATTCGTAAGTGAATTTGCAACTTGCCAAAAATGCACAAATCCTGAAAAATGCATATAATTTTCACACTTTAGCCTTTCAGAAAATGCACATTTTTGGTCAGTGTTTTTTTTTTAAATTAAAAAAATTGTAATTTTCTACAACAATTTTTTTTGTAAAATTACAAATAATAATAATAATAATAATAATAATAATAATAAAAAAAAATAGTCTGCAAGTCCACAGAATCTGTGTGACTCTGGAAAAGCCAGTCAACTGCAGAATCTGTGGGTCAGATTCTTAGAAATTTGAACTCATTTGGGTCTGCTGTGGATTTCTCTGACACCCCTAGACTCAATATCTATTCTAAAAAGCATTTTTATAAGCCTATTCTCAGGCAAATCACACAGCTTGTAGTAAGTAATACACAAAGACTGCCATAAGAATACAGAACTTCAGAGGCATAAAGCCTACTTTCCCTCTCGAACAGGTGACCAGAATACCTGGCATAACATCTTCCATAGGGAACAATAAGATTTATTGGGTTACCCTAACTAGATTCCCAGGTAATTGATCAATGTCATTACAACTTTGTTCCTATCACATATGATACAATCAAGTCAGAGCTGAACATATGCATGCTCAACATGCAGAGCAATCATATGCATGTTTACTGAGAAGTAAGCCCACTGTAGTCAATGGAGCTTACTCACAGGAGAATGTGCTTAGGATTACAACCTTAAAGTCCTACTCATTTCAATGGGAGAGCTAGGGAGCAATTCCATGGTCCTTGAGTGGGTGTCCCAGTGGCGCTATGGTATAGTAGTCCCCTCTCCATAAGTGGAGAGGAAGGTCCATCATCAGAGAGGAAGGTCCAGCCTCAGAGGCTTCCCTGTACCAGTGGTGAAAAGATCCACCACCATTGATCCTCTGTTCTCAGCGCTCTGAAGGCGGAGAGGACAAAAAAGAGGCATGGTAGGAGTTTGGTGTGTGTCAGGCTTTGGATCTTTCCCATTCCCACAACATGTCCCCAGAATTGAGGAAAAGAGCTGGTCTGGTGTTCTTCAGTTCAGCAGGGAACTTCAGCAATATCTCTACTGTACGCATGAGAACTGACAACTGAATGTATGACCTGGCTCCATTGAAAAGAAGTGTATTCTCCGGACCCACTGGAACAGTCAAAAGCCTCCTGTGAGGCTTCAGCGAAGCACTTTGCAGATAAAATCGATCGGATTAGGAGTGGGATATCGTACGTCGTGGACACAGGGAGTGAGCGGGAGGAGGCCAATGGCAGACCGGTTTTGTGGGATCGGTTTCGGCTTCTTCCTTCTGATGAAGTGGACAAGGTGCTTTCATCTGTGAGGCCGACCACCTGCTTGCTTGACCCTTGCCCGTCCTGGCTCATCATGAGCTGTAGGGAGAGACTGGGTGAGGGGATCAAGGCGGTGGTGAATGCCTCCCTCGAGGAGGGAGTGCTGCCATCAGCCCTCAAGGAGGCAGTAATAAGACCGCTTCTAAAGAAGACCTCCTTGGATCCCCAGGATTTAAACAACTTTCGCCCAGTCTCCAATTTACCATTTCTGGGCAAGGTGATAGAGCGGGTGGTGGGTGCTCAGTTGAAGGCACACTTGGATGAAGCCAATTATTTAGATCTGTGCCAGTCGGGCTTCAGGTCTGGACATGGGACGGAGACGGCCTTGGTCGCCTTGGTGGATGATATGAGGAGGGCTTTGGATAGGGGCGAATGCTCCTTTCTAGTCCTCCTCGATCTCTCGGCGGCTTTTGATACCGTTGACCACGGTATCCTCCTGGACCGTCTGGAGGGGTTGGGCTTGGGAGGCACTGTATTGCAGTGGTTCCGGTCCTTCCTCTCTGGAAGGTATCAGAGGGTAGTTCTCGGGGAAGAGGCTTCGGACCCTCGGCTGCTCACTTGTGGAGTGCCGCAGGGTTCCATCCTCTCCCCGATGTTATTCAACATCTACCTCAAGCCGCTGGGAGCTATCATCAGGAGGTTTGGGGTGCAGTGTCATCAGTATGCAGATGACACGCAGCTCTACCTCTGTTTTAAGTCCTCACCAAGGTTGGCCGTTGAGACCCTGTCCAAGTGCCTGGAGTCAGTGGCTGGCTGGATGGGAAGGAACATGCTGAAACTGAACCCCGACAAGACCGAGGTACTTCTGGTGGGGGACAAGGGAAGGTTAGGGGATGTTGACCTGGTGCTGAATGGGGTACATCTACCCCTGAAGGACCAGGTCCGCAGCTTGGGGGTCATTCTAGACTCCCAGCTGTCCATGGAGGCTCAGGTGGCAGCTGTGAGCCGGGCAGCGCTGTATCAACTCCATCTGATACGGCAGCTGCGCCCCTATCTTCCTAATCACCTGCTCCCATCAGTGGTTCATGCCTTGGTCTCCTCTCGCCTAGACTACTGTAATGCGCTCTACGTGGGGTTACCCTTGAAGACGGTCCGGAAGCTTCAGCTGGTACAGAACGCGGCGGCTTGCCTGATTAAGGGCAGCCACCGGCGTGATCACATCACGCCAGTGCTTAATGAGTTGCACTGGCTACCAGTTGCTTGCCGAGCCGAATTCAAGGTGTTGGTTTTGACCTTTAAAACCCTACACGGCTCCGGCCCAGCTTATCTCAAGGAGCGCCTCCAGCAACATCAAGTAGGCCGCTCAACAAGGTCTGCCACGGACGGCCTTCTCCTTATTCCATCAGCCAGAGCAGCCAGGCTGGTGGAGACTAGGAAGAGGGCCTTCTCTGTGGCGGCCCCCACATTATGGAACTCCCTCCCTAGTGACCTTCGCCATGCCCCCTCCGTGATGAGCTTCCGCCGTGCATTAAAAACATGGCTGTTCAGGCGGGAATATGGGGTGGGTTAGGTTTTTAATAAGAATTTTTTATTTTGTTTTAATCATTATATTTTATTGTGTTTTACTGTATTTTAATTGTACATTGCCCAGGGTGGCCGGGTGACCGGCCAGATGGGCGATTAAAAAATATAATAAATAAATAAAATATTCTGATGTTCCATGAAGTACATGGACGTGTCATGTCTATGATGGTCCATAGGGATGTGCAAAGAATCTGCTTGGGCAGGGAGGGGTGTCAAAATCCTACAGATTGGTCTGGCTCACCCACCCACCCCAGATTCCAGCCTGTCTACCCAGTGCCGATGCCGATGTGCTCTGATGTAAGTGAAGTCAGTGAGCAGCCTTCCGCTTTTAAAGCAGACCGTGATTTGCGTATTTTTTTTTTAAAGGCAGGGAAATTTGTGCAAAATACAGCCACAATTTGCATAAAATATGACCACAATCTGTGCAAATTTCCCTGCCTTGAAAGAAAACAAAACCACAAATTGTGGCCCACTTTAAAAGCAGAAGGAGCAAAAATAAACCCAACAGACTTGTCCCACTTGTAGCTCTGAATTCTGCCTCAAGTGGGTCGAGTTCTTCAGTGTCACCCATCCCTTTTCCATTCACAAGTGCAATAGTCATCTCTTGATGCAGCCATCATTAGTGATGAGTATGCATGTGTAAATCAGCCCCAAGCATAGATAAATGAAGTGTAGTTTATACATGTACGAACCAGGCCACAGTCTTGATTTGGAATGGATAAGTTATCACTGCACTTAGTCCACCACACCTGAACATCATGCTGTCTGTACGAAGATGCGAAGGGAGTTTGTGTATTCCTTGATTCTTCAGTTCTGTGAGCCGGTGGCCATAAGGACAAATTAGTCCTACATTTCTTGAGTTTCCCTGTGATGTCATCTTCTTTTATATTAATATGGTGTTGCTGTAAATAATTAACAAATCATTTTAAAGGGCCCTTGAGCTTGCAGCGATGCCAACATAATGAAAGCAGGATGTTTTTATTTTTCTAAATTACTGTAACAAGATTTTTCTAGGGTACACTTATCTTCGCAAGACATTGAAAATACACAAATTAACCTCGGAGGAGCATTAAAAGCTTAACAGGACCTTGGTTGCTTCCCGTGAGTTGGCCTCTTTCCCTTTTATGTGGAACAGACATCCTTTTCCCATACATTTTCCAAGTACTTCATTAAGTTTAAAAATCTTTCATTAAGTTTTATTAAACTCATTAAACCGAGAGAGTGAGAAGTTCCACTTTACAGTCAGCAAGAGCCACTTCACAATGAATGCTTATTACCATTGCTAATCCATCAAGCATTTGGAGAAGCTTGGGTAGGGTTTTGTTTTGTTGTTCTTGTTTAGAACAATCAGAGAAGGAGAAAGGTGAATTCAGTGTGACAAAATACCCACTCGCCAAAAATGAGTTCACCCAAGAGACTAAGGACTAATTGGAGACTAAGAGACAAAGACTAATTGGAATTAACTACAGCCTTCTTTGCATCATGAAAACATTAAACAATGTAACTGGCATTCAGAGATATAAATAAGTCCAAAGAACTAAAACATTCATGAGATTGCATGGATGCTTAAGAATTATATGGAACAGACCAGTATTCTAAAGTCCAAAATCATGCAGATGTAACTGAACAGTAGAACCTACTCTAGCAAGACCGAATAATTGAATCATTTACAGTGCGACCATATACATCGGCCCTCCGGTTGTTTTGGAGTGCAACTCCCAGAATTCCTGCCAGTGGCCATTCTGACTGGGGCATCAGGTCATCAAAACATCTGGACAGCACCAGGTTGGGGGAAATTGCTATATATATTCACCCAGAAATTAAATCCCATTAAGATTCATGGGGCTTACTCCCAGGTAAGTGTGGGTATAGGATTTTAGCCTTCACTGACTATGTGAAAATATATATGTTCCAAATCTACAAGACATTAAGAAAATTCTGTTAAAAGGAAGCCATTCCCTCCAAACTCAGTCTGAACCCTGCGCACAGAAAACAAACATGTGAGGGTAAAGTCTAGGTAAGAACCTTTCTGCTGGTTCTTTTCTGCTGTGGCACCCTGGTTGTGGAATAAACTTCCCAAAGAGGCTCGCCTGACACCTACATTGTGCTCTTTCCAATGCCAGGTGAAGACCTTATTTTCCCAGGAATTTTAGTATTTTAATCTGTTATTTTAAATACTTTACTGTATTTTAAATCTCTTCACTGCTGCTAGCTTTTATTCCAGCTTTTACTCCTATTTTATGCTGTAGTTTTAAATTTTTAAATTTTTATACTGTATTTTATGTTGCATTTTGTGGTTTTAATTGTTGTGAACTGCCCAGAGCGCTTTGGCTGTTGGACAGTATAGAAATGTAATAAATAAATAAATAAAAATTCCCTGCCATCTAGTTTTCTATGTGTAGGGATTCATGTATTTATTTAACATGGATGGATATTCTGTCATATGGGCCTCCACCTACAGTCTGAAGTGGTAAAGCCCAGACACTGGTTTAACACCTCAATGAGAACTAGGCTAATGTTGAACCTTCTCTCTAATATCCTCATTTTCTACATGTGGGAATTCCCCCACCCATGGAAAATCATATAAACAAGTAACCACTTGCATTCCCATTTGGAACTACTTGGATTCTGATTTGGTCCAGTCTATGAAAAGCTTCATCACTTGATTCTGCTTACTGTATAAACTGGTCCTTAGTGAAATCTAAATCATTTGGGGGGGGGGGGAGGAGGATTTCCCACATCTGTAAATTATATGAACAAGCTGTATTGACCAGAATGTACACTGTTTTCTAAGAGTGGCTCTCAGTCTGGCATTTACAACATCCACAAGTGACACATTCCAAACTAAATAGCGTACTTAGCATCACTTGTTAAAAGCACCCTTAGGATTGTTCGGTGGATGGACATGACATTGTGATTGGCTTATGGCTTTGTAATTGGATTTTCCAGTTAAATCAGCAGTTAAATGCCTAATATGTGGAGCCTCATGTAGGTAGAACATTCTGTATTGATTTTTTCATCTGAGGTGCCCTCTGTGTTTATTATTTATTCCATAAAGTACTGGCAAATATATTGCTCTTTCCCCAATAACACTACATTAGCCCATAAGAGGTTGTAAATCTCATTTTAGAATCCCTATTCAGAAATTCATATGGAGGTTTCAGCCACATGCAGTAACTTGGACATCTTCCCGAACCACAAATCAGTGGTTTTATTTATTGTGCATACACCAGTGGATTTTCTCTTATGCGAGCTCTGAGTTGCCTTACCAAATAATTAGCCACATGCATTATGCACACACATTAAGTTTTTGTCCTTGGAGACTGTACTAAGAAGCAACTATTGTGTTTGTCCCTGTACCCTGGAAGAAAGATAAAACAGTCAGAACAGGGATGAACTAAAGGCAGAATATTATTGAATACAAACAGTCCCTATGTATTCCTCTCCTATGCACCCATCACACATAGGACAGGAAAGGGGAGGTTGCATCTGCTCCTGCTGCCTATCCTCTCTAGGCTACCCCACCCTGGCTTAAAGCATTGGGATAGTCATATCTATTGCTTCTTCCAGGCTTCTCCTTATAGGCCAAGGGTGGACAGAAAGTAGATCTCCAGATGTTTTTGACTTCAACTGCCAGCATTCATGACCATAAACCATGCTTCTGGGAGTTGGTCCAAAGCATCTGGGAATCTACCTTCTGCTCACCACTGCTAAAAGCAAGCTATGGAGGACTGGCAAGTGTCACCGCCACAATCCAGTAATCTCTGAGCCAGTGAAACAGAGTTGCTACAAAACAGTTACAGTGTCATTTCCCCAAGCCAATGAGATCTGAAAGCTTTTCTTGAGAAAGGGCCCTCAACTGTATGATGAGGTCTCAGGATATTCAACAACAACAACAACAACAACATTTTTATTGAATCAGTCTGCAGACCATTTTCAAAAACAATATAATACACAGAAGTACACAATAAAATCCTTACAATAGTTCCATTTTTGGAATATAAAATATATAAATTTTTAAGTTAAAAATGTTTAAAATTGCCAATACCAAAGTTTTCCTTTCTGCTTCTTTTTTCCTTATACAGGCAGCCCTAATAGCAAATAAGGCGACCCTCTGGGAGACAAAGCAATTAGAGCCATTTAAGAGAAAAAATAATTTACCCGTCCCTGACAAGTTACTCATATGCTCCAGAAAGGGAGCAAAATAGTGTGCCCTACAGCTGTCATAAAGGCGGCATTCAAGAAGGTAGTACTCTAGATCTTCAATTTTTGATGCATCGCAGATGCATAATCTATCAGCCATAGGGATGCCATGAAATCTCCCTTGTAAGACCATGGTATCCATCTGTTCAAAACGAAGCCTTGTAAAGGCTATGCGGAGACATCTCTTCATATTGTGAAATAAATAATTCTCAGACTTGAAATGTGTTTTTGTACTGGCTAACCATTTCACAACTCTCGAATTAGCCAGGGCAGCGATATCCAATTGGGCCCTTACATCTGACACTCTCAGCTTGACTTGATTACCCAAGTTCAAACTGGAAACACTTAGGACCGGCAGGCTAAAACCATGGGTTGGAAGCATTTTAGAAAAATTTGATACCCAGGAGGTAGCCAAAGGGTTCCCCATCTGTTCTATAAGACATTTCTTAGGTAACCTATTCACACTCATACTGGCCAACCTAAACCATTAACTGTATATTTTTTACTGGATAATGTCAGACACTGCCATAAGCCCAAGTTCCGACCTGAGGGCATATGCCGGACAAGATTGGGACACCCCTAACAACATGCGGAAAAAATTATTTTGAACTCTTTCCATTCTCAGGATGGACGAGAGGCCCCAAATTTCAGCACCATAAATTAAGACAAGCAATACCTTTGCCTTCTACACCTTGATAACTGGCAGAAGGGAGCCAGGGTATCTAGAGCAGAGGAGCTTGTATAGAGACTGCACACAGGCAGTAGCCTTCAGCTCATTTCTTCTATGTTGTAATACCCAGGAGCTAGAAGACGAAAAAACCAGACCAAGGTATACATAAGAATCTACCTGTTCAACTGCCCTGTCGTCCAATAACCACCTGTGGCGTTTCTTTGTTTTTCCGAAGACAAGAATTTTAGATTTCGAATTATTTATCATAAGATCGTTTCCCCTGCAATAGGAGCTAAATTTCCTTAGTAGCCTACGCAATCCCACCTGAGAAGTGGAGAGAAGAATCATGTCATCCGCATATAATAAAACATTCAGCGAGTATTCCAATACCTTAGGCATATCAAAATGCAACAAAGTGCAGCAACTAAGTCATTAATATAGAAATTAAAAAGAAATGGGGCCAGGATACAGCCTTGACGGACACCTTTGCCTGTAGGGATTTCGTTTGTTAGGGCTTGATTCACTCCTGTTCTTACCTTCAAAGAGGTATCTGAGTACAAGGCTTTTATTAGAAAGAGAAGTCTGCCATCAACATTTGTACTGGCCAATTTCTCCCAAAGCAAGCTTCTATTTATTGAGTCGAAGGCAGCACTCAGATCAATAAAAGCGGTGTAAAGCCGCCCGCCCTTCTCTTTATATTTTGATATTAAATGGGATAGGGTAAAGCAATTGTCAATCACAGATCTCCCCTGTCTAAAGCCAGACTGGAATGGAGTTTTCCTCTGCCCAGGACACTAATTTCATCAAAAGATATTTTGCAAATATTTTGGCTGATACATCAATTAGGCATATAGGTCTATAATTGGAAGGTTCCCTATTGTCACCTTTTTTAAATAAAGGAATGATAATGCCAAGTTTCCAGCCTTCAGGAACACGCCCGGTGTTACTAATATGTGTGAACAAGCCTGCCAGAATGCCAGCCCACCAATCAATATTACTTTTAAAAAGTTCGGTGGGGAGAAGATCTTCTCCAGGGGCTTTATTGTTTTTTAGGGAGCTGATAAGGGGCTTTATTTCCATGGGTGAAATAGGGGGCCATTTGGGAAATGCATCAATAGACCCATGCAGGTTTGAACTAACAATGGTTCTTTTTGACCTGTTTTCAAATAATTTGGCAAAATAGAGTTCCCATGTTTTAGCAGAGATGGGAATTTCCACCTGGAAGTTAGTGGATCTGAGTTTAGCAGCTGCTAGGCGCCAGAAACGAGCAGAATTTTTGCCTCTGGCCTCTAACTCCAACTCTGCCCATCCTCTGGCAAAAAATTCAGCTTTTTTTGCTGCAATTAATTTCTTATACTTGCATCTAAAGTTAAGCATGAGGACATTAGCACCACAGTCGGTAGAGGTGCGTGCTCTTCTCATTAGCATCCTCAGATGTTTCCTTGAGTCCCTACATTCTAGATCGAACCAACCAAAATTTGGGGCCCTTTGTCCCTGGCGACTGGCCTTGGATATTAGCCACGGTTTAATTAGGTGACAAATTGCCTGGTAAACAGACAAGGCCAATTCACTGGAGACTTCAGGATCCCGAACCTGATTGCCAAGACCATTTCCCTCTAAGGAACACAAAAAGGACTTTATCTGCTCAGAATCTACCAAAGCCCATCTTAATCTTTTCTCAGTTACCTCTAGTTTGCTTGTTAGAAACTTGTCTGCCTTAGACAAGGGTCTGCGGTCCGAAGCCAAAATTATCTGCATTGAGATAGGCTGATGGTCGCTTTCTTCTCTTAGCAGAACTGTGGACCCGGAAAATAAGAAACTACTATGGCCTGATACGCAGAAGTAGTCAATGACACTACCCGCATACTGTGAGAAGTATGTATATAAATATGGATAGCTGGGATCCCTGGGGCCCAGTATCTGAAGGCCAAATTTATAGGTCAGTTCCAGCAGACAACGACCGGCTTTATTAACTTTTGTGTCCTGCGATGACCAACTAAACAGCTCTTGCAAGTCATCATGCAGGCCCCAATGGGTGGCAGCTTATGCTGGAGACGGGCCCAATCTGGCATTAAAGTCACCGGCCATAATGAGTGATGAGGTATGATGAGGCCTCAGGATATTCGCCGATGTAACCCCAGGGTTTCCCCCCCTCCCCAAATCTGCACTAAATCCTTTGACAGGAGACACCTAACATCACTTAGATCTTCCTCCACAACATGTCAGTTCACTACACATTTTGCAGATCCATTTGAACAGAATGGATTTCCCTCAGTTATTCACAGTAAATGTAGAATTAGCCCAATATATAATTCTTTGGGATGTACCATCCTCCCTGACACATGGGAAATAAGAAGTAATTGTCCAAGAAGCTCCAATGCATGGGCAGTGACTGTGAGATGGCAATTATTTTTATAAATTAATTAATTTTATTAATAATGTATAAGTTATTTAAAAAGGACATGAAAAGTCTAAATGCTAAAATGAAACGATCAACACAGATTGAGTAATTATACTACAGCTTCCAACACATAGGAAGTTGCTGCATTGTAGGCACCAACACGAGGGGAAGGTAACTGTACTTTAGACCTCAACACGTGTGGAGCAATATAACAAAAGGCCCATATCATCAAAGACCTCTGCAACGCGATTCACTGAGATCTTTCTCATGGGCCTCCTCAGGGTGCCCCCATAATCTGAAATAAGGTGGGTGTCAATGGGGGAGAAGGCCTTTTCCATTGTGGCACCCTGCTTGTAGAAGTCTCTTGCTGATGAGGCTCACACAGTGCCGCCGCTACTGCTGCTGCTGCTTTTAACTTACCAGGCAAAGGCCTTTGTATTTTCCCAAGACTCTTAACCTCTGGGGTGTGTTTTGTGCTGTGACCGTTTTTAGCTCTCTCTTTTACTGTTGCTAACTCTTGTATTGATTATTGCAGTTTTGTTGTGTTTTATGAGCTATTGTAAACTGCCCTTGATTTTTTAAATCAGAGAGTTGTATGGTATGTGCGTGTGTGTATATCCTTTGAAAGAGATGCCACAGATTAACCCTTCTACCTGCCATTGATCTACAGACTCTCCCCTGGAATCCAGATATCACAAAAGCAGCTATTTCCCTACCCCCTTTTTAGCTGAAATCTAGCTGGGACAGAGTTGCTGCTGGATTCCAGCTTTTTAAAAATAAATAAATAAATAAATAAATAAAATAAGAGCTTGTATGAAATCTCCTCCAACATGCAGCCTTTCTCTAATACAGTTATCTCTCAACCTGTTTCTCTTTTTCTCTGCGAATGCTTGGCCAGTGAATCTGAAGCTAGGGGCTTTGCTCGAAAGCATCCACATTCATTACTGCTCATCAGTATTAATCACGGTGACAGCTCCTCTTAACGGCGCTGTTTATTTTGCACCCACCTTTTCAGCTCAGCTGTCGACAGAACCATTTTTATGGCTCCCCAGAGGGTGATCCTTTCTCTGTGACTAGCTGCTGGGAGAGCAACTCCTCCACCCTCCCTTTCCTTTTGCAGTCCTGAGCCTGCCATCTTACCTCTTTTCACACAAGGAGCAGCAAATGCCATAATTTACACTGGCCTGGACATTTGCATCTCTGTTGGTAACGAGATAGATTTGGGTTGTGAATGCCGTTAAACACAAATGAGGCTGAAGTCTCAATTGCACCACAAATCCTGTCATTCTTCCAGTACTCCGTGTTTTTCATAAAGACTTCCCCGCTTACTAGTCATGCTATTTATTTCCTGAACAAGCGCCAGAGTAATTCTGAACATTGAGTCTCTTGGCCCATTTCATTTTGAAATAAATGAAAGGGTCGCTGTGCTCACTGGTGACACACACTTGGAACGTATGAATGCAAAATTCTATGGCCAAGTTCAGATGGACTAAAATCTCACCATGTGGAGTGATCCCCTGACTGTAGCCACATGAAGGAAATAATGAATAAGCTGACAGGGACCTGGCACTAATTTGCACCATTGCAGTGCGTTAAAAAAAAGAGATGTTCTCTGGAAACAGCTGCTAGGAAAGTGCATGGCCCCGTTTGGTCATATGTTACTTCCTCCACACGATTGTGGCCATAGAGCCACTCTGCATGCATGGGGGGATTTTTTCATTTTAAATATAAAAACCTTGAGTTCACATTACTTATTGCCCACAGTTGCTATTAAACAGCCTTTCCCCATGGAGAAAACCAGTGCTGGGTAGTAACAATTAAGGGCACAATCCTATGCAGGTTTAGATAGAAAAAAAGTCCTACAATTCCCAGCATTCCCCAGCCAGCTGGCTGTGGAATACTGGGAGTTCTGGGATATTTTTGTCCCTGTCTAAACATCCATAGTATTGTGCCCTAAATGTCTCTACTATATGCATCAGTCCACATGCACATGCTTACATAGTGCATTGGCTCCATTTTTCATGCATGTCAGAATTTGGCAATACAAATTGCAGATGTGCTCTGATCTGTGTTCAGGTCTTTGCTCTTATTCCAGAGCAGATATGATGAACCTTTTACAGCCAGAGGGCCTAATTCTGCTTAAGAGAAGCTCTCAGGGGCTGCATCCCAGGGATGGATGGGGTCACAGGCAAAAAAATGAGTCGGGCTGAAAAAAAAATAAAAGCCCCCGAATTCTATTGTTTCCCATTTATAGTAGGAAGCATGTCTATTCTGAAGTAAGCATGAACCCCCTGCTCACAAATAAGAAGGACAAGTCACTGCATCTCTACTTCCAAGTAAGAAGGACTGAATCACTCAGTCACACTTTAAATAGTATCCCAAATACAAAGCCTATGCATGTCCACTCAGAAGTAAGCATGAGCATCATGTCTAGTCACAAATAAGCAGGACAAGATGCAGGCCACATGCTGAAGCTAAGCAGGTATGAGCTAGGTCAGTGCTTGGATGCGTGACTGCCTGGGCTGCCCACATCTGTTCTCCTGCATTGAGCAGGGGATTGGACTCGATGGCCTTATAGCCCCTTCAAACTCTACTATTCTATGATTCTATTATTCTAAGCCTCTTCATAATCTACTCAGAAGGAAGCAGGACTGAATTACTCAGCAGCTTCCTCCCCTCTCCCCTGCAGAGGAAAGCTCTTATCTCTGATGAGCAGCTGATCAAAGATAAGACCTTTCCACTGCTAAGCACTGTGAAAGGGGGTCAAGTTTTCAGTGCTAAGCAGGGGAAAGCAGTTATCTCTGATCAGCTGCTGATCAGAAATAAAAGTGTTTCCATCCATGGGAGAGTAGGTGGGGTCTTGGGAAGAATCAGCTAGCCTTAATGGGGACCCTCCCTTGCAGGCCACAGTCCCCCCTACTCTAGAGTAAAAAAAGGATAAAGTATTGTGTGCTTTTACCCTAAATAAGATTTAATAGTAAGTAAAGTTCACTGGTCCTAGGAAAACAGTATTTAAGACTTGAAATGTGCAGGACAAGACATGGAGTGAAGAGGCAACTGGGATTAAAGCAAAACTGGAGACAGAAGAATTAGCAATATGCTGGAATGGCAAATTTGGACACGAGGCACAAATCAAGGGAGGCTGCAGCCAGGGAAGACTGAAGTCCACAGTCCTAGTAGCAAGGATAGTTGGTGGTGCAGCAGACAATCTGTGTTTTCTCACCGCTGATCTGAAGCGGGCAATTTCTCAATATTGTTCACTTAGGTTTAAAGCATTTCCTGAGTGTTTTGTATTTCACATTGTTTCTATGAAATGTTTTAGAATGCATATTAGTTTGGTTGCATTGTAAGCTGCTTTGTGGAGACTCTTTGTCTAGAAAAGTGGGAAAGAAACACTAAAAGAAATATGAATCGAGGAGGGAGAGAGGAGTTAGGAGTGCAGGGATGGCTCTCTCAGCAACAGTTGCTGAGGCGATTGAAACTTTGGAGAGAGAGGCAGTTGAACTGTAGAAAGTGCGCAGTTGGGGAGAAGAGAAAGAGCGGTTGAGGGTAGAAGATGATACGTGTGGAGGGAGAAAATGTTTTCAGGATCCTGCGCAGTGAGTGAATCTAGTGAGGTGTGTTAGAAAAGTGGACATGGTGTATTTAAAAAGTTTATGAATAAAGCTCCATTATACACATGCAATCAACAAAGTTGTATACAGCACACATTGTTAGATGTATTAATCTCTCTGTTCTCCCAACCTTGCCCATCTGCTAATTGCTATTTTAGTCAGAGAACCTTGAAGAGTTCTGTCGCTTCTTTCTTTAGTTGTATGTCTGGTACCGCCATATCTTCTCCTTGGCTAGAGTCTTATCCCTGAAGTGTATTCTCAAGTGCCAACTCCAGATGTACAAATGAAAAGGGAGTTTCTTTGATTCATAAGGGGTACCAAGAGTAGCAGATTCATGAGACACTTGATATCTCGAGTGCCCTAAAGGTCATGAGAAGCATCAACCTAGCCAAAGGGAGGAGAGATAGATAGCCTTCTATGCAACTAAAGACTGACACTTACTATGTTCAAAGAAAAGTCTCTGATTGGTTGTTGCCATGTTCAAATGAATGTACGTGATTGGTTAGCATGATTAAGCAAACACATTTGATTTGCTGAAAACAGATGAACCAATGAGTGTAAAGAAAGCATTAAAAGGCCTGCATGTTTCGTTTTCCCCTTGTTCAGCCTCTGATCCTGGAGTGAGCCACAAGGCTGATCCTTTTTGCAAAAATAAAACTTTGAAAAACTCATCTCTGGTGGCTGCTTCTCTCTTCCTTGAGTATTGACTCTCTGGGAAGGGAAACTCTGAGCATATTTTTGCAACAGGTGGGAGTTGTGATCAGGCACTGGAAGTGACCATAGGGTCTGGAGGCGGGACACTAAAGCCTAGGGGCTTCTCTACATGAGGCTTTTAACCCACCACTTTACCAAGGCTTCTGCTTCCAGATTCTCTGTGGGATTAAGATCGGCTCCTTTATATGGTTTTTGGGTTTGTTGTTTTTCTTTCTTTCTCTGCCTTTCTCTATGTTCCATTACACAACCACAATGTGGTGCTGCGGTATAGCAGAATTGCAAAAATACACAAGCTTCTCAGTCCAGATCGTTCCTCCATTTCCAGATAATACTACACTTCCCTTGCTCTGAAAAAAGCTGCAGAAATGCTTGGAAAACACAGGAGAGCCCCTGGAGGAGGATGACGTCATGTAAAGCACCTGCAAACTACCATGAGTGAGGAAGTGCACAATAAGTGCCTCGTGTAGAGAAGCCCTAGGGGATGAGGGACAGAATGGCTGTGAGAAGCAGCGGCTCTAACACCCAGGCAATACCATGGTACTGTACCAACCAAGAGGACAGCAGTTCAGCACATTATGTAAGAAAGAATGTGGCGTTGCAAACCCATTTTATCTTGAAGGGAAGCTTCTGCTGCTTCTTCTTTAAGTATCTATTATTAAAAGTGGTTTAAACGTAAGTGTTTGTGTTGGCTTCAAACTCTCTTCCCTGATTACAGCTGAACCGTGGTCTTGCAGTTGCCAATGTGGCTTATTTTACAGCGAAATAAAGTGACCAATAAGGGCTCGTGTCATAGTTGGTCAATGAGGACTAGCCAGCTGTGCTAACCAGGGTTAACAAACACAAATGTAAGGTGGTCAAGCGTCCCTGGCCTGTTCCACTTTAGACTATACATGGGCTTGCAATTGAACATTCCTAACAAAATCTTTAATAAAAAGAGGTTCTGACAGCCCTTTTGAAATTTTATCCTACAGTAGAGTGGGAGCCATGGAATTGTTCCTTGCTTTGCCGTTTTAGTGGGATTACACCCTGCAGTGAAACAATGCCTTGTCATGTAACTTTGCTTGTGTCTCCTTGCAGGAGTCTGCACAATAAGAAAGCAGCTCTCTGCAGGAAGTATCATCCATCCATCTTCTCTGCAATATCCAGGACAGGAAGGCCTCGTCATATATGTCTCAGTGCCTAGCAATCAATATTGATTGCCATGCTCATATCCAATAGACAGAAAATCCTTCAGTGTATTCAGTCTGTAGCAGTGCTTTGAAATATTCCCTCATTTTCACACACACTACTGTTCTTCCTTTTTTGGTGACCTGTTTCTGACAAGAACAAAGCTAGCGGCACAATGATGTAAAATGCTAGTTGTATTCTTTTAAAATGTGTTGATACGCTTTCCTCTAGCTTGTAGGTAGAGATGTATAACCCCCCCACTGTTACTTCTCTGACTATTTCCCTCTCGCCCAAAAGTGACCCTGCATTGCATGTCTGGGATATTTATCTGCAAAATCAGATAGGTAACAAATAGTTGGCTTGCAAGTTAGTTTGCATCCAGCATACACCTGCCTTATTCCCTGTTCAAAGTGGTGACCCCAGCTTTCGATTGTGCAGGTGCTGTATTATTGCTTATCATTGTTACCCATCTAAGTGTCGACTGGCTTGCTGCTGCATTTATCATTGCTCCCTGTAAAACTCTGCTTCTTTTCGTAGAGTTAGAAGGGACCATGAGTATCATGTAGACCAATCCCCTGCTCAGTGCAGGCTCTGCAATGCAGGGTGCAGCTACAACATCCCTGAAAGACTGCTGTCTGGCCTCTGCTTAAATATACACCTAGAGAAGGAGAATCCACCATCTCCTGGGGCAGTCTATTCCACAGCCAGCTCTCACCATTAGGAAGCTTTTCCTAATATTTTAGTGAAATTTGCTTCCCTGCAACTTCGAACCATTGGTTCTAGCCTTGCCTTCTGGAGCAACTGAGAACAGATCTGCTCCATCTTCTGTACGACAGCCTTTCCAATATTTGAAGCCCATTATCCTGTCTCCCCTTAACCTTCTTCATAGGATTTGGTTTCCAGACTCTTCACCATCCTGATCACTCTTCTCTGGACATGTTCCATCCAGCTTGTCAATGTCCTTCTTTAAATGTGGTGCCCAGAACTGGACACAATACTCCAAATATGGCATAACAAAGAATACAATAGAACTGTTACTTTTTCTGTGACCTGGACAAGAAGCTTCTTTTAATGAAAGGGGGCTATTGTGCATACTGTTGACCTGTTGCTCAAGGCACAGGACTGTCGTATATCCATTCCCTTCCCAATCTGTGCAGTTCGCACAATGTCTTGTTCAAGTTGCTGCCTTTTTTTCTTTTCTATTTTCTCCTTCCCCTGTCCCCCCCACCCTGATTTGTAATTACTGTTCAGAAACTTGTTGCTTTAGTTGGCACACCTATCTGCAGCTGTGAATACACAATTCTCACTTCAGGAATTGAATATTCATTGTGCCACTACCCAAAACATAGGAAACAGCCCTCAGTGAATTTGGGTAGGTAGCCATTGTAGATGTCAAGGGAGAAGACAGAGTTCTTACATTTGCAACTCCTGGGCACAGTGCTGATTGTTTCTTGTAGGAAGGAATTCAAGTATACTGGAACCACTTCATTGTTTTCTACATGTACTAAAATAACCACTACACATTGAATCATCTGTGCAATCTGCTTGTTTTCCTCTTTTATTCTAAAGCATAATCAAGTTTGAGAAGTCCCGTAAAGACAGTGCTTAATATATGAGAATGAAATCCTACCATAACTTTTAGCAAATTATTCGTAATAAAACTCAAGACTGGTTATACTTATGCATGGATTCTTATTGCCTAGCATAGGAAAAATATTTTCTTTCTCAAGTTATATTTTGAATATTTATTTGCTCATCTTGCAATATATTTTCCCCACGAGGTACAAGGTAGGATTTATTATTTTGTTTTGCTGTTGTTGGTTTTTTTTAGACCTAAGATGGCTCTATTGTTTTGAGATAAAATGTTGCAGAAGAATTTGTGATGAAATGCATGAACCCATAGAAGGTTTTTTTTTTTGATAATGTGAGATACTGCTGCTATAAATACATAGATATTACACAACTCTACAGAGATTTTAGAACCCCTGTTTTGTAAATCTTTGGGGAAATATTCATTCCTTCCCCCTCCCCCGAATATTTACAGTGTGACAAGCATAAGGGCTTGGGGGGGGGGGAAATCTGAGTGAATATTCTATACAATATAAGTTTTTCTACAGAGGATGAGTCCAGCCACAGGGCAAGCTTCTATGTATGCATGCTGGGAAGTGGAAAAAAGGTAACACACTACTGCATTGATACCAGAACTTAAGATGTACTTTGCTGTATGGTCTATGTAATCCAGCATTCTGTTTCTAGCAGTGACAGTTACAACCCCATTTTATGTGGGTGCCTGTAACCCTCCGAACCCAGAGGATTACAGGCATCCAATTGAGGACGGGAGGAATGCAGTAGCTAGGATTGCTGCTGCATTCCCCTTCCCCTCAGAAACATTAAGATGTCCAATTCCAGCCATCTAAATGTTTTTCCCTCCTCATAAACAGGAGTGGCTGAGGCACCGCCTTGGTTCCTTGGAAGCCAGTGGTGCCTCGTTCCTCCCCTCCCCACCCCTGGGAATCCCCCCCCCCATGCTGGAACCAAAGTTGGTCTTCCAGCTTTGGTTCCCAGCCGGTACGGAAAGAACTGCCTGTTGCAACCTCAGAAGGAATTTCCAAGGTTGCAGTGGGGAGTCCGACTTTTCCCATGGCTCCCTGGGTAAGGTTGGAAGGCCATAGGATTGTGCCCTTAGAGTAGGGAATATCTGGTATTATTTATGAAAGCAAAAGAAAACACTCTTTCTATATATTTTTGCTAGAGATATGTGCCTTCCTGAAAATTCTCATTGCACTTCTCAGGCTGGGGGGCGGGGGGAAGACTTCAAGATTGTGGGATCTAGTTTCTGTGTTTTTTCTAGGACCCTGAGATCCACCAACCAGAGTCAGATGCAAAAGATATACACTTAAAATTAAAGAATTGTGAGCTCAGGACATATTTTGAGTACCAGAAGTGAACACAATCCTCCCACTCAAAAATCCACACCTTGTTCACCCCATCCTTGCTGAGCTTTTTTTTTGGGGTGGGTGGGTGGGGAGAGGGTAGTCATTTTTATTGTTGCCATTGTTAAAATGGGGAGAAATACTTGATGATCTATTTCAAACCACGCAGAGATCTATCAGTAGACTTTGATCTACCTCCTGCCCACCCCTGTTCTCGGCACTGATCTAGTAGTAGAAATTATAACAAATATTTGGAACGCAAAAATTTTCCAGCATTGCCACTGAATTCAAAATGTGAATTTGCTTTTTTAAATGTGACCTTCCTTCTCCTCCTTCTCATCATCATAGTCATCGTCCTCCTCTTCCTCGTCCCCTCAAAACCCAAGGTAGGATGCTTTAGACATATTGGCATCTCTCTTGTTCGCTTTGATTTGGGCAGGCTTGAAGTGTGAAATCACATAAGCTGTCCACTGTGGAACATAGTTAAATACAAATTACCATTGCATGTTATCTATCAACCATGACATGCCAACTAACAAATACTGCCAAATATTAAATACCATTGCATGCCAACCATCAAATGCAAACAAATAAGTTTTATCAAATGTTTTTTCAAATAGTTTTCTGGGGAACATTGGGTTCTTTAAAAGCTTACTAGGGGTTCCTCAATGAAAGGAGCAGTAATGGAAGAAAAGCTTGCCTGTCACTTTGTTCATAATGGCCGCAGTGAGGCCCAGCAGTGCCCTGCAACACAGAGGGATCTATGGCTCCATGGCAGACAAACGAAGCAGGGACTCCATGTTCGAAACGTTTCCCACAGTCAAGAAGTCTGAAAGACTATCAAGCAGATATTGTATATGGAGAGAATATCTGGCAATTTTTGCAAATGAGCATAGAGCACCTTGAGAATATTTGCCCTAAGATTTTGTGAAAGACAATTGTGGGAAGCAAATACATTTCAGTGCCAATGGATAGCATTTTTTTTTACATTGGAGTCGGAGATTAAGTCTCTTTGCTGCTAGTCTTCTTCAGTAATATTGCCCTCCAATAGATACTTATGGAAGGGTTCCTGAACCCTATCACCATGGGCAAGGCATGAGGAGCAGAACCAAATGCATATGAGTGCCAGCTGACAGAGCTTGCAGTTGTCCTCTCCAACAGGCAAGGGAGAAGGCAACAGAAATATGTGCTAAATATAGAGAAGTTCCTGCTGGTACTTGTCCAAATAGGCCAGAACTGCAATCCAGCCTAGCAGATGAAAGTCCTGAGAAGAGCCAGAGGAATGAAACCAACCCTGTCCTCCTGTCCTGGCAGGCCTTTCAACAGTGTGGAAAGACTTCTTGTCTCCCACCAGAGCAGCTTTTTGAAGCATTAACATGCTTAGCAGTTGTCATAGCAGCAGGATTCTTCTCCCATTAGCTCATCAAAGCAGCACATCCAGAGTTCACTCCTCTATGTATCCAAAAGCGACTCCGTAAAAATTTGAATACAAATGTTAAAAACACAAACAGTAGATCCTCCCTGACATCCAGGAACAATGTCTCTTTTTGCTCAGTTGTTGAGTTAACACAATGCTCCTAAGGAAAACTGTATCTCTACATCTAGAGCTGTAACTACATCTCTCATCATCCCCGACCTTGGTCATGCTGGCTGGGGTTTATGGGAGTTGTCGTCCAAAACATCTGGAGAGCACCGTGTTGCCTACCCCACCTCATACAAACAAACAAGCAAACAAACAGACTATCCTTCACATAGAACTAGGTGTAAGGGGAAATGCTAGGTTAAAACGTTTCACCTAGTTTTCTGTGCAGGGATTTATTTTTTATTTATTTAGTATGGAGGAGCATTCATGTCATGTGCTCCCACCTGTATTCTCAAGTGGTACAGCCCAGCACAGGTTTACCACTTCAGTGAGAACTAGGCATTTATTGGTCATGGATGGGAGAGCACATTGATTGAATTCTCTTTGGGCACATCCAAAGCATATAACTTAGAATGTTTTTGAAGCTTCCTAAAGAGGCTCTTGCTAGCTTTGATTCCCCTAGTCTCTCTACCTTTTTCATTATTTTAATCCTTCAGTCTCTGCCCTGTAGATGCAAAGCAATCCGTTTTATCCCGATGCGCTCCGTCAGTTGTCATACCCATTGATTTGCAGGAGATTTGGTCATGAACCTTGACTTTCAACATAATACAGACAGCAATCTAATGTTGTGACAATTATTGGCAAGTGTTCAGAGCTTCAAGGCAAGACATTTCCTGGAAGTGCTTCATCACCATTCCCATTCCAGATGATTTTACCATCAGTGCCAACCAAGTGGCATTGAATGATATCTTGTGCATCTAAGGTTAAATAAGCACACAGAGAAGTGACCATTTTAGAATGTATGGTGCTGAATTTCTGAAGACATACAATCCATGAAAGTTTAAGGGGAAATGTTCCTTTAAGGCTTATTGATCTTATTTCACTAAGCAAGTGAGAGATGAGGAAAACTGCTCAATGGACAAAGGTTGACAAATGGAGCAGTCTCCATGAATGTGGCCAAATGTGTCTCCTAATGTGCATCCAGCTAAGAGGAGGAACTGGTAGGTTTGGGAGAGAATTTTGTTCAATTCGCATTTTAATGAGAACTTAGTTTCACACTTTCAAACTACTATGCAAACTTAAATGATGGCTTTTATTTATTTATTTATTTATTTAATTTATTTCATTTATATACCGCCCCACAGCCGAAGCTCTCTGGGTGGTTCACAATACTTTTGAAATTCGCACTTCTCCACATTTTGTAATGGAGTTGTCCAATCAAGAAACACATACAAAATGTGGATATTAGGGGAAAATAACATTCCACACTACATTATACCAGGAAAACTGACTGCCCAAAAGGTGCATATTAGGCAAAATGCACACAAAAATGCATGTAGTAGGAGAAATGTGCACAAAAAGGCGTATGAATTTTCATGCATTTAAATATATATATATATATATATATATATATATATATATATCAGCATTTGGGATGAAGTGAACCTAAGTGGAGAAATTCTCAAAGTTCAAAATTAATGAACCAAATTTAAGATTGGAAAAATGGGAACTGAAAGATTCGTCTATCCCTATTAAACTGACTGATCAGCTAGCCCAGGGATTCTCAACCAGGGGGGAGTTCCCCCCAGGGGGGAAATTTTAGGGTTTCAAGGAGGGCAATTGGGACCACAGACTCAAACTGTTGGAATACTGATCTTTCCACAAATTACAATTCTACAGATTGTACATAATCTACAGGACATCATACCTTATTGTTGTATGGCCCAGATTAAGTCAGACAATCTTAGAAAGGGGAGAAATGACATTCTGACATATGGTGAAAAGGGTGCATGGGGAAAAAAAGGTTGAGAACCATTGAGCTAGCCTGAAGCAGAAGGATGGAAGCCTATCTGCTAGCCAACTATCCAAATGACAGGGCTGTAGGAGAGAGATTTCAGCTAGTGAAAGGTTGTGTCCTTTAAGAAGGGGAAGGGCTGTAGCTCAGCAGAAGAGCCATGGTTTGCATGCAGAAGGTCCCAGGTTCAATCCCCAGCATCTCCAGGTAGGGCTGGAAAAACTCCTGCCTGAAACCCTGGAGAGCTCCAGTCAGTCAGTGTTGACAATAATGGACTGGATGGACCCATGGTCTGACTCACTATAAGGCAGCTTCCTATCTTCCTAAACATCACCAAGCACCAGACATCCAAGGATGGATAGAAGCTCTACAGAGAGATTTGTCCCTCAAAAGTGACAATCCAAAGCTATGCTTCCACCCTCTTTAAAAAAAAAAAGATAATAATGCAGGACTGAGGCAAATCTCTCTTTGATGTATCTTTTATCATTTCTATGATTTATTTATATATTGGATTATTCCAAGAAGGACTGAAAGGATTTGATCTCTCCTGTTGGCAGGAAAATGAATTAATAAATCATAGCCCACTTAACTGGAAATCATATGTCTCCTGTCCAGTTTCCAACAGAATTAGCCTCCCTGCTTCAACTACCCAAAAAAATTTCCCCCTTTAAAAATATGAAAATGATACTAATGTTCTGGAAGAATTACTCTTCATTGACCAAAAAGAACCTTAACAATAAGGCCATTTTTCTAGCATCTTGAGATGTGTTCTCTCTCTGTGGATTTCTTTCCAGTTTCTTCATACTCACCAAAATGAACCTATCCAATTAGACAGACTTTATGTTCTCTCTCTCTCTCTCTCTCTCTCTCTCTCTCTCTCTCTCTCTGTGTGTGTGTGTGTATGCAAATATTAATAAATGTAAATTTTAAAAATGTTGAAAACATTGGTCCTTAACTGATAGATCAAGACTTGTCACACCAGTGGACACAGTTTTATTGCTGCAATCCTACCCACACTTACCTGGGAGTAAGTCCCATTGAATTCAGTGGGGCTTACTTCTGAGTAAACAAATATAGGATTGCACTGCAAGAGAGGAGAGGGAAGGCATAATAGAAGAATGGTAAAAAAGATAAACATATATGGGGAAACCCTGAAAGTTAATTCAGTGCTGCAGGTTAGGGTTAAGGGTGCAGCCATATTTGAAAAGACTACTGGTACAAAATATATAACTCATAAACCGTGATTTTCCAATGTTAAGTTGGAAAGAAAAAGCACAAGGTGAACAATTAAGCATCTGGAAGGCCCTAACTAACATTCCCAGTTAAATGTTTACCCATGTTTAATGGACACCAGCTACTGCCAGCTTGACTGATACAACTGACCCTGTCTATACTGATGTTCAATGTATGCAAGGAGTGTGTGTGATGCACATGTGTTTGTGTGATCACACCTGGCATATCTACTCCCTCATCAAGTCCTGATTGCCATGTGTATAGAAGAACATCCATAGATGTGAATCATATTATCACAACAACAACATTTTTATTCAGTCTGCAGACCATTTTCAAAAACAATATAATACACAGAAGTACACAGTCAAATCCTTACAATAGTTCCATTTTTGGAATATAAAATATATAAATTTTTAACTATAATTTTTAAAATTGCCTATACCAAAGTTTTCCTTTCTGCTTCTTTTTTCCTTATACAGGCAGCCTTAATAGCAAATAAGGCGACCCTCTGGGAGACAAAGCAATTAGAGCCATTTAAGAGAAAAAATATTTTACCCGTCCCTGACAAGTTACTCATATACTCCAGAAAGGGAGCAAAATAGTGTGCCCTGCAGCTGTCATATAGGCGGCATTCAAGAAGGTAATGCTCTAGGTCTTCAATTTTCAATGCATCGCAGATGCATAATCTATCAGCTATAGGGATGTCATGAAATCTCCCTTGTAGGACCATGGTATCCATCTGTTCAAAATGAAGCCTTGTAAAGGCTATGCGGAGACATCTTTTCATGTTATGAAATAAATAGTTCTTCGACTGAAAATGTGTTTTTGTACTGGCTAACCATTTCACAACCCTCAAATTAGCCAGAGCAGCGATATCCAATTGGGCCCTTACATCTGACACTCTCAGCTTGACTTGATTACCCATGTTCAAACTGGGAACACTTATGCCGGCAGGCTAAAACCATGGGTTGGAAGCATTTTAGAAAAATTTAATACCCAGGAGGTACCCAAAGGGTTCCCCATCTGTTCTATAAGACATTTCTTAGGTAACCTATTCCCACTCATCCTGGCCAGCCTAAACCAGTAACTATATTTTAAACTGGATAATGTCAGACACTGCCATAAGCCCAAGTTCCAACCTGAGGGCATATTCCGGACAAGATTGGGACACCTCTAACAACATGCGAAAAAAATTATTTTGAACTCTTTCCATTCTCAAGATGGACGGGAGGCCCCAAATTTCAGCACCATAAGTTAAGACAGGCAATACCTTTGCCTTGTACACCTTGATAACTGGCCGAAGGGAGCCAGGGTATCTAGAGCAGAGGAGCTTGTATAGAGACTACACACAGGCAGTAGCCTTCAGCTCACTTCTTCTACGTTGTAATACCCAGGAACTAGAAGACGAAAAAACCAGACCAAGGAATACATAAGAATCTACCTGTTCAACTACCCTGTCGTCTAATAACCACCTATGGCGTTTCTTTGTTTTTCCGAAGACAAGGATTTTAGATTTTGAGTTATTTATCATAAGATCGTTATCCCTGCAATAGGAGCTAAATTTCCTTACTAGCCTACGCAAACCCACCTGAGAAGTGGAGAGACGAATCATGTCGTCCGCATATAATAAAACATTCACCGAGTATTCCAATACCTTAGGCATATGAAAATCATTGCAACAAAGTGCAGCAACTAAGTCATTAATGTAAAAATTGAAAAGAAATGGGGCCAGGATACAACCTTGATGGACACCTTTGCCTGTAGGGATTTCGTTTGTTAGGGCTTGATTCACTATTGTTCTGACCTTCAAATTGGTATCTGAGTACAAGACTTTTCTTAGAAAGAGAAGTCTGCCATCAACATTTGTACTGGCCAATTTCTCCCAAAGCAAGCTTCTATTTATAGAGTCGAAGGCAGCACTCAGATCAATAAAAGCGGTGTAAAGTCGCCCGCCCTTCTCTGTATATTTTGATATTAAATGGGATAGGGTAAAGCAGTTGTCAATCACAGATCTCCCCTGTCTAAAGCCAGACTGTTCCTCCACTGGGATGGAGTTTTCCTCCGCCCAGGACACCAATTTTTTTTTTTTTTAATTTTTAAACAATACAAAAAAAAATAACACCAATTCTGTCAAAAGATATTTTGCAAATATTTTAGCTGATACATCAATTAGGCATATAGGTCTATAATTGCAAGGTTCCCTATTATCACCTTTTTTAAATAAAGGAATGATAATGTCAAGCTTCCAGCCATCAGGAACACGCCCGGTATTACTAATATGTGTGAACAAGCCTGCCAGAATGCCAGCCCACCAATCAATATTACTTTTAAAAAGTTCGGTGGGGAGAAGATCTTCTCCAGGGGCTTTATTGTTTTTTAGGGAGCTGATAAGGGGCTTTATTTCCTTGGGTGAAATAGAGGGCCATTTGGGAAATGCATCAATAGACCCATGCAGGTTTGAACTAGCAATGGTTCTTTTTTACCTGTTTTCAAATAATTTGGCAAAATAGAGTTCCCACGTTTTAGCAGAGATGGGGATTTCCACCTGGAAGTTAGTGGATCTGAGTTTAGCAGCTGCTAGGCGCCAGAAACGAGCAGGATTCTTACCTCTGGCCTCTAACTCCAACTCTGCCCAACCTCTGGCAAAGAATTCAGCTTTTTTTGCTGCAATTAATTTCTTATACTTGCATCTAAAGTAAAGCATGAGGACATTAGCACCACAGTCGGTAGAGGTGCGTGCTCTTCTCATTAGCATCCTCAGATGTTTCCTTGAATCCCTGCATTCTACATCAAACCAACCAAAATTTGGGACCCTTTGTCCCTGGCGACTGGACTTAGATATTAGCCATGGTTTAATTAGTTGGCAAATTTGCCTGGTAAACAGACAAGGCCAATTCACTGGAGACTTCAGGATCCCGAACCTGATCGCCAAGACCATTTCCCTCTAAGGAACACAAAAAAGACTTTATCTGCTCAGAATCTACCAAAGCCCATCTTAATCTTTTCTCAGTTACCTCTAGTTTGCTTGTTAAAAACTTGTCTGCCTTAGACAGGGGTCTGCGGTCCGAAGCCAAAATTATCTGCATTGAGATAGACTGATGGTCGCTTTCTTCTCTTAGCAGAACTGTGGACCCGGAAAATAAGAAACTACTATGGCTTGATATGCAGAAGTAGTCAATGACACTATCCGCATACTGTGAAAAGTATGTGTGTGAATATGGATAGCTGGGATCTCTGGGGCCCAGTATCTGAAGGCCAAATTTATAGGTCAGTTCCAGCAGACAGTGACCAGCTTTGTTAACTTTTGTGTCCTGCGATGACCAACTAAGCAACTCTTGCAGGTCATCATGCAGGCCCCAATGGGAGACGGGCCCAGTCTGGCATTACAGTCACCAGCCATAATGAGTAAGGAACTGGGAAAATTCTTGGCCAGGTCCTCCAGCAAAGAGTCCAGGAGAAGCCAGATGTTATTGTTATAAAAGCGTGAATTTGCCAGGGGTATGTAGATGTTCACTAATATTACCATGACGCCAGGAGTTTGAAACTTAACTACCAGGCAGTTCGGAGGGACCAATAAGTTTGTTATTTCCTCGCCTATCCAGCCTAAGTCTTCTTTTAGCAGAGTGGCTATTCCTGCTATGGCTCTTCCTTTAACATTTATTTTCCTAGCTTTAGCAAACCATGTTTTATAACCGGGTAAAATATGTGTGGAATCTGTAAGCCACATCTCTTGGAAAGTGATAACATCAAAACCAAACAATTTTTTTAGCAAATCGTCACTCTGCTGGCCACATTTCCAGCCGGCTATATTCCAAGAGAGGCAATTTACAAGACCACCAACAGGAGCACTTGAGAGACTACTTGTATACACAAGTGATGGCAGAAGGCTTATTGACGGGACTTTTGGAAAAAGGAGACTGGGCTCCCTATTTCAGGCCAGCCTAGCCCTGACACCTGCAGACTTTACATGTGTAGTATCCACCGGATCGGGCTGAATCGGGTCACCATGTAAAGGGCTAATAACACTAACATTTGATCTCACTGGGTGGGTAGTAGCCACCACCGAATGCAAGGATTTCTTAACAGGCATACTGTCCCCCAACTCATCTATATCAAGATACCTCATGGCTTGCCAATTTATGCCACCAGAGACTACGCTGCTCAGAACAGGGGGGGGGGCGGAGGTCACATGATCAGTTTGGCTTCCACACAACCTTTGGTCAGCACCTCCTTTAGGGGAATTGCTGGATGGAACTCCCTCTGGACTGCAGCTGCTAAATGCTGCTGCAGACTGCAATTTTTCCTGGTCCCGAACTCCCGTCGAGTTACTTGTCTGTATTGACCTTAAGTACTGGGTCAGCAGATCAAGCCTATCTAAGATCTCCCCCTGGGAATCATCTGAAAGATTCCTAAATGAGTGCAGCAGGGCTTTCTCCTCCGGGCAAAAGTCTCCATTTGGATTGGTTCGCATGCCGACAGAACCAGCCATCCTCCCTGGCACCTCACAAGTTTTTAGATCTATAAGTCGGCATGAATCATCAGCAGAGGAATTTAGGTCAATAAGGTTGTCGGTACTGGTCAGAGCACTCGGCCCTGATTTTCCATCATGCCACAGAGGGACTAGAGAGAGTGGGGGTGCCTGGTTTACAAACAGCCTTGCTAACCCCAAATTAATTGCACGTAGGGCCTCCCTTCCTCTGAGAATATAATCCACCAAGCCCCGCTCCTTAAAGGTAACCACTGCATGCACTCTTATACCATTAAAAAACAAATATTCTATAGCCACCATGTTCTTTGGTAACAATGAAATGGGAAGAGCACCATTTAAAGTAGAAATAAAATGAGAAATGCGGCTTGGTTGCGGCAATAGACCTGTTGGTTTTGGATAATTTAGAAACACCAACTTGTGGGGGATCAGAACTAAGTTCCAACCTGGTCTTTGATTGTCATTGTATCGGGGCCCAATATATAGTCTTCGGCTGTCCTTGGTTTGTGGTGCTTTCTTGAAATTGCGTCCCATGGGTCTTGTAGCATGGTCAAAGCCGGAACCCGCAGAGTATTTGATGGAAGGGGATCTGATCTGCCTTTACTTGGTGAAAGGAGCAGGCATGAGTAGGTGATCGATTTGATGCCACTTTGCTGACCTTTGCTCAACCCGTTCAAGCCCTTTCTTTGGCATTCATGACATCAGCCTTCGTGAATCAGTCTACAGAGTTAGCCTTGACTATGTTGTTCTTGTCACTACTAGGTTTGGCTCTAGTAGTGGCCTTGGCTCTTGGTGGCCTTCTGAACTTTAGTGGTGCCCTGGCTCCTGCTGGCCTTCTGAACTTTAATGGAAGCCTTGTGAACATCACCCTTAGCAGGTTGCTCTATCAAGTTAATCAAACTAAGAAGGTCCCTTCTCTGGAGGCCTCGTGGTTTTTTCTCTTGTGCTTTCAGTTTTCTGCAATGCGTATGATTCTTAGAGTTTTTGCATTTAGGGTTATTCTTTTCCCTCCCAGTTTTTGTCCTAATTGGGGCCACTTTATTCACTGCAATGGGGAGAACTATTGGAGCAATGGTTAAAGGCCCAGTTGACACAGTCATGGGTTGAGGTGCTGCTTGGCTGTTGCTAGTGAAGCAGCCAGTTTGCTCCAGGCAACTTCCCTGGGATTTAACAAAATCTATTAAAGTTGTGAGCAATGCGTGGGACTCCGAGAGGAAGTTTTTAATGAGTTCTATTTCTCTGAGTATTGAAATAAGACCACCGCCCAGCTGATTTTCACCATCCTCCCCAAGCTCAGTAGGTGAAGAAGTAGGGAGGGGAGCCTCCCTGGGGGGAGCAGGCCTGGGAACTGGAGGCTGACTTTGGTTTGATGCTTCTCGGGCAGTCTCTGCCGGTACTATGCCCACTGAAGACACTGGACACGCCCGTGATAAGCTTATCTGGGAGTCCCCCACAGAATTGTAAATCTCAGAGAGAGCCAGCTCCATAGCCAAGTTCAGCGAAGCTCTTGTATAACTGGGCTCTTGGGAAACACCCCTGAGGTCTATAGACCAATCCAACACATTCTGTCCAAGCGGAGGCTCATCCTGTGACATCTTGCACTGGTCAGTCGCCTGGAGTCCATTTTTCTGCTTCATAAAACGGGTAATTTTAGTTTGAATTGAACAGGGAGCCGCAGGATAGAGACCCAGCTCTTTGTAGTTCTTTCTCGTAAGGACCATATCCTACATAGGCTGCTGCTTGCGCTTGGTGCTAAAGTCGTGAGGTGATAGCCGGAGCAAATACAAAGAGTTCACACAAACTAATTTTGCTGGTTATTATTAAACAGTTGAGCTTACTGTTTTCAGATTTGTAGCCATCACTCCCATGCATTCCATGGAGTTGACCTCCAGCTGAATTCCATAACAACAGCCGATATTCACCCGGGGAGTCAGCGTCCTATGGCCGCTAATCACTTGTTGCAGAATAGCAAAGTTTTAGGCGAGGTTTCTCAATAGTAAAATCATAAAATTGTAAGGCTGCAAACTGTAAGCCTTAAAAGTGAAAATAAATATACTCAATATACTAAATAGGATAAACAAAATAAAAGTGCTAAGCTGGCAGCAGCAAGCAACAGTCACGAAAAGCCAATGGGGGAGAGAAGCTAAAAAGCTTCCTATCAGTTGTTATTCCCTCCAGTACTAAAAACACTTAAACGTTGAACGTTGTTTTCTTTTTAAAAAAAGAAAAGAAAGAAGAAGTAATTAAAGTATCAGCGAAAAAGAATTCAAGGTTAAAAGCGACAGAATAAAGGAGTTAAAAATAACTTAAAAGAGGTGCGTCAGGAACCTCATATTATCACTATACAATGTAAAACATAGTGTACCATTTACACAGTTCACAATTATGTGCATAAGCTTGTATATAGCTGTCCTTATCTATGTGTGAACACTGGGCACACTGAGGTGATGGGGCAGTAGGCCTTCTTGCATAATTTAGTGATTGTAGGGATATGCATACAGGCAGAACTTGAGTTGGTTGTTCTCTCAATTCCACTTCGAAGCTCATTCTCGGGACTCGGGACTCGGGAGATCCGGGTTCTAGTCCCCGCTCGGCCATGAAACTCACTGGGTGACTTTGGGCCAGTCACTGACTCTCAGCCTAACCTACCTCACAGGGTTGTTGTGAGGATAAAATGGAGAGGAAGAGGAGGAGGATCATGTAAGCCGCCTTGGGTTCCTTGCAGGAAAAAAGGCGGGGTATAAATATAATAAATAAATAAAAATTCTGTCTCATGTTGGTATCAGATTGTGATCTTTGTTTTGTTTTTCTTTTCACATACAAATATCCATGCATATTTTCCAAATCAGTTGTGCACATCTTTGAAATGTGTGCATTCTTCTTCCACTGATTAAAAAAGAGCATGTTTGTGCACATTTTTTTTCAAAAGTACACATTTTTTCATGCACATTTTTTCAAATGTACGCATGATGTTGAGAGCATTGTATTTGGTCCATGAACCACATCCATGAGCTCAGAATTGTATGGACTGGAACTGCAGACTGCATTCGAGTCCACGTTCGGTCCAGAAGGTGTGAACTGGGTAAACCTTGATCAAAAACAAATGGAAACAAATTTCTCATACATCCCTAAATTTGGAACAGTAAGATGGAGGCTGGATACTAGATTTGAAGTGGTTGATGTACACTGCTTTTGAGATCCTATCACTGCAGTCATCCATCTTGCCCCAAGGTTCCGTAGAGGAGTGTTGGCCCCCAAGAACAGGTTTTTTGGGGGCGGGATGCAGCCTCTCATTTCCTCATTATATGCAAATAAATGGAGACAAATGGGTCTCCTCTAGGGGTGGCCATTTGCCTTCCTGCAGTGATTTTTATGTGTGCAGAGCCTTTAGTTTCCTCCGTCCCTCTCCCTCTTGTACCAGCATGTCGGGTTTAAAAAGAATAAATATGAGGAATTTTAGAAGGGTGCTGAGTGGTTTGGTGGGTAGAGGATAGAGGGTTATGGAATGATAGGGGTGTTAATTAGTTTACATTGGTTCAGAAATTAGTGGAGCCATTTCCCAAGATATTTGGGAACTGCCTTGGCTCATTCTCTTTCAATCCAACGCAAGCAGGCTGTATGTGTGTGTACCTTGCCCATCTCAAACAGAAATCAAGAAGTATTTCTGTGAGAGTAAGGGACATTAAGGGTGCAATCCTATGGCTGCTACACATAGCTTAGATGGCCATAGGATACATCAGAGTTCCAGCTCTGACCTCAGAAATGCATTCCGAGGTCGGAGGTGGAACTCTAACCTCGGAGGGCCCTCCCTCCGGCCTCACAACTGGCACAGCTACTTCTGAACTGGCTGTGGCTCCAAAGTTGCAAGACCAACTTCAGAGCCAGTGCTGGGGGTGTGTGTTCTGGGGGGCAGGGAGCAGAGGAGTGAGGTTCTGCTGAGATACGACGTATCCCGGCGGTGCGGCCGCTCCTCCTCATGAGCAGATGCAAAAGACTTAGACAGCCAAAATTGGCCATCTTCGTTTTTTGCAGGATGGGAGAAGCCCCACAAAACAAGGGGCTTCCTTCCATGGAAGAAGCAAGCTTCCATCCTCCAATGGATGCCTGTAATCCTCTGAGTTTGGAGGGTTACAGGCAGCCACATTGGATGGCACTGTAAATAACTTTTGTCCACACATCTCCAAAGCAGCATCTCACACAATCTTGTTTCACATTCTGAGCCAGAGAAGACGTGTGAGGGAAAAGGGTACTCAACTCGTAATGTAGCTGAGAGCATGACAATCTGGTCAAATTAATATTCTGAAACAGGTAATTATAAACTCCGGTGACAGCACTATTTCTCAGGGAGATTCACATAGCTCTAATCATACATCAACAGCTCAGACACATGCATTTATGAGAAAAAGGTGCTGGTAAGGAGCAATTCAGGAAGCGGGTATGGAGATCCTGTGTCTTCTCTTGGAAATATCCATGTACTAGTCAGACCTCATCTGGAGTACTGTATCCAGTTCTGGGCATCAGCCTTTGAGAAGGAAATTGGAATGGGTTCAGAGGAGGGTAATGAAGATAATTAAAGGTATAGGGGGAAAGTCCTATGTAGGCATGGGTGAATAGTTCAGTTTTGCTTTCTCCCACATTCAGCTTTTTTTTTTTTTTTTAAAGTTATTATCTTAAGTTCTTTCTCTCATGAATATGAAGAACTTTGCCCATTTTGGTAAATTCTTATAAAAATGAACCGAAATGAAATTCTCACCCATCTGCACTGGCCAAATTCACCAGGTACAGCTATTCCCTGTATGGAGAGGACCATAACATACCTGCCTGCCATATAGCTGATGAGAAGCCTGGCAGAAAAAGGAGGTGGCAACCTAATTCAGCACCCTAACAATGGTTGAAATCACAGAGATTCAAGTCCAGACTTTTAAAAACAAAGTACACAAAACCTGAATGGATGAATCTGTCAGTTTTTACTCCTCTCACATTCATTTTCTTTATTATTATTATTTTTTAATCTCAAGTTCTTTCTGACCTGAATATGGAGAACTTGGTGGATTTTGATAAATTCTTATCAAAAACAAACAAATGAAATTCTTCTTGCCCATCTCTAGTCATATGAGGAAAGGTCGAATGAATTGGGCATGTTTAGCCTGGAGAAGAGAATACTGAAGTGGGACATGAGAGCACTCTTCAAATACCTGAAGGTCTGTCACACGGAAGAGGGCAAAGACTTGTTCCTTGCTGTCCCAGAAAGTAGGACTAGATCAAGTTACAGGAGAGTAGATTTCAGTTGAACATTTAGGAAAATCATCTTGTTCCATTGAAGTTCAGTGAAGGAACCAATAATTACCTAGAGGGGTCATGGGTATTCCCTCACTGGAGCCATCTATTGGGGAACTCTAGCTCTAGATTTGCTGTATCGAGCAGGGAGTTGGCCTACAAGCCCCCCTCCAACTCTATGATTTTATGATTACCTTTCCCAAAACAAATTTTCACCTAAGTTACAGCACTGGAGCACACAACAAAGCATTCTACAGTAATCTGGACAACATGTAATATGGGATTCAGGTAGGAAACTTAAGAAATCTGATGCAGGAACAATGCACTGCAATTGTCTAGACTTCTTCTCAGTATTACAAAAGCTTTCACAATTATTGTCCTAATGAGTTTCTGTACTTCATTAGGATTTTATTCATCAGCCAGAAATTGGAAGTTCTTTGCTGTTTTCCTGCAAATAATCATTATCTGCAGGGGGAAAATATCTAATTTAAAATAAGATGATACATATGGCGTGCTAGCTCAAACAATCTGCCAATTATCTTGTTTCTAATAACTATTTCTGTAGACTAAATTAGAGAGGAGGCTAGAGCCAAATATTATAAATTACTCTAATTGTGTAAAAAAACTTTTTTTACTACACTATTTATTAATTTAAAGCATTGTTAACTCACTCTTCAACTGAGAGTGGCTTAGAAAGGTGGATTATAATACTGCCCCTGTCTTCAGGCTTATGATCTGAAAGACATGACACAGAAAATAGGTTGGGGGATTGGGGAGAGAAAGAAAAAAGCAAACCCAAGCACTAGTTCTTAGTTACAAAGTTTTTATATGTGCTCTTAGTGCCAGGGTAGGGTGAAGCTCCCTGGGGGTGTTCCTTTTTTGGCTGATGTATGCAGTGGTGTGCTCTGAGCATGAATTGGAAGCAGAGGTCCAGGGCCCCATTTAGCAAAATGAGCCAGAGGGCCCCCAAACGCAGCAGGGCTCACTTGCTACATCTTGAGGTAAATTAAGTAATACACATTATCATCCAAAGAACCATTGGGGTGGAGCCAGACTTACTCCTACTTAGACACTTTGAAGTCAATGGGACTTATGTTAGTCATAGCTAACTTCAGTCATATTGGTTTCAATGTGTCTTCTCTAAGTAGGACTAAGTATGTATCCAACTCATTAAGTCCAGAGTCTAAAATTACCTAATTGCACCACTGGATGTATGGAGCCAGGTTGTTTTGCTGTGATGTTCTTCCTGAGAGACAAGGGATGCAACTTCCCAGTGGTCCTTGGTCCGCTGACTGATGGATGAGGCCAGAGTAGAACCATCAATTCCATTAGGCAGAGTGACTGAAGCAACCACTACAGGCAGCAGTGGAAGTCCCCTGGCTATTCCTCCTGAGCTCCCTGGACATTTCCCTCTGTTGGAGGACAGAGCCGTGTGTGCCATGTGGCCAGTACTGATAACCTAAACTGGCTTGCTGCCAGGTGTGGTGGAGGATGCTAGGGTGGCTAGGTGACTGGCAATTTAACAATATAATAAATAAATAAATAAATCCCATTGGCAGGTTCAACTGGCAGTCCAGTCAGCTTTTGTATGTGGAATGGGGGATCAGGTGCCATCTTGCCTTTCACCTCAGGCAATGAAGCATGTTGTCCTTCAGCTTTGCAATCTCAGGGCATCTGTCAGTTAGAATTGAGTAGTTCTTCCATCAGGGGGAAACTAGACACAGACAAGAGGAAGGTATTTGATTTCTCTCCCCCCCCCGACCTGGAATAACTTGGTGGCATTGATTCAACAGGGCATTTAAGCAGAGTACAACTAAGTTCATCAAGTGACTTTCATCTGTTTGTTCTCTATTTTTATCCAACAAATATGCAACATTTAGAAACACATTCTGTTTTTAAATAATGTAAACCACTCCGAGTGCTGATCTTTACTGTGGAAGGGTGGGACATACATTTTTGAAAATAAATATGTAAATAAATAAAAGATGCAACTACGAACCACACACTCAATGTAATGTGTTGCTTGGTCTTGACTGTGCATATCTTTTGCCCCAAAGACCTGAGAGTTCTCAGGACTAGGGCCAAAGGGGAGAATTGTTGTGAGAATCTTAAACTGCGCCATAGGCACTTCGAAATGGCGCCGATATCCAGAGGCTGGAATGGAAGCCCCGACAAGCAAGACAGAAAATTGCTGTAAGGCTAGCGACAGTAAAAACCATTGCTTCTGCTTCCACAGCATGCTGTATAAGTGCATAATATGTAGAATCTAGTGGTATGTGAAAAAGGGGAAGTATAGAAAGTCCCCTTAGCTAAGAATAAACATTCTGTCTGGTAATGTAATGAATAAGCAAGGCCTGCCCAGTGACACGCAAGTGCAGTAGAGAAAAGTGTTTTTAGTATATCAGACCCTTGCCCAAGTGGGGCGAGGCTCTTCTTGTTTTGTCAGTCCTACGTGTCTGACCTGAGGAGAACGGCCATTGAGTGCACTCAAAGCTTGGAACACAAGTCTCGCCTTTGTCTTCTCTGGTTGCTAGTGTCCAGTTGGACCAAACCTAGATATCTGGACTACTATTAGTGTCCAGCTTACAACAGGTGGGACATCCATTTTTGAAAATAAATATGTAAATAAATAAAAGATGCAACTGCGAACCACACACTCAATGTAATGTGTTGCTTGGTCTTGACTGCGCATATCTTTTGCCCCTGATACTCCAGTGCAGCAGGAAGTTAAAAAGTGTTATGTTGTGTTTGATACCTTAAAAAGGATAGATGAGACTCTTACCGCTTCCCCATTAAGCTACAGGGTGGATTTATGGGAAACAGCATGTTTTTGGGTAAGCCCCATTGGTTCCAGGTCAGGTGGTCCAACTTGGAACTGAGAACAGACAAACATCTTCGACTTCCTGTATGTCAGGGCCAAACTACACATGATGCTAATCATCACGTCATGTGTAGCTGAGGCTTGTTTTACTTTTTACTCTTGTGTAAGTGCATATGGCCCTGATTTGGATGGGACCATGGTGCTCCAGGAGGGGAGGGCTAAAGCCCCCCCCACCCATTCCGCCCCAAATCCCTCTCCCCAAGTAGGGAGAGTAAAAGAAAAAAGCCTCTGCTGACTCCAGTGGAGACTTTTTATTTTATTATTATTATTTTTTAACCGCTCCATAGAGGGGTGGGGTATTGTGGGGGTGGGTGGGAGAAAGTGCCATGGTCCTGATCCAAATCAGGTCTGTACACACTTACATGAGAGTAAAAAGTAAAACAAGCCTCAGATACACACTACACAATTAGGTAATGTGTAGCTTGGCTCTCAGTCTGCAGATTTGGCAAATATTCTTCTGCTCTTAGTTTGGGTTACTATAATCTTGACAATTAGGGCTAATCTGCTAAGGGCACCCATTCAAAAAGTGCAACTCAGTCTTTCCACTAATTACAGTGAGAAAAGATGCTACAAAGAATTCAAACATATTCCGGAACTGCTTATTTTTTTTTTAAAAAAAACGTTCTATAAAATCTTCATTTCAGAGTGCACTCTATCCCTGAGATCACAACATAGAAGCTAAGGCTCTCTCTCTCTCTCTCTCTCTCTCTCTCTCTCTCTCTCTCTCTCTCTCCCCGTGTGTGTGTGTGTGTGTGTGTGTGTGTGTGTGAGAGAGATTTTCAAGATGTGGGAGGATACCAATATGCTGGGTACTACTTCACTGAAAAAAGCTGATTACAGTTGCTAGAGGAAAGCATAGATAAACAGGAATATGAGCCACATATTGGTCCTGCCATATGCTCAATTTCATAACATTGCCAGGGCTGCTTTCGTTGCCCTTTGCTGCTTCTGTGTACAATGCCAATGGAAGAGCTAGCAATGTTAGTGCCATATACTGTCACTTCCTTGCTCTTTTCAATTCGCAAAGGAAGCACTAAGTTTGAGGTTGCAATTTTGTAGCTATTTTCTTTGCCTACAACTCATGTAGGAACTTATTGGCTCCATATAGGTGTGTGTGTGTGTGTGTGGTGTGTGTGTAACAGCAATCCCAAAACATTATTGATTACATTCCCTTCTGCAAAAACTAATCCAAAAGGAATTCTAATACTTTCCAAACTCACACATACATCATCCAAACCCATGTACACATTAGCTATTATTATCTATTCCTTGATGGTTTGCAGGATTCACATGCATATTACCTTTAGAAAATAATTAGAAATTGCACTAGGACCTGCTTAACCCAAAATTTGGAGAAAATTCACAGGTTCCAACTGAAGAAACTCAAGGGAAGTCAAAGAACATTAGGAAAATTCCTCTGGGGAATTTTGCACATTTCTAAAAATAACCTGATTTTGGTGGCAATCTCTTGGGCATCCAGTGAATTTAGGGACAGATTCTTGGGAGGCTTTGTGGACACCTGAAAGGATCCAAAATGTATCACCCTGAAACACATCTCACTAAGATAATGACATTGACATGCCTTGGGAAACTAGTCTTCGACATGATCGTACAGAAGGATCTACTTCAAAAATAAACTAATTAGCCCTAGCCCATTTGAGGTAATTATAATGGATCCCCTATGCTATATTTCACTTTTCCCCCGAAGATAGTCTATTTGGCTGCCTTATTTGATTTTAAGTGCTATTACTCACCCTGAAGATAGGATAACTTAAAACTTCAGGGGGGGAAATGCAGCTGAGAAGTGTTCTTCTCTCACAGAGTGCAATGTTTCATGGTATCCAATTAAGCATATGTAATTTAGCGCTGTACAATTATTTCTATTCAGTTATGCTTTTAAACAAATTAGATTCTAATTACCACCAATGTGGCATCTTCTACACATACAATAAGGCTATTCATTTAACAGAATATTTCAGTGTTCATTTTTAATCTGGATAGGTGAAGTGTTTCTGCAGTTATTTGTTAGAGAGCTTTCAGCTCAGTGACTAGAGAACTTTG